>CM076569.1:47502861-47969565 GCA_034641835.2 Pinus albicaulis | reverse complement strand
GCCTTCGATAATAGGTTACATCATTGACCTCCAATCAGATGATTCTATGAAGAGTTCGACTTAAAATCATTTATTCACACTTCATGGATTGTACTGAGTACATTGAGAGCCATTATCGTTATTGGTGTGTTGGCTCGAGGGGTCCTGACCTAGGTTCGGTGTGAAAGGTTTGCCAACAAACCCCTATACTACTGGCCCTTTCGGCAGTGACCTGCTTGCACAGGTCAAAGTCTCACCCGAAGTAGTATGGGTGGGTGCTGGAACCAAGTTTCCACACCTTGAGAAAGGATGGGTAAAGCAAGCAGAGCTGCGCTAGGTCCTGTAATCCCTGATTACCTTGTTCTACGCAAGGTTAATTAAGTCTCTATTCGCATCCATGTGCACTAGATCTATAGTTAAATGCTTGTTATAACATCAACACAACAGTACATAAACATAACATAACATATCTAGACGCAATATATAGATCTTTCGCAGCTTAAGGGCAGAAAACACACAATATAGAAATTATCAGTAATTCACATAAAAGTACTCACAGATTTAGTTCTCTAACAATATTTCTCATTCATTCATTCATCAATTCTTCCTTATAATTCCCTTCCCAACCTTCTCACACAGAAACAGGGTCCGCACACAGCGCGACTTGGATCTTTGCGCACACAGCCAACAGGAGTCTGTTCCCCAAAACCCAAACATATAGCTTAAATCACAATTTGCATCAATATCTCATCATATCCTACCTTTTACAATACAAAATGCATCTCTATTTATAACAATCTAGCCTCAACTTTTCTATGGTCTGCAACCCATGGTTTTTAGACTCCTAGTTTACCCTTTCACCCATGACAATGCTTTCGGGGCTTTGACCCACTCAAAACCCCTCCGCTAGATTAAATCTAATAAAAAATATCCAAAATGGACCAGTTTCGCAACATGTTAGGAGACCCCGTTCCAACAGTCCCCCAACACAATCTTGTGACTCGTCCCGAGTCACTGCAGCTGTCATATAGTCATTGAACCCAGTAAGGCTTGAGTTGACTACCATTAAAAAAGCTTGGTACGATGTCTCCACGTAGGGTAGCTAGCTGGATTGCTCCACCATTTGTGATTTCTTTAACTGTGTAGGGACCCAGCCAGTGCTGTTGGAATTTTCCTAGATGTATAAAAGGACAAGGTCACCTGCGACGAACGTCTTTTGGAAAATATTTTGATCATGCCATGCTTTGTCACAAGCCTTCTAAACATGTTGATGGAAGTTAGCAATAAATCGATCTTCCTCCAGAGCCACAAGTTGCGCAAGACGCTCCTCTATGATATAGGGGTCAACCATATTGGTAAATGCTGCAATGCGTAAGCTAGGAACAACGTATTCAATGGGCATAATGGCCTCTTTGCCATAGACCATCCGAAAGGGGGTTCTCCCTGTTAGCTTCTTGCAGGTCATTTGGTAGGCCCACAAAACAGAGGGAATGCAAACATCCCAGTCACTACGATCGGCATTGAATACCTTAGTTAATGTCTGTTCCAAAATTTTGTTAAAAGCCTGAACCGCCCCGTTTTCCTGAGGGTGGTATGGGGTAATCTTCGCATGGTGGATCCGGAATTGCTCATTCAAGGCTTGAATCGTCTGGTTAACAAAGTGTGTACGTCTATCACTCATTAGGATTTTTGGGCAACCAAACCTAGTTAGGGTCTGCTCAAAGATGAAGTGTGCAGCATTATCTGCAATACAATCCTTCGCCGCTTGTGCCTTAGCCCATCGAGTGACGTAGTCAATGGAGATGATAATGTAGCGCGCACCTATTTTCTTTCCTGGCGGATTGATGGTTCCTATAAAATTAATGGCCCATTTGTCAAAAGCCTGTAAAGCCACTTGAGGCTATAAAGGCATCTCATCTCGGTGTGAAGGTTGTTCTGTGCACTGGTAGGTATTGCAAGACCGACAATAGGTGTATGAATCTTGATGCAAATTAGGCCACCATAACCCAGCCCTCAAAATATTTTGTGTTGTTGCACATCCTGCATAGTGGTCTCCTGCGACACCTTCATGTGCTTCTGCTAACACGATAGGCCGTTCATGTTCTAGGACATATCTGCGTAGTATTTCGTCGGCACCTAGCTTGTATAATTGACCGATGAGGATAGTAAATTCCACGGCCTGAGTAACCAATTCCTTCTTCTGCTATACCGAATATCCAGCCGGGGCCATGCCTATAGTGAGGAACTCAATGATATCAACAAAGTATGCATCAACAACCTCAATGGTAAACAACTGCGCATCCGGCAAGCCTTCGTCCAAACTAGTAGGTTCTTCTCCTGTTTCAATGCAAGATAGATGATCCGGGCTAGCATTCAACCTTCCGAGCTTGACGATGATCTTAAAATCATATTCCTGGAATAGCAACAGCCAATGGAAAATCTTCTCTCCCAACACAGGCTTGTTGACCAGGTATTTTAAAGCTGAATGATCAGTGAAAATTTTAAAGTGTCCACCCAGTAGATAGTGCCAATATTTCTGTAGCACGTAGACCATAGCCAATCCTTCATGCTCGGTGGTGGAGTAGTTCCGTTCTACTCCCGAGAGTTTCCGACTCGCAAAGTCAACCAGGTGGTCGATATCTCCTTCTCTAGGTTGAGTGAGAACAACTCCCAAGGAGATACCTAACGCATCCACATGTACATGGAATTCCTTTGACCAATCAGGAGATATTAGTATGGGGGTAGAGATCATCTTCTCGTTGAGCAGTTCAAATCTCTTCTGACATTCATCATTCCAAAAGAAAGAAACATCTTTTTTTAGTAGCTTTTCCATAGGCGTTGTAATCAAGGCGTACCCCTGAATGAATTTCCGATAATAACCAGTGTGTCTGAGAATAGAACGCAGCTGTTTCTCCATTGTGGGGACTGCCAGGTTTATAATTACGGCTACCTTCGCAGGATCAACCGTCAATCCCTGCCAATAGACTATGTGTCCAAGCAGGATTCCAAATGGCACACAAAAAATGCACTTCTTAATATTCAAGGAGATCTGGTGCTTCCGGCACACATCCAACATTAGTTGCAAGTTAGAGACATGTTCCTTTACTAAGCCAAAAACCGTCCAATCATCGAAATAAACCTCTAGGAACTTATGAATAAACTCCTTGAATACAGCAACTATGACCCTTGAAAAAATAGCAGGTGCGTTTTTGAGACCAAAGGGCATGATCGTATACTGGAAAGACCCCCATTCAGTCGCGAAAGTAGTCTTACTATGATCTTCAGGTGCAATCCGGATCTGATGGTACCCTGAGAACCCATCGGTGAAGGAATAGGCCTCCTGTCTGCCCACGCTATCAAGGATTTCGTCAGAGAAGGGTGTAGGAAAGGGGTCATGGACGTAAGCGTCATTTAACTTGTGCAGATCCATGCAGATGCATATTTCTCCCTTGGTCTTCTTTTCCTGGATGACCATTGGACTTACCCAGTCTGACTGCTCAACTGTTTCAATGATACCTACGACAAGCATTTTATCCAGCTCTTCCTTAACCTTTTGCTTGTATTTGGGGTTAAGTCAGTATGGTCGCTGCTTGACGAGGTGTGCCTCAGGTCTCAGAGTGATATGCATAATACCGAGGTCCTCGGTGATGCCCTTAAGCTCAGAGAACTTTGTTAGAAATAGGTCCTTATATTCCGTGAGTAATTCTATTATTTTTCTTACAGTCCCCTCATCCCAATAGTCCCCAATCTTAGCCAGCTTAGGGTGTTCCTCCATCCCAATATTAATGTCACACAGCTTAAGAGGCTGTGTTACGTCAAGAATTTGTAGTGATGGCCCCACAACAACGCGGTCTCCTTCAAATTCTGGGACAAAAATGTTTCAAGGATTATCCTCATCCTCATCAATCAACAAGCTTTGAAAATTGGCTATGTCATGCATCTGTGCGTCCCATTTCGGGACCGTTGGGGCGATGTAGTGGGTAGTATTCTTAAAGACAAATGCATCAATGTCCTGTAGAGCTTCATTGAGCGTCTCTGTCCCTCCAATCAATCCGAATGTCTCAAAAAAGTCCTCCTTTAGCGTTTCCCAATGGCAGGTGTGTTGGTGCAATTCTGCATCTAAGTACCAAGTGGCCGGGATAGGACCCAAGGCATGAACAAATAGATGGACCCATTCTTCTATAGTTTGGTCAGACCATTTGGTCATCCAGACACGCAGATGTGCACGGGGGTCCCCGGGTCCGAGGAACACCGTGGTGTGTATGTGAGATGGAGGGGAGAACCGTAGAAGAATCCTTTCATGACACGTTTCCCAATATGGGAATGATTTCTTGTGGGTGTCCCACCAACGCGCAGGTGTCTCGCGCATAGCCAGATTAAGGGCCCAGAACCATTTTTCTCTTGGTACCTTAGCTTCTAGTGTTCTTAGGAATTCTTGGACACTACCAGCCTCATCAAAGTGGGGTAGATCTCTTACCTCTGAGGAAATGCAGTAGAGGGTTCTTGCGACCCAGGGGCAATGCAGTGCCGAAACCTTGTGTAACCGGTTTTTCCAACTTTCTAGTTCTTCATCAGCATCAGAACAACATTCACTATCCCTCCAGAACATCTTGTTTGTTGCGGTTTTACTCCTGTCTTCATCCTGTGCAGTCAATCTGTAAATATGGTCTAGTTCCTCCTGTTCGTAGGCTGGTTCCGTATACCGCGCGCCTTCTACTGGATCTAGTGGTACTATTACGTGCATACCATTGTTTTTGAACACCATGCTGCACTTTTTGAGATTGATTGTTGTGTAACCAACTCCAAAAATAGAAGAAAAGAGATATCAACGCCTTAGAAATAAGCCACTTCGAGGGGGCAACCTCCAATACATTACATAAATGAACAATTCTTGGATGATACAATTTACAAAACTTCCTTTCTATATATAGGAGTCCATGGGGCCATAATGTAATCCTAGTGGGCCACAATGTAATCCTAGCCGACCTAACAATAATAATTTAAGGGCACAATAATAACAAAATGGGGTTACAAGGGTACAATAATAACAATAAGGGGTTTACACTAACAATAATAAGGGACTATACTAGTGATATAGGGACCTAACATGCCCCTCTCCTTCAAAAAAAGTGTTGTCCTCAACGATTGAGTAGCTCCGGGTGCTTCTGTATAAAATTCTCATCCTCCCATGTAGAATCTTCAGTGGGTAAGTTCTTCCACTTGATGAGATACTCTGAAATTGATCGATTCCGTAGCTATCGAGTTCTTGTTTCCGTGACCACTTCAGGTTCCAATATGATTTTTCCTTCCTCATCAAGTTCTGGCAATATTGTTTGAACTTGAAGATTTTCACCTATAACCTTCTTTAAGCATGAAACATGGAAAACTGGATGTACTCGCGAAGAAGCAGGAAGCTCCAATTTGTATGCCATAGTACCAATCTTTCGCAACACCTTGTAAGGACCATAGTACTTTGGCGATAATTTATTATCCTTCTTAGCTTGCTTGAGGGACATTTGTTTATATGGTTGTAGCCGTAAAAATACCCAATCTCCTACATCAAAACTTCTCGTGCTGCGATGTTGATCTGCCTGTTGTTTCATTCGATTTTGTGCCAAATTCAGGTTATCCTTTAAGAGTTGGAGAACTTCTTGCTGATGCTCGATGTGATCTTCCACTGTTTGAACCTTCAAATTTTCCCTTAAAGATGATGTGATCGATGGTGGATGATATCCATAAAGTGCCATAAATGGGGTCATTTTTGCTGCAGTATGGAAGGAAGTGTTATACCACCATTCAGCGAGAGGTAACCACTTGACCCATTGTGTTTGTTTATCAGATACAAAACAACGAAGATATCCTTCCAAACATCTATTTACTATCTCAGTTTGACCATCATATTGAGTATGATAAGATGAACTATGAGCTAGTTAAGTACCAAAACAAGAAAATAACTCCGTCCAAAAATTTCCAGTAAAAAGGGGATCTCTGTCGCTCACAATAACCCTTGGGCTTCCATGTAGCTTTTGAATTCTGTCCATAAATGTAGTAGCAACTGTAATTTCTTTAAATGGATGAGATAATGCACAAAAGTGTGCATACTTGGTAAGTCTATCAACTACCACCATGATGACACTCTTTCCTTCGAACTTAGGTAAACCTGTGATAAATTCCATTGAAATCTCCTCCCAACGTTGACTTGGAATGGATAAAGGTTGTAGAAGTCCCAGGGTCTTAATTTTCTCAACTTTATTCTGCTGGAAAACCAAACATTCCGTCACAAACTTTTGAATATAAGATTTAAGGCCATCGCAAAAAAAAAAATTCTTCACCCTGTGGTAAGTTTTTAAAAATCCCAAGTGTCCTCCTAAAGGAGAAGTGTGCAATTCCAGAAGAATCTTTTGTTTTAGTTGGGAATTCTTACAAAGATATAAGCGATCTTTGTACCATAAGGAATCATTTTTCCAACTAAATGTATCAGATGTACTAGGATCTTGCCGCAACTTTTGAATGAGTGTCCATACATCTTTGTCCTTCTTCCATTCATCTCTTGCTTCAGTTATCCAATCTGGTTGGATAATAGAAATGGCACAAAGCAATGCTCCCACCTCTTCATTCTTTCTTGAGAGTGCATCTGCAACAACATTAAGCTTTCCTTTTTTGTAGATTATTTCAAAGTCATAACCCAACATCTTTGTGACCCATTTTTGTCGCTCTTCTAAAGATAGTCTTTGTTCCAAAAAGTGTTTAAGACTATCATGATCAGTTTTTACCTTGAAGTGTCTTCCCATTAGGTAAGTTCACCATTTCTTTAGTGCATGCAGTATTGCTAACATTTCCTTCTCATAAATAGGTTTCTGTAAATACTTTTCTTTGATTGGACGACTTTCAAAAGAAATGGGTCTTCCTTCCTGCATTAAAACTGCACCAATTCCATTTCCTGAGGCATCACATTCCACAATAAAGGTTTTTGTGAAGTCCGGCGTAGCTAAGACCGGTGCTAGGCACATTGCCTCTTTAAGATGTTCAAAGGCCTTAGTTGCTTCAGGAGTCCATGAAAATGCATCTTTCTTCAATAATGTTGTTAGAGGTGCCGCTATTCTCCCATAATTCTTAACAAACTTGCGATAATACCCTGTTAACCCGAGAAATCCTCGCAACTGCTTTATGGTCGTGGGGACTTTCCATCCCTTAATGGCTTTAATTTTGTTAGGGTCTACTTTAACACCCTCGTGAGATACAATATGACCCAGATATTCCACCTCTTGTACTCCAAAGAAACATTTGGATTTTTTTGCATATAATTGTTTCTCCTGCAATAGTTTGAGCACCCCGTCAACATGTTCAACATGATCCTTCCAAGACCTGCTATAGATTAGTATATCATCAAAAAATACTAGCACAAATTTTCTAAGGAAGGGTTTGAAAATGGAATTCATCAACCCTTGAAATGTAGAAGGCACATTGGTAAGGCCAAAAGGCATGACAAAAAATTCATAATGACCCTCATGAGTTCGAAATTCTGTTTTTGGAATATCTTCAGTCTTCATTCTAATTTGATGATATCCTGAATGAAGGTCCAACTTGGTAAAATAAATTGCTCGATGTAATTCATCCAATAATTCATCAATCATAGGAATGGGAAATTTATCTTTAATGGTGAGCTTATTGAGATCCCTATAATCCGGACACATTCGCCATGATCCATCCTTCTTGTGTACCAATACTACAGGAGCAGAGAAAGAACTTTGACTAGGTTGAATTATACCCGCCTCTAACATTTCTGCAATCATACGTTCAATTTCCCTCTTTTGGAAGTAAGGATATCTATAAGGCCTGATGTTTGGAGGAACACTTCCTGGAATCAAATGAATAGCATGATCATGATCATGAATAGGTGGGAGTCCTTGGGAGTTTCAAACACCTTGGAATGATTGTCCAAGACTTGTTGGAGATCTGCAGAAATAGATGATTTTGATGTCGGAACTTCTAGTGAGCATAATTGTGCAATTACGCCTCGTTGTTCTTTCTTTAGAAGCTTTGTCATGACATTAGAGCTTATTATCCTTTCCGGCTTCCCTTCAATACCCCGTAATTCGACTTCCTTTCCTTCTGAAAATTTTTTCAAGAAAAGTTCTTGAAAATTAAAAGCTACCGTCCCCAAAGATTGTAACCATTGTACTCCTAGTACAACATCAACATCTCCCATAGGAATGGAAAGCATTGGACTATTCAATACATATTCCCCCATGGTTAGCTTGATATTATGGCATTTTCCAGAGAAATTTATAGTTCCTCCATTTGCAACCATCACTTGACATTCTGGTGCTGGGTATAGGAAACAATTTAATTCCTTGGCTACCTTACAATGAATAAAATTATGGGTGCTACCTGAATCAATCAACACTATTACCCTTTTCTTCTTGATCTGTCCTACTATCTTGAGAGTTTGAGGAGTGGTAATTCCAGCCAGTGCATTACATGATATGGTCGAATTCATTTCTTCCTCTTCTATGGCTGGTTCCTGGTGTATATCCTCTTCTTTTTCATTTTCTTCTTCTTCTTCACAATCTATGTAAAATAATTTCTTTTCAGCACATTTATGACCTTTAGTGTATTTGCTATCACAACTGTAGCAAATCCCTTTTGCTCTTTTTTCTTCCAATTGTTCTGGTGTCAACCTTGTAGGTTGTGGAAATCTAGGCGTAGCAACACTTCCTTCTTTATAGAATTGAGTGGTAGGCTTCCTTGTCGCCATAATTTTACATTCAACTTTTCTTGCCAACCTGAATGCCTTCTCCAATGAATCAGGTTCCAAAACGCGAACTTCAAGTTGGATGTTATCCTTTAAAGTGCCTATGAAGAGATCAATCCTGTGTTCCTCTGGAATATCAGTTACCCTTATATTCAATTTTTGAAGTCCTCAATGTGCTCCCCCACTAAACCCTTTTGTTTGAGATTTATCAATTGGCTAAAGAAGGTGTTGCTCTTTGTATCCTCATAATGTGCTATCATTTCCTCCGTAAAAATTGACCAAGTGACAATTTTTTTACGGGAGCAAAGCCATCGATACCATACAAATGTATTTTGTTCTAAATGTAAAGTTGCAATGAGTACCTTTTGTGTGTTTTGCACGTTATGGAGATCAAAATATTGCTCCATCTGTAGTATCCATGTTACAGGATCCTTTCCATCAAACTTCCTCATATCCATCTTTAGAATATGGTGGTTCTTCCCGCCAACATTAGAGTTTATGAAATCACGATTAACATTTATTTTGTTCTCATCATGAGGTTCTTCTACTATCTTTTCACCATTAGGAAATGTTTCTTGTATCAACTTTGTCAAACCTTCCATGTCTGCTTTTAGAACATTCTTCATGTTTTCCATTTTCTCATCGATCTTAGCTTCCATGTCATCCATCTTAGATTCCATGCCAGCCTCCATGCCATCTATCTTAGATTCCATGCCATCTATCTTAGGTTCCACGCCTTTCTTCAAACCATCCATCTTAGTTTCCACGCCTTTCTTCAAAACTTCCATGTCATTTTTTGTTGCTCTTTGCGAGAGAAAATTTTGTTGCACTTGCTCTTGTAATTTTGATATGTCATGTTGCCATTCTTCATCTTCATGAGTCATAGTAGAGCTTTCCAAAGGCTTAATGGGTGTTGAATTCTTTTTAGGGGCCATTTTATAATCCAATATTGATATCTATTCTACAATATTCCCTTGCAATCAATTCAACTTGATTCTTCAAACAAGACTTATGCAATTCGGAAAAACATTACACACCTTTTACTTGCTTTTGAGGAGCTCGATATTGAAATTGGATTATCCCTATGATTGTGGCTCTTTAATATCTGAAATTTAGCACTGAATTTTCCCTCTAAATTCTCTTTTGAATGCTACAGGTCTGACTTGATTTGGATTCTCCAAGACAAAGTTATGTCCAATATCCCACAATGACCTAATTATGGACTGGTTCAGTATAGCGAACTTGTACGGATTTCCACGTGTCACTGTTTCGTCCTTTGCCTCTAAAATTGATAGAAAAGAAACTACAGTTTGTGTACTTGCGACCACTTTTTACGGCACTCAAATCCGATGCTCAAAGAGAGAGTTATTGAAATTTTCCCACAATCACCTCTTTGAGATGAAATTCGGGAGCCTGAAAAAGCACTACCTTCCACAGAATATATCTCCAAGAATATTGTGAACCAAGCTCTGAAATGTTTTGACGGGTTTCCTTAGGATTTCAGCTTCGCACCATAAAAATTTCAGATTCTGAACCTTAGTAGAAAAAACATTATAGCGCAAATTCCACGATGACCTGTTTAGGAGCTTGAAACAAGACCTAAATTCCACAGATCATATCTCCGAAAATATTGTGAACCAAGCTCTGAAATTTTTAGAAACTCTTCCTCAGGATTTCGGCTTCGCACCCTAAAAATTTCAACTTCTGAAACTTTGCAGAAAAAAATTTATAGCGAAAATTCCACGATGACCTGTTTGGAGCAGCAAAACCCTAGAATCCAAAGCTCTGATACCAAATGTTGTGTAACAAGCTCCAAAAATAGAAGAAAAGAGATATCAATGCCTTAGAAATAAGCCACTTCGAGGGGGCAACCTCCAATACATTACATAAATGAACAATTCTTGGATGATACAATTTACAAAACCTCCTTTCTATATATAGGAGTCCATGGGCCATAATGTAATCCTAGTGGGCCACAATGTAATCCTAGCCGACCTAACAATAATAATTTAAGGGCACAATAATAACAAAATGGGGGTTACAAGGGTACAATAATAACAATAAGGGGTTTACAATAACAATAATAAGGGACTATACTAGTGATATAGGGGCCTAACATTGATGAAACCCCCCATGTCCTGAAGATGGATCCCCATTGGGATTCGAAACATCGACAAGTGTTTCGTAAGACTGTGGATAATCCAGCAAACTCTTCAGTAAAAAATAACCATAGGAACTTGAAAACCAAGAAACCCCCCATGTCTATAGCCTAGTGTAGCCCGAGTAGTGTAGGGTACGGATCTGCATCTTCCACAATTTCAATGACCTCAAAGTCAGCTAGGACTTTTACTCCCGTGATATCTACCATGACTCTTGGCAGCCATCCTAGTGGTATGATCTTCTGTTGATTTGCCATGCATAATTGGATAGTGGACCATTACAACTTAGGTTCACCCATTCATTTCCATGTCTACTTTGGTAGTACGTTCGCATCCGACCCCAAATCGAGAATAACTTGGTCCATCTCGTAGTCGCCAATGTTGGAAATACTGAGAGGGGGGGTGAATCATTATTTATTTCAATTAGAGCATTAGTTAATCTTCAATTATTATCAGTGTTTGTATAATGATAGTAGCAGAAAAGAGGAACACAAATGCACACAGTTTTTAAGGTGGAAACCCACTTCGGGACAAAAACCACTTAATGCTTTTCTAATAATTCTTTTCAACTCCAATTGCAAATAAAGCTCCAACTTCCTAGAATCTAGAAAAACATTCTTCTCTAGCTCCCACTGGATGGACGCTCCAACGCTCAAGATTCTTTAGTATTCAATTGAACGGATGCCCCAACACCCAGTGAGCTACAACTCACCCTAGCACCACCCTACCACCCTATAGAAGAATAAAAGAAGAATGGACTCCCGTACCAGGGAAAATGGTCCACTTTACAATGATATAGAATGATGCAGAAGAAGAAGATATACTAGAACATAACCCCAAATTTGACACAACCACCTAATGATGATTCTAGACCTCCCAACACCGCCTCTTCAACCCTTGGCAGATAGACACTAGTACAATTTGTACAATAATGTATTTACAATGACTAAGTACAATGATACCTTTACAATGATTGTATGCAGTGCTGCCCACTTGAAGAATTCATATGATGAAATTCTTGTTGTTTTTATGCACCTTGGTTGCTGCTCTTGTCATGCTACCCTCTGCTGCACCTTGTTTTTCTTTTCTGGCGTAGAAATTCTGGTCCTTTGCAATCCTTGACAACACATGATCTAGCTTTTTCTTGCCTTCTAGGAGCTTGATATTGAATCTGGTGTATCTCTATTATTTCAGATCCTCAATATCGGATTTTTAGTCTTGTAGTAGTCCTCTGAGTCATCTTTCCAATGCCATAGTTCTGACCCAATTTGGATTCTTCAAGAGAGAGTTATACCCAATTTCTCACACTGCCCTAATTATGGAATGTTTCAACCGAGCACACTTGTACGGTGTGCCACGTGTCACTGTTTATTCATTTGCCTCTGAAATTAATATAGAGAAAACTACATACTGTGAAATATCTATCACTTTTTACAGAATTCCAATCCAATACTCAGAGAGAGATTTATGACGATTTTACCAAGGTCACTTCTTTGAGATGAAATTCAGGAGCTTGCAAAAACCCTTACTTCTACAGATCATATCTCCAAAAATATTGTGCCACTTGATCTGAAATTTTTAATAAAACTTCCTCAGGATTTTGGATTCACCTCATAAAACGTTCAACTTCAGAGCCTTCATAGAAAAAATTTTAGAGCGAAAATGCCACGATGACCTGTTTCAGATGGCTGAATCCCATGCATAAGGAGGAAATTAAGATCACAATTTATATGAATGCTTAAGTTGAGAGGGGCTTCAACAAGTGAACTTGGGAGGGATACTATGAGCTTAAAAAATATTAATTATGACTTTTCAATGACCCATGCCCCAACCCCATAGGGTTTTAGCCCACTAACTGGGGTACAAACTTCAAACATGAATATCTCTCAAACCCTGAAGAATTACATGGTGTGCCATATATCAACAGAAAAATCTCAACAAGTAGAAACCATCAAAAGCATTATTGACCTAGAATATATTAATTTGGTAGGTCAAACTTCCCATTCAATATTTGGTTAGCCCCTGGTGTTGCTTGGGTTGACATCAATGACAACCGCTGATCAACAATCTCCCCCTTTGGCATTGATGGCAACACAAGTACTCCCCCTGCGATCATGACACCTCTTCCTACAACATTGTCTCCCCCTTTGACATAGATGGCAAAGGGTAACTCCCCCTGAAACACAACCATCCTGCGGACTTGTACACACTTCCACTCACGCTGACACACAACCGTCCTGCAAACCTGTACACACTTCCACTCCCACTTTATATTCTTGAAAAATGAAAATCTAATGAGAACTTGGGAGAATCCCAAGATTTTGACAAAGATATTCAAATGCTTCGCGAGGTAAAGGTTTAGTGAAGATATCACCAATTTTTTATTTTGTACGAACATACTCAAGTTTGATATTCTTTTGAGCGACTTGTTCTCTAACAAAATGATATTTGATCGGAATGTGTTTTGTTTTTGAATGCATGACATGATTCTTGGAGATGCTGATGGCACTAGCGTTGTCATAGAATATGGGAATAGGCTCACTGAATTGTACTTGAAGATCTTGCAAAGTTTGTTTCATCCAAAGGACTTGAGTACAACATGATGCTACTGCAATGTATTCTGCTTCCGCTGTAGATAACGAGATTGAAGTTTTCTTTTTGCTCAACCATGATACGAGACAACCACCTAGATAGAATGTTGCTCCACTAGTACTCTTATGATCATCAATGCTTCCTGCCCAATCTGCATCTGTAAAGGCTTGAATAATGAGATTGTTACCCTTGGGATACCACAAGCCATATTCTTCTGTGCCCTTTAGATATCGAAGAATTCTTTTGACGGAAATAATATGTGATTCTTTTGGTGCTTCTTGGAATCTTGCTACTTGTCCAACTGCTTGCATAACATCTGGCCGAGAGGCTGTTACATATAGAAGACTACCAATCATAGATTTGTACAACCTCTGATCCACATCCTTAGATGAGTCGTCTATGCTCAATTTGCAACCTGTTACCATCGGAGTAAGGATAGGTTTGCAATCTTCCATTTTGAATTTCTTGAGCATTTCCTTGATGTACTTGGCTTGACATATAAATATTCCTTTCTCTTGCTGAGATATTTGAAGCCCTAAGAAGTATGTCAGCTCACCAAGTAAAGACATCTCAAACTCACTTTACATCTTTGTAGAAAAGTTCTTACTTAGTCGATCATCATTGCTACCAAATATTATATCATCCACATATACTTCAACAATTTTTAAATTATCTTTATCTATTTGTACATAAATATTGCTATCAATAGTACCTTTCTTGAACCCTTGTTGATGTAGATATCCATCAAGACGAGCATACCATGCTCTGGGAGCCTGCTTGAGACAATATAGAGCCTTCTTCAACCTGTAGACATAGTCTTCTTTTTGTGATAGTAGAAAACCTTCAGGTTGTTCGATGTAAACTTCTTCTTCTAATTCTCCATTCAGAAATGTTGACTTAACATCCATTTGGTAGACTTTGATTTTTCTTGAACATGAATAGGTGAGAAACATTCAGATGGCTTCCATTCTAAAAACTAGTGCAAATGTTTCATCGAAATCAATTCCTTCCACTTGTGCATAGCCTTTGCAAACCAATCTTGCTTTGTTTCTGGTAACCTGCCCATATTCATTCAATTTTTTCCTGAACACCCATTTAGTCCCAATGACATTTTTATCTTTTGGTCGTGGAACTAATTCCCAGGTGTTATTCTTCTCAATTTGATCCAATTCTTCATTCATAGTTGCTACCCAATGTTCATTTTGGCTGGCTTCCTAAAAAATACTAGGCTCAAAGGTTGCTAGAAAAGCAACGTGAGCTTGTTGTGATGAACGAAGATGTCGACCTTCATTTATGTCACCAATGATTTGATTTGATGGATGGTTCTTTTGAATCCACTCTTTTGTTCTCCTTGGAGGAGCTTCTTGTTGTTGTTCTGGTATATCTTGATGATCATTGTTTACGTCTTCCTCGTTGATAGTTGCTTCTTGTTCTACAATTTTATCTGTGTCTTTTTCAGCCTCTATCTCAAGTTTCAAAGATTCTAGATCCTCATCATTACTCGCTAGAACACCATCTTTCTCAAATGTAACATTTATGCTCTCCACTATCTGTTTTCGTCTTAGATTATAGCATTTGTAGGCCTTTCTTTTGCGTGAGTAACCAACAAAGATACCTTCATCAACACGTGATTCAAAATTACCCAAATTTTGATCTTCTCTTTTGATATAACATTTGCTTCCGAAGATTCTGAAATATTTTACATTAGCTAGTTTTCCTTTCCATAATTCATATGGAGTCTTGTTGCAATTATTTCTTAGAAGACTTCGGTTGATAATGAAGACTGCTGTATCAAATGCTTGAACCTAGAATTTTTCATCCAATTTTGAGTCCTTCAACATTGTTCCACCCATTTCCTGTATAGTTCTATTCTTCCTTTCAGCAACTCCATTTTGCTGAGGTGTTTGTGTTGTTGAAAATATCCTTTTTATTCCATTTTCGTCACAGTATTGCTGAAACAATTTCGAAGTGAATTCTCCACCATTATCTGATCTTAAACACTTTATTTTCAAATCAGTTTCATTTTCAACCAACTCCTTGTAGATCTTAAATCACTCAAATGCTTCAGATTTTTTCTTTAGGAAACTGACGGCTGTCATCCTGGTATAGTCATCTATCATTAACATGAAATATAATTCTCTGTCTAAGCCTTTTGTTCTCACAGGACCACATAGATCAGTATGTATCAATTCCAATGGATGTGATGAAAAGTTTTCTTTTGTTTTAAATTAGACTTTTGTATGCTTGCCATGCCGACATGCCTCACATAGTGTGTTGGAAGGTTTTGATATTTTCAGCATTTCTCGTACTGCTTCCTTTTTGCTTATCCTGACAAGATTGTCAAAGTTTATGTGACCCATTCGTTTGTGCCATAACCAAATTTCATCTTCTTTAGCTAGTAGACATGCTTTAGTTGCTTCATCCAGAACATATATGTCGTTTGGAGCTCGACTTGCTGTAGCCACAATTTTACCATACCTATCTTTCCTGATTTCACATTTTGTGGAGTTGAATTGCATTGTGTGTCCTTGATCACACATTTGTCCAACACTGAGCAGATTGTGATTCATGTTTTCGACCAATAGAACATTCTTGGCTATAACATCTTTTCTTCCGAGAGTGACGGTACCTGATCCTATAACATTTGAAGATTCATCATTTCCAAAGGACACGATTCCATCTTTCTTCTCTTTCAGAGATACAAATTTATTTCTATCTCCAGTCATATGCGTTGAGCAACCGCTCTCAACATACCACACATCTTTCATTTTTTGAGCCTTGAGAGCGAGAGCACAATTATCAGTCTTCTTCTTCTTCCATGTTTGTTCATTCTGTGGCTTCGAAGATTCTTCTGGAGGATTTTCAAGTCTGCAGTCTCTGGCTATGTGTCCAAAGTTCTGACATTTGCAACATTCCATATTATTATTTCTTAAATTTTCAAATCTATTGATGTTTCGTTGAGCCTTGGGAGGTTCATATTTGAAGAATCTCTTGGAATTGTATTGGTTCATAGGGTACGTGCGACATTCTACAGCTTTATGACCAAATTTTCCACATGAATAACAATAGCCATGAAAAATATGTTGGTACCTGGATGGAAATTTTCGTCGAGGAATTGTCTTCCAAGGCTGTTCTTGTGAATCTTGTCCAATGAAGTCTACATGCATGTTAGATCTCATAGGTTCATTGTATTTTGTTGTAGAAGGTCTTACTTCTTCTTCTTTGAAACGGATGCCAGTTTTGTCATTGTAAGATCGTTGATTGTTGATGAGTTCTTCCAATGCCCTTGAGCTGTTGGCATAGTTTTGGATAGTTTTTCCTTTCTTCACTTCCTCACGCAACGAGACTACTTCGGCTTCTAATTCTTCCCTTTCGTGGTTGCTTTCTTCCAACTTCTTTTGAAGTGACTCTTCAATGCATTTGTGTTCTTCAACTTCAATTTTGAGACCTTGAACTTTTTCTTCAAGAGCTTTGGAACGGATCTTCTCTGCCTTAAGATCTTTTATAAGCTTGATTGCTTCCTCATAAAATTCGTCTATTGTCCATCCTTCTTCTTCGTTGTTTGATACCTCTTGCTTATTGTGCTTGGGTTTATTGTGCTTGGCCATAAACAATACTCTCTCATTGGCTTCCTCTTCACTATCATTGTCTTCATTGGATGATGAGCTATCTTCTTTAGAGAGAAAGTTCCTTTTGGATCCTTGCTTGTTGAATTTCTTAAAGCCATTATTTCTTTTTGAGTTGCCATTACTTTTGTTTGGACATTTTGCTACAAAATGCCCAACCTCATTACAGCTGAAACATATCAATGGAATTTTACCTTTGAATTGTCCCTTACCAATTTGTAGTTTTCTCGTGAAGTAAGCATATTCTTCATCTGAAAGACCTTCTTCATCATCTCCCTTTTCTTCACACTTGCAGGTGCATGGATTTTCAATTGAAGGCTGCTTATCCTTATTAGTTTTCTTAGACACAACGAACGCAGTTTCTAGATGTGAAGTGCCCTCTTCTTCATGAAGTCTCATTTCATATGCTATGGGAACTCCATGTAATTCTTTTTTGCTGAGTTTGTCCAGATTTGCACTGTATTCTAAAACTGATACCTTTGGGTTGAATCTCCCTAGGAACGTTATAAGAATCTTCCGTATAATAGTCTTCTCATCAACTGGCTCTCCCAATCCTTCCAGAGTATTGATTATTTCATCAACGTATTGAAAGTATGCAGCAATGTTGCAATCTTCTTTCATTCTAAGTTGCTCAAATTTTTCTCTATAGATTTGAAGCTTTGCTTCTTTGACATTTGAGTCACCTGCATATATATTATCAAGCTTGTCCCATATATTTTTGGTGGTTTTACAACCCAACACCTTATGATAAGTAGATTCAATAAGTCCACTAATAATAATATTCTTTTCTTTTGCATCATTTACCGAATTCGTCTTACCTTGTTCATCCGCGGTTGATGTAAATCCATTTTGAACAGTGTCTCATACTTCATAACCTTGTGCCAAGAGATAGACCTCCATTCTTCCTTTCCAAAGTGCATAATTATTTTCATTCAATAGAGGTACACCATTCTTGGTATGCTCCATGACCTCCTTCCAGCTGTTAAACTGCTATTGAAGGAACCAAGCTCTTATACCAATTGTTGGAAATACTGAGAGCGGGGGTGAATCATTATTTCTTTCAATTAGAGCATTAGTTAATATTCAATTATTATCAGTGTTTGTACAATGATAGCAGAAAACAAGAGGAACACAAATGCACATAGTTTTTAAGGTGGAAACCCACTTTGGGACAAAAACCACCTAATGCTTTTCTAATAATTCATTTCAACTCCAATTTAAAATAAAGCTCCAACTTCCTAGAATCTAGAAAAGCATTCTTCTCCAGCTCCCACTGGATGGACGCTCCAACGCCTGAGATTCTTCAGTGGATGCCCCAACAGCCAATGAGCTACAACTCACCCTAGCACCACCCTACCACCCTATAGAAGAATAAAAGAAGAATGGACTCTCGTACCAGGGAAAATGGTCCACTTTACAATGATATAGAATGATGCAGAAGAAGAAGATATAGTAGACCATAACCCCAACTTTGACACAACCACCTAATGATGATCCTAGGCCTCCCAACACTGCCTCTTCAACCCTTGGCAGATAGACACTAGTACAATTTGTACAATAATGTATTTACAATGACTAAGTACAGTGATACCTTTACAATGATTGTATGCAGTGCTGCCCACTTGAAGACTTCATATGATGAACTTCTTGCTGTTGTTATGCACCTTGGTTGCTACTCTTTTCATGCTACCCTCTGCTGCACCTTGTTTTTCTTTTCTGGCGTAGAAAGTCTAGTCCTTTGCAATCCTTGACAACACATGATCTAGCTTTTTCTTGCCTTCTAGGAGCTCGATATTGAATCTAGTGTATCTCTATTATTTCAGATCCTCAATATCTGATTTTCAGTCCTGTAGTAATCCTCTGAGTCATCTTTCCAATGCCACAAGTCTAACCCAATTTGGATTCTTCAAGAGAGAGTTATACCCAATTTCTCACACTTCCCTAATTATGGAATGTTTCACAAAAGTGCACTTGTACGACGTGCCACGTGTCACTGTTTATTCATTTGCATCTAAAATTGATAGAGAGAAAACTAAATACTGTGCACTATCTTCCAATTTTTATGGAATTCAAATCCGATACTCAGAGAGAGAGTTATGACGATTTTACCAAGGTCACTTCTTTGAGATGAAATTCAGGAGCCTGCAAAAACCCTTACCTCCACAGATCATATCTCCAAACATATAGCACAACTTGATCTAAAATTTTTACTGCAGCTTCCTTAGGATTTCAGCTTCGCGTCATAAAAATTTCAGCTTCAGAGCCTTTGTAGAAAAAAATTTAGAGCGAAAATTCCACGATGACCTGTTTTAGATGGTCGAATCCCATGCATAAGGAGGAAATTAAGATCACAATTTATATGAATGCTTAAGTTGAGAGGGGCTTCAACAAGTGAACGTGGGAGGTATCTTAGGAACTTAAAAAATATTAATTATGACTTTTCAATGGCCCATGCCCCAACCCCATGGGGTTTTATCCCACTAACTGGGGTACAAACTTCAAACATGAATATCTCTCAAACCGTGAAGAATTACATGGCATGCCATATATCAACGGAAACATCTCGATAAGTAGAAACAATCAAAATCATTATTGACCCAGAATATATTAATTTGGTAGGTCAAAATTCCCATTCAATATTGGGTTAGCCCCTGGTGCTGCTTGGGTTGACATTAATGACAACCGCTGATCAACAACCAATCTACGCAGTTAGCTGCATTTCTCGTCCGGTGCATTTCTTGTATCCATATAGCCGGTGGGCACCTCGGGTCTCAGGACTTGTGTTGGGCCGGGTTGCGCAGCTATGCAGTAATACTTGAAGAGTTTCTACAGTCGGTTGGTTTCGTAGCAGTTTCAAGCATGATGTTAGAAGGGGCTCAACCTCTTCCTTTTTCTTGAGGTGCGCAAAAGCTACGCAGGGCCTACCCACAGTGCTTGTTCTATGAGGTGCACTTCTCCCCTTTCTCCTTGGGTGACCATCCCACTACGTAGCTTAGTTTTAACCCTTTCCACATTCTGCGTAGGGATGGGTTGTTTTTCCTGCATCTTGGGTATTAAAATTGGACAATATTAAATCTCATGGTCCAGCTGCCGGCAATATTTGCAGGATTGCCCAGTGGGATTTGGGCAGTCCCTTGCGAAGTGCCCTATCTCTCTGAAATTATAGCATATCAGCTGCCCTCGACCCCTTCCTACGCTCCCTCCTCGACCTCTCCTACCCCTTGCTGGGGAGCCACCAAAAGTCGTGGGGGATCTTAGCAACAGGGGATCTAGCTATACCCCATAGAGGTTTCCCCGATCTACCAATAGCTCATATGTGCGACAATTATTCTCATCGTGCCCTAATAATTGGGAGAACCTGCACCATTGTTGCTTCAGATCACCCATACTTAGCCGGGGGCACTGGGTCGTATCATGTAGTCCTACTACCCGGCAGTCATCACACCAGAACGCAGGTCTGCTGGATCCAGGGTGCAATGGACTAGGTCCCCCTGTCTGTAGGTAATCCGCCAATAGGGGACACTAGTCCTTACTATAACCAGACACTCGACATTGTATGCACCAGAGGTCTGTGCTAACTCCTTTTCCCTGTTCCATCCACAAGCTCTATATTTCCATGCGCATGGCTCTGAGTTGCTCTTGAAACTACTGCACTCCCCCCAACGTGTCATCCTTGGGCATGGCTTCGAGCTTCATGGTAGTTTCCAGGGCTTTTTCCTGTGAATTGAAGGTTTGTTGGCCCATTGGTATGCGTAAGTGAGGTAGCAACATGGCGATGAACCATTATGTGTGTTATCTGTCATCATACTTGAACCCTCCTTCCCTAATTGCTTTCTTCAATCGCTGATCGGCCTCCCACACCGACTCAGACGTACCTTGCTTGAAGTCTTTTACTTCGGCTACCAAATGAGAGTATGACTTTGGCTTTTGGAACTGTTGTTTTAGGGCATCCTTAATATTTTGAAGGGATGCGCTTCTGTTTTGAGATACGTACCGCATATACTAATCCAACGCTCTATCTTCAAAGGCCAAGGACAACTGTGATTTTTTCACAGTATCACTCACCACCCCCTGTGCCGTCCATACCGAGTCGGCCACAAACCAAAAACGATCCATGTATTCATCGGCCACACCTTTAAAGGTAGGTAATTTCAAGTGTACTACCATGTCTCCTTCTAAAAAGGCTCCAGTTGAGGGCTTGCCCTCCTGCGAGCCTGACGACCCTTGCATCGTTGCTCTCCTTGGCGGGCTATGGACAGAGTGATTATTTTCTGGATTGGTTTGATAATACCTACCACTCTGTGTTGTACTCTCCTCCAGAGTAGAGCTCATTCACTTTCGTGTTAGATCTTCAGTATTTTCTTGTCAGTACCAGATCACTTCCTCAGAATTATTCCAGTCCCGGAATGGAACCATTTTTTGGCTTGAGGGGTCTTGGCCTAGGTTCGGTGTGCAAGGTTTGCCAACAAACCCCTATACTAGTAGCCCTTTCGGCAGTGACAAAGTCTCACCCGAAGTAGTATGGGTGGGTGCTGGAACCAGGTTTCCACACCCTGAGAAAGGATGGGTAAAGCAAGCAGAGCTGCGCTAGGTCCTGTAATCCCAGATTACCTTGTTCTACGCAAGGTTAATTAAGTCTTTATTCAAATCCACGTGCACTAGATCTATAGTTAAATGCTTGTTATAACATCAACACAACAGTAGATAAAAAGAACATAACAGATCTAGATGCAGTATATAGATCTTTCGCAACTTAAGGGCAGAAAATGCACAATACATCAATTTTCAGTAATTCACATAAAAGTACTCACAGATTCAGTTCTCTAACAATCTTTCTCATTCATTCATTCATCAATTCTTCCTTACAATTCCCTTCCCAACCTGCACACACAGGAGTAGGGTCCGCACACAGCCAGCAGGAGTCTGTTCCCCAAAACCCAAACAGATAGGTTAAATCAAAATTCCCATCAATAGCTCATAATATCCTACCTTTTACAATAAAAAATGCATGTCTATTTATAACAATCTAGCCTCAATTTTCCTATGGTCTACAACCCATGGTTTTTGGACCCCTAGTTTACCCTTTTACCCATTACAATGCTTTCGTGGCTTTGACCCACCCAAAACCCCTTCGCTAGATTAATTCTAATAAAAAATATCCAAAATGGACCAGTTTCTCTGTTAGGAGACCCCGTTCCGACATGGTGGTTTCTCTCACACTTGTTAACAGTTCACATCATTGGATAGTAATCAAGTGGTTTCTACCATGTTCGACTTCGACACAATCAATCGCATGGATATAATCGTACTAGTTCGGGAAGTAGAAATCAAGACCCTGGATCTAGTTTCCACCATCCAGGCTGCGAGGAGTTTTATTGTTCATTATGCAGTAGACTATTCATCACATATGGCTGCGTCCATACTGTGTCTACTATTGATGTAATATTAGAATCATTTCTATATCAGAACATTTTAGTTAATTTTTGATTTAGTTAGTTTTTTCTCTGAGTATGGGAATGCCTACCTCAGCGATGATATATATATATGTTTGCATTGAATTTTTTTACAGGTTCCAACCGACGTTCACAAGCTAATCCTCGGAATGATAAATCACTTCATTCTTTGAATTATCTCAGACTTCACGCTTTAGGGGGAATCTGTTACACATTATTTTGTCTCCATGACATTTTACTATCTATATGGGTTCATCAATACCTATATAATGCTCCCTTAGAAGTCTACAACCCTAAAGTTCCTAAACCAAGTCTTGAATTTGGAGAAAAGCTTGTAAAAATCATAAAAACACTTATACCACACTTTTCCTTAGCCTTACCTATGGCACCGCACGCTTTTGCTCTAAAAACTGTGGAGCCAACCACAAGTTTTCTTCATTAAAGGTGCAGACCCTTGTAAAAGGTAAATTGAAGGTGAAAGTAAATTCTAGAAGCCCAGCTAGTCGAATATTATCCCAGTTGGAAGCTTCTAGAAGGTGTTATCCAGTCAAAGCCTCACTCCCTCCATTCATGAACATTCATCCCTTCATAAAAGGAGCCTTTTCCTTGGTCTTTGGAACTTAGTCCCTTGATAAGAGGACTCTGTCCCTTCCATTTTGGAGCTGTAACCACTTTCCTTCTCCTATAAATTGAAGCTTTGGTTCAGTATCAAGGGGTACATGCTCATATATGTAAAACTTCTCTATACATTTTGTATACACTTAGTACTTTCTTTATACTTGGTAGCTATGATAGAGAAGGGAATTGCTGAACAAACATACTCTTTTTACTAGTTTTTATCCATGCGAGAATGACTACACACTCATATTTAGGCTGGTTCAAAGACTGGAAGGGCTTGCTAGACCAAAGGAAAACGCTTGTTCCAGACCCTGGAAGGACTTGTACGACATCAAGGTGAACGAAGTTGTAAGACTACTACTTTTATTTAAAGATAATACAAATGGATCCTATTTTTTCAATAAGTTGTTTATGTGTTTACTTGAATGACTTAGCTCTTAAATTCCTTGATCATTAAGATAGATTTGTGATTTTTGAATTAGTATATGTTGTAGGTGCTTTTGATTCTCTTCCATGTCTTTGTTTTTAGGTCTTAAGAGGTGACTTGTTGGAGCAACGAGAAAGAATAATTCAAATAGCATTGGATCATAGGTAGGTCCTTTCTTCATCATAGAAAATTCTAAATCATATATTAGCTAGAGAAAGTAGTTTACATTTGTCCTGTTTGTTTCTAGCTATCCTTGTGATACTAGCAAGATCATTCTTGTCCGCAAGAATGATTTATCCGCATAATAAGCACTGTCAATGGTGACCAATTGTATGGTCCCATTGTCAAAGACCAAGTCCACTTCGTAAGGACCTAGCCATCTGGTGCAGAGCTTGCCTTTGAAATCTTTGAACCTTGAATCATACAAAAGGGTCAAATCTCCTTTCTGGAAATTTTTCTTCTTAATAAACCCATCATGTCATCTAACTCTTTACTGATGAATGATCTCTGTCTATTGAATGGCAGCCAACCATTTCTCTTCCAACTCATTGAGCTGGTTGAGTCTTTGCATTTGTTCCATACTCAAATCTAGATCAACCTGCAATGTTGTTCTTAATGTCTTTATTTCAAACTCTATGGGGAATAAGGGGTTCTTACCATACACCAATTCATATGGTGAGAAGCCTATATTATTCCTCCATGTTGTCCTATAAGCCCATAGTACTTCTCGAAGTTTCTCGACCCAGTTTCTTCGATGGCTAACTACTGTATTTGTTAAGATTCTCTCAATGACTTTATTGGCGCTTTCTACTTTACCATTTTCTTGTGGGTGATATGGTGAAGTGATTTTGTGATGAATTCCATACTTTTCAACTAGCTTTTTGATAAAATGAGATGTGAACTGAGGCCCCCCATCTGTCACTATCTCTCTAGGTATCTCAAGGCAAACAAAAATATCTTGAAACAGGAAGTTTGAAACAACCTGCTCTGTTGCTCTAGTTAGTGCCTTTTCTTTGACCCATTTTGTGACATAATCGGTGCAGACCAATTTGTATGATTTTTGCTATGATGAAGGATTAATTGGTCCTACAAATTTTAGAGCCCATTTCTCAAATGGTTCTATCACTATCTAAGGTTGTAAAGGCATCTCATATGATTTCAGAGACTAGCCCATCCTTTGGTAGTTATCACATCCTTTCACAAACTTCTTGGCATCCTGGAATATAGTTGTCCAGTAGTACCCTATTGAGATTACTTTATGTCTTGTCATCTTTTCAGCGAAGTGTCCTCCACAAGGTTCCTCATGACATGCCTTCAAGATCTCAAATACCTCATATTCTCTAACACATCTCCGGATTTGAAAATCTGGCTCAATGTGATAGAGATTGCCTTCTATCCAGGAGTAGGTAGCACTCAATTGTATAATCTTCCTTCTTTCCTTGGAAGACAATTGGTGTGGGAATTTTCTTGCAGCAAGGTAACTAGATATAGCTGCATACCATGGTGAGTGAGTAGATATGGAAAAAAGATATTCGTCTGGAAAATAATCTTTAGTGGCAATGTAGTCATCACTTATAATTAATCTAGAAACAAAATCAGCAACTACATTATCTTTTCCAGGTTTATCTAAAATAGTAATATCAAATTCTTCTAACAACAATAACCATCATGTAACTCTACCATTAGTAACAGGCTTGTTCATCAAAAATCGAATTGCAGCGTGGTCAGTGTGTACAAATACTTGGTACGCGGTGATGCAGTGCTGAAATTTGTTGATAGCATGCACTACTGCTAGGAATTCCTTCTCAGTAACAATGTAGTTGACTTATGTTGGAGTTAAGTTCTTGATGATGTAATAAATGGCATAAGGTTTCTTCTCCTCTAGCTGCCCAAAAACAACACCCACAGCCATGTTAGATGCGTTTGTGGCAATATGAAATGGAAATTCCCAGTTTGGTCCTCATAAAACAAGTGTTGCTGTTACACATTTTTCAGCTTTAAAAAGGCCTGCTCACACTTCCCTGTCCACACAACATCTTTCATGAGTAATTAAAATAGAGGAGATTCAATCTTTGAAAAGTTCTCTATGAATCTCCTATAGTACCCTACATGTCCCAAAAAACTAGGTACCTCTTTTGGAGTCTTGGGGGTTAGGATTTTCGAGATTACCTCAATTTTTGTAGGATCTACCTTGATTCCATCTGCCGAAATGAAATGTCCTAGCACAATTCCCTCGGTCATCATCATGTGGCATTTTTCCATGCTCAGAGCAACATTAGTTTGTTCACAACGTTTCAACACTTTTTCCAAGTTAGCTAATGTTGTCTCAAAGGCATCCCCGTAGGGTGTAAAATCATCCATAAATATTTCAAGACAGTCATTCAAAAGATCAGAAAAAATACCCAATATTTCCCTCTAAAAGGTTGCTGGTGCATTACAAAGGCCAAAGGGAAGGAATCTATGCAAAAGTACCCCATGGGCAAGTGAAGGTTGTCTTGTCTTGGTCTTCCGGGGCAATTTGTATCTCATTATAGCCACTAAACCCATCTAGAAATGAAAATAATTGTTTTCCAGAAAGAGTATCCAAGACCTAATCAATGAATGGTAAAGGAAAATGGTCCTTTTGAGTGGCCTTGTTAAGCTCTCTATAGTCAACAAAGACTCTCCATTTTCCATTCTTTTTCGGAACTATGTGATGATGGGGTAAACCCATAGTCCCGGTTTTCCGATTATTTCAATCTCAACCTATCTGTAAAATGCATCCAAAGTTTCTTGCCCAATCAACTTCCCAATCTGGGCCAACTCAACATGTTCTTGTTTCGAGGACTGGCAAATTAAACAAATAAATCTGGGAGCTTTAATATCTCAAATCTCAGAGATTTGAGATATTAATTTCAAGGTTTATTATATGTATGTAATATCTCACACAATGCAGTCAGATTCACTTCTTTTCTGCGGGAGCTCTACTCTCAACCAAGGATCACTGTCATATTCATAACGCGTCCTTGATATCAAGTCAAGGTATATAGTTAACCATGTAATAAGGATTCACAACCCCACCACTTAATATTTTACTAACATAGATTCCACCCTCTACTCATATGCCTCTCCAAGTGGTAATATTTATTAAGGTCCTCGGCCCCAGATAGGCACCCCTATATTTTAACGTTCTGTTAAACCATGCTTTGATTACTATGCACTTATATATAACTCAACGACGTTATATGAATCTTCACACAGCATTAAAATGTTGCTATGTATGCACATTTGCTCATATAAATAACCCAACTTTCATAAAATATTGACCGCCACTTATATATACATCATCGCATATGTATACTCCTCACATCTGACGGTCAAGACGTTGTCGGATCAACTCCGATTATCCAACGGTTACGACCAGATATTGCACAATTTAGATGCATGGGATTTAACTTGCAATGAGAGTGGTTTTTCAAAACTGCTCAGGGAAACACGTCACCTGGTTTATGGGATCGCGTTAATTTCTTAAATACTGCTTACCATTTTCTAACTCGCGCGATACTGCTAGTTAATTTATGAAACCACTTCTACTGTTCATTTCTTGTTCTGCTCTCATGGTTCTGGTTCTGCTATCGCATTCAATTCTGCCTTTCCACAGTACATACAGTTGAATAAAATTCAAAGACTAGGTGTTTCTCCCTTCGCTGTAGTTCTATAACTAAGGATCGATTTCCATCGATCTGGACCAGTGAATCGGTCTTGATTTCTCAATCTTTGCGCCAGATTTAATTTCCCTCAATGCTAAGAGGTTTGTTAATTCCCCACTCAGCAATCAGGAGTAACCATTACCTGCATCCTTCATGAACCCTCATCGATTCCCGTTGGTCTATTCACATGAGGTTAGAGCATATTCGGGAGTCAATTGTCAACAAGTTATGGGGTGTGGCTTCCATACAAAATCCAACATCGGTTAATATAGGACTTCGACATGTGCTATCTATGAATGCCCTCACGGAACTTACACACACAATTCATATATTATTTTTTAACACAGGGGTTATCACGCATAGGTTTCACGGTCTCCTATTGAGCCTGAAGGCCTATTCACGCAAGATTAAGTTCCAATTATACACATTCTTATACTCTTGCTTGTGAAATTCAAGCCCACTCACACAGGAAATTAAATCGACAATTGCACATACAAGATTGAAACATTTCTTATTCACACAGTGAATTAACTTACAAGCCTTTTAGCTGGCTAGATATTCGATTAATTGGCCCTTCTCCTCTACTCTGTCTCCACTACAGTCCTATGCAGGTTCTAAGCCCCTCCCCCCCAAGTCTCTGCCACAGAGACTTATTTAAACATTTAACAGAAATCGTTTCATATTCCTTCAACACTAAATAAAACTCTGCAATTCCTGCAGTCCTAATTTTAGCCTAACTATGTGCCAGACAGAGACGGACTGTCTCTTCCTTTTCCCACTAATCATTCGGGCAGTTACACTTTCTCTACAATTAGCTAAAAATAATTCAGATATGCATAATTTCATAGGGAACCAAAAACATGAGGCCCCTTTATGTTTATTTATGTACAAAATGTTGTCCTGAGCCTAATGCTCCTGCATCAGACTCCCCAAGTTAAATGGTTCATGATCTCCTAATCATGTCCTTTCATCTTGGTCTGCCTGGATCCCACACCTTGTTCTGCAACTGGCCATCTGTTGCAATGTTCTTCTTTCACATTCCTCCTGGCTTCCATATCTTGGTCTGCATCTTTGCACTTGCTATGCCCTCACAGTCTGTGACTGTCTTCTTCTTGCTGCTGTTATTTCTCAGCTTTCTTGCTGCTGTCCCTTTTGGAGGCATCTTCTGCATCAGCTTTCTTATCAATGCTATTTCTATGTCTAATATTTCCTCTGACTGCTGGACTCTCACTTCTGTTTGCTGCATTCTTATTTCTTTAGTCCTTACTGCTTCCCTATTCGCCACCCAATCATCCATACCCTCTCTGCAACAGTAAGATTATCGCTCCTCTGCTGGCAACACTTCAGCTTGTTGCTTCAACATTTACCCTAGCAACACTCCCATCTACTATTCTGCTATTTCACACTCCCTTCTGGAGGTTTTCTGCAAACATTTTCGCCATCTCCTTTGGTCAAACACATCACCAATATGCTGCAACTCAGTTTTAGCATCTTCTTCTTCTGTCTTGGAAATCTTCAGCAATTGCCTCCCTTCTTCTTGAATTACTTCAAGCTCTTCCAGCTTTGCATTTTCATCTTTTGTCAGAGTGAAACTCTGGTTCTCCACTACTGTAGTAGCCCCAACAGTCTACCATACAACCTTCTCTTCAACTTTCTCTAGGCTATTCCAACAAGCCAATTCTTCTCTGCTACCAATAGCAACCAACTTCTACCCATGAGACATGATTGTCTCATCTTCTTCCAACTGCTCATCTTCATTCTACAATAGCTCCTTTTCTTTGTCATCTGTAGGAACAACAAGTTCATTCACAGGATACATGATAGCCTCACCTTCCTCCTTCTGCAAAAGTCCATCACCTTTTAGAACAACTTCAAAAGATGGATTGTTTTCTGCTTCACCTGTCAACACAGCCAATTTATCAAATTTTAGTTCACAAGACCCGATGGTCTTAATTGATGACTCTGTTAGACTCCGTCTTGTCAGCCTGCTGCAATCAAATTCACCAAGGTTCATTTCTCCTTATTTGCAGTCATTAAAGAGTAATTCTGGAGTTCAGGGTTTAGTCTTCAGAAGTAGGCTAGAGGAAGGTTCAGTAAGTCTTCATTTCAGGAATGTCATCGTAAATAAGGCGAGATTGATTCTTCTTCAAAACCCTGTTTTGAAGAAGAAGTCATCAAATATGTTTTTATGATGAATATGTAATTTGTCAAAATGCTGCAAATTCTCCAGCTCTTCAAATGGCAGCAGCTCCTGTTCCTGCAAAAGTACAAACAAAAATAACATCATCAGAAATCAGAGACAAAGCAAAATCAAACAAAACAGAGTTTTGCATCCAAATGTCAGAATGCCAAATTATGCAACACGTCCAGCTGTTGGGTGGAATTGATGGTTATAATCTTGAAAGGGAATCATGTGTGGCTTGTAGCTGGCCAGACATTGGCAAGAAAATTCATGCTTTCTCTCGTAGATAAGGCACAACATAATCAACCTTTTTGAGTATGGATCCAAAAATTTGTTAACGGAATAAGGCACAAAATTTGTTAATTTGTTAATGCATTCTCCTCAATAGTGAATAAAGAAAATGCAACCCCTCTATAAACTTAATCGAACTTGAGTGATGAGCTATAGTCAATAAAATTATTGGATTCCCTTGAGCGTTGATATGCTAATTATGAGGCAACCGCAATCATATTCTAGCTTCTGTAAACCAATTCTTGCTTAACCACACAACAAATAGTGGACTACTTGACTCCACGTTCAATGTACATATAAGAGGTTTCACACAACACCAGCTTCTGCAAATCATATTCTTTGCAATTCGAGTTTGGACAAAGAGTTCATAGCAAAGGCAATCACTCTACTTGGAGAAATCATGGACCTCATGGAAGTTGCAGATCCGGATGCTGTTCATGGAGTTCGTGGTTCACCAATTCTCAAGGCAGAAATCGGATTAGTGAAGCTGGAGGCCGAAGACAAGTTGCAAAATTGTTGACAGCGTTTGAAAGGCAAAAGCGACCCACTTGGGCAAAAGCGACCCACCTGGGCGTTTTCTCCAGTGCAAATTATAATGCGTGCGACCCACTTGGGCAAAAGCGACCCACTTGGGAAAAAGCGACCCACTTAAAATCAGAACCCAGAAATTCATTTTTGCGCCCAGGCTTGGATTTTTCCTCGTGGAACAGAAGTGGCTCATTTTTCAATCGGATTTGTGATTGGTGGAAGCACAGATTGCAGCGTTTGCTTTGTTGCAGAGTGGATGTTCGTTTTAAATGACAAAGTTAGTGCAAGGAAACAGTTTCTATAATGGTGACAATGGTGATGCGTTATCAGTTCCGTAGGTGTTTTCATTGTCATATAATAGGCTACGTTGCAGCTGGAATGGGCGGAATACAAATCTCAACATGAAACAAACAAATTCCCAAATGGCATCAAAATTCTTAACCAACACAGAGTCCGATATTTATATGGCGCTCTTGGTTGAAATGACTTCTTGACGAATCAACGAAATGTCTACCACATCAGTTATGGAATGCACGACATGTTGGGAAATATCAATCTGGAATCAATGGGCTGCACGTCAAACTCAGAAGATGATAATCGCTATGGAAAGGCCGGTCCGAGAATTGAAGCTTCTGTCTTTTGCTAGTTTGTATAGTGTGTCAGCTAGGGCGACGTCCTCACTGGTGCATATATGTTGGTAATCCGCAATAATTTGGAGGTGTTATAATGGTTGCAAAGATACACTTGTTATGTTCTTTGGTGCCTCAAACGAAGTGTATTAAAAGTCAGTTCCATTTATTTTTTATAGCCACGGTGAAAAGTCAAGGATAGAATCAAAGTAAAAACCCAAATTAAAACGTAGATTACCAAACACAGCAGAAGAATAGGATTAAATTTCCTATTTATAACTCCAGATTTCCTAATTCGAAGGGCCAACACATTTCCAGAACATTTGGGGGCAGAAATGTGCAAAGTGGCATTTCCTAGGTGGCAGTCATTGCACCATTTGGGCATTCGATTCAACATCTGTGGCAGCATGGAAACGTGCCCTCAGCAGAGACACTTGTCATGATATTTTGGGAGGATGGTATAATGGTAATGGGAGTGAATAAAAGTCAAAAGCTAAATAGATCACTATCCCAGCAAGGAAATCGAATTCGTTGGTCTATTTTTGGGTCTTCAAGCTACATTTCAGAAAGTGCAGCTCCAGATTTTGCCTATTCATCAGTCATCAAACAGATTCGAGTAGAAGAAGGAGCGCTATTCTATCTTCAGGAAAGCTGATTGGTTTTTAGTTTTATTTGTTTAATAATGATAAAACAAATTCCTTGTCTTGGGGTCGATGGTTTTCCCCTAGCAGAGTTTATTTAATGTATTGAAAATCATTTTGTAAAGGGGGGAAGAGAGTTCTGAGAGTTGATGTAGGAGAAAAGTAGAGCTTTATTGTACAGTCTTAGACAGAGATTTTAATGAAGAAATACAGCTCTGTTTTTTGAGATTCTTGTGGCTTGAAATTTAGCAAATTTTTTTCCTTTTGTTTCATATGTCATCGTTATGTTCACAGTTCATTAATCGCCATTTCAATATTGAATGTTTCTAAGTGAGAAAGGCAGAATTCAATTTATTTTCTCTGTCTTGAGGAAGTATTCATAGTTAATGTTTTCTTCTGTTCGACAAGGATCCATCTTCTATGCCCTTGTCGACTTCTCAGTAGTCTTGTCATTCCGTTTATCTCAATTTAATTGCTAAACTTCATGCTTACCTTGCCTCAGGAGATAATCTGCGTTCTTTATTTAATCTCCGCTCTTGCTGTCTTTGCCCCACATAGCCTAGAAACCCAACATTTATCAAAAAACCCTTTCATACCAGTTTACTAGCCTAAGATCAGTCATGCTTTTGGTCATCTCGGATCTTATTGCTCATTTTCTCGAGATTGACGGAGAGAGCCCTCTCCTGTCCTCGTAGGGCTAGCTACGAGGCTGAGCGTGGTTTGATGTAGCCTTGAGTTTACTTCATTTCAGCCTGAGGTAGATTTGAGCGCTAACATAGTGGCGACCATACTGGGGAGATGGTTTGCTGTTGATGTGACAGTCGACTTGTAGATTGTCTTGCCCCAGTGTAGGAAATCAAGTTGCAGATCTGACGCTGATGGTGGACAGCAGTCAGACACATATGAAGGCGGAAACATTCACCCGGCGACTCCAGCTCGATCCAGAGATTCCAGTGCTCGCTGATTCATTCATGCAATGGTAGGGTATGTGGCAAACCCTGCACTGTGTGAAGCTGTAAAAGAGGTTAGAGATCAGTTAGCAGATTTTGAAATTAATGAAGAATTTTTCAATGTCTTGCTTCAATGTTTGAAATCTCCGAAGTTTCCTCTTGAAACTAAAACTAGGTTCTGTGAGTTAATTGTTGAAAGAATTGAGAAGGAGATTCAGTGTTTAAATGAGCAGATCCAGTCATACGATTTCCGAGATCCCAAAAAGTTCTTGGAAACGCTCCCTCCTTCAAAACAAGAAACCATAGAGCTGCCTTTAGATGTTTGCATTGACAGTGTGCAGTTGGAGGTATGTATTGCAGAGTTGGGGCAGCAAACGGAGTCTGGCTTTCGCGATCCTATTGCAGCATACATGGAAATGTTTTTCAGTTTGACTGATAGATCAAGCTGTCTTATACATAGCTAGATTCATTACGTGCATGAAAGGCTGCCAGCAATTACATCTGTGATCTGGCGGAAGCATTCTCAAGCGGCATCATTTTCAGGTTTACTTGAATGGTTGACCTGGCATTTCAGTATTACCTGATCTATTATTTTTACAGCAAAGTAGGGTAGATTTTGTAAATAAATAAGCAGCCAAAAGGCAGCATTTTGTTCCAGTTTATTGCAGTTCTAGTTTGAGGTTTGCCAAGTCAGTTTTTCAAATCATTTCAGTCAGTTTTCAGTTAATAAGTTGATCATGATTCCATAGCCCAATGGATGGAGGCACTGTCTGCTCTCCCAAAGCTCTGCGGTTCTTGGCACCTCCAAGAAGCGGCAACTGCCATCCCCATTGGAGCCAATGTTAGACTCCGTCTTGTCAGCCTGCTGCAATCAAATTCACCAAGGTTCATTTCTCCTTATTTGCAGTCATTAAAGAGTAATTCTGGAGTTCAGGGTTTAGTCTTCAGAAGTAGAGGAAGGTTCGGTAAGTCTTCATTTTCGAGGCCTCATCGTAAATAAGGCGAGATTGATTCTTCTTCAAAACCCTATTTTGAAGAAGAAGTCATCAAATATGTTTTTATGATGAATATGTAATTTGTCAAAATCTTAAATTCTCCGGCTCTTCAAATGGCGGCGGCTCCACAATTTCTACTTAAAGCACAAACAGAAAGAACATCATCAGCAATCAGAGACAAAGCGAAATCAAACAAAACAGAGTTTTCATCCAAATGTCAGAATGCCAAATTATACAACACGCCCAGCTGTTTGGTGGAGTTGATGGTTATAATCTTGAAAGTGAACCATGTGTGGCTTGTAGCTGGCCAGACATTGGCAAGAAAATTCATGCTTTCTCTCGTAGATAAGGCACAACATAATCAACCTTTGAGTGTGGATCCAAAAATTTGTTAACGGACTAAGGCACAAAATTTGTTAATTTGTTAATGCATTCTCCTCAATAGTGAATAAAGGAGAATGCAACCCCTCTATGAACTTGATCGAACTTGAGTGGTGAGCTATAGTCAACAAAATTATTGGATTCTCTTGAGCGTTGATATGCTAATTATGAGGCAACTACAATCATATTCTAGCTTCTGCAAACCAATTCTTGCTTAACCACACAACAATACTGGACTACTTGACTCCGCATTCAATGTACATATAAGAGATTTCACACAACACCAGCTTCTGCAAATCATATTCTCTGCAATTCGAGTTTGGACAAATAGTTCATAGCAAAGGCAATCACTCTACTTGGAGAAATCATGGACCTCATGGAAGTTGCAGATCCGGATGTTGTTCATGGAGTTCGTCGTTCACCAATTCTCAAGGCGAAATCGGATTAGTGAAGCTGGAGGCCGAAGACAAGTTGCAAAATCGTTGACAGCGTTTGAAAGGTAGAGCGACCCACTTGGAGGTCGAGCGACCCACCTGGGCGAAGAGCGACCCACTCGGGCGTTTTTCGCAGTGCAAAAATATAACCAGAGCGACCCACTTGGAGGTCGAGCGACCCACTTAAAATGCGAACCCAGAAATTCATTTTTGCTCCCAGTCTTGGATTTTTCCTCGTGAAACAGAAGTGGCTCATTGTTCAATTGGATTTGTGATTGGTGGAAGCACAGATTGCAGCGTTTGCTTTGTTGCAGAGTGGATGTTCGTTTTAAATGGAAAAGTTAGTGCAAGGAAACAGTTTCTATAATGGTGACAATGGTGATGTGTTATCAGTTCTGTAGGTGTTTTCGTTGTCATATAATAGGCTACGTTGCAGCTGGAATGGGCAGAATACAAATCTCAACATATTCCCAAATGGCATCGAAATTCTTAACCAACACGGAGTCCGATATTTTTATGGCGCTATTGGTTGAAATGACTTCTTGTTGAAGAATCAACGAAAATGTCTACCACATCGGTTATGGAATGCACGACATGTTGGGAAATTTCAATACGGGAATCAATGGGCCGCACGTCAAACTCGGAAGATGATAATCGGCCTTGAATGGCAGGGTGGAAGGGATTTTGTCTTTTTGCTAGTTTGTATAGTGTGTCGGCTAGAAGCGGCGTCTCAACTTTGGTGCATATATGTTGGTAATCAACGATAATTTGGAGGTGTTATAATGGTTACATAAAGAAGATACACCTTGTTATGTTCCTTTTTTTGGTGCCTCAAACGAAATGTATTAAAAGTCAGTTCCATTTAGTTTTTATAGCCACGGTGAAAAGTCAAGGATAGAATCAAAGTAAAAACCCAAATTAAAACGTAGATTATCAAACACAGCAGAAGAATAGGATTAAATTTCCTATTTATAACTCCAGATTTCCTAATTCGAAAGGGCCAACACATTTCCAGAACATTTGGGGGCAGAAATGTGCAAAGTGGCATTTCCTAGGTGGCAGTCATTGCACCATTTGGGCATTCGATTCAACATATGTGGCAGCATGGAAACGTGCCCTCAGCAGAGACACTTGTCATGATATTTTGGGAGGATGGTATAATGGTAATGGAAGTGAATAAAAGTCAAAAGCCAAATTTAAAAAACAGACCACTATCCCAGCAAGGAAATCGAATTCGTTGGTCTATTTTGGGTCTTCAAGCTGCATTTCAGAAAGTGCAGCTCCAGATTTTGCCTATTCATCAGTCATCAACAGATTCGAGTAGAAGAAGGAGCGCTATTCTATCTTCAGGAAAGCTGATTGGTTTTTAGTTTTATTTGTTTAATAATGATAAAACAAATTCCTTGTCTTGGGGTCGATGGTTTTCCCCTAGCAGAGTTTATTTAATGTATTGAAAATCATTTTGTAAAGGGAGAGAGTGCTGAGAGCTAGTGTAGGAGAAAATTAGAGCTTTATTGTACAGTCTCAGACAGAGATTTTAATGAAGAGATACAACTCTGTTTTTTGAGATTCTTGTGGCTTGGAATTTAGCAAATGTTTTTCCTTTTGTTTCATATGTATCTTGTAATGTTTTTCCATTTCATTCCTAAATCATTTCTGTTGAATACTTTTAAGTGAGAAAGGCAGAATTCAATTTATTTGCTCTGTCTTGAGGAAGTATTCATAGTTAATGTTTTCTTCTGTTTGACAAGGATCCATCTTCTATGCCCTTGTCGACTTCTCAGCAGTCTTGTCATTCCGTTTATCTCAATTTAATTGCTAAACTTCATGCTTACCTTGCCTCAGGAGATAATCTGCGTTCTTTATTTAATCTCCGCTCTTGCTGTCTTTGCCCCACATAGCCCAGAAACCCAACATTTATCAAAAAACCCTTTCATACCAGTTTACTAGCCTAAGATCAGTCATGCTTTTGGTCATCTCGGATCCTATTGCTCATTTTCTCGAGATTGACGGAGAGAGCCCTCTCTTGTCCTCGTAGGGCTAGCTACGAGGCTGAGCGTGGTTTGATGTAGCCTTGAGTTTACTTCATTTCAGCCTGAGGTAGATTTAAGCGCTAACAGACTCAATCACCAATTTCTCTTTCGGCAGTTCTAAGTCTTTCCCAAGGCTCAGAAAATATTTCTTGGCTTTATTCCTCTGTATCTTCTCATGCTGCAACCCCCAATTCTGAATTTGAAGTTCTTTCTCTTGTTCAGGATTTTGCTGATCCATCACACTCTCTATCAACTTAATTCCTCCATTCCATGGATCAAACATTCCTATAGAATTATTCTCCTCTTTCAATTAACTACCCCATGATGTCAATTCTCCTTCAGCATCAGCAGAATCTGCATTCATAAAGAAATTGTTAAAACAAAATCCACAAGGCCTCAGAGCCTTTCCTTCTTCTGTCAGCATATTAGTATGTTGTCCCAACCTTCTTTCCTTCTCAATCAGCACATCATAATTTTGATTCCAAATCTTCAAACATCTCTTAAGACTGTCAGTTAGTCTCTCCTCTGCACCATCCTCTTCAAGGATGCCTCTCTGCTCTAGTCCATAGGAATTAACTCTCTCATCTTCAATCATCTCTGTCCTTACCACCTAAACACCTTCTTTCTGTGTTTCTGCCCTCTGCTTTGGAGTACTCAATTCATGCCACACTCTTGGCATCTCATCTAAGAGAACATCTTCACAATCCTTACTATCTTCTGTTGTCACTATCTCCTCAGCCTTCATCAGAATTGAATTCTGATTTCCCATCTCTGCAAAAACTTCAGCTATCTATCCATCACTCTTCATTTTTCCATTTAACAAAAGAAATTTGTCATTATCAGCATTAATGACAAACTCATCATCACCAACCTCATTGAAACAATATCTTCTATAAAATAAGGAATTAATGAATTCCTTCTGCTGCAATAACACAATCTGATCTTCATTTGAAAGATACTCATCATATCTTGCTTGGAAACAGTCAGCTTCATTTGTCACAGTCCCATCATATGAACTGCCTTCATTAACACCTGCATTCACACACAACTTGTCAGATGCAAAAACATAAGACCTCATGGTCAAATTTGATGATTTGATCACCAAATCTTCTTGCTGTTCCAAGTCTTCCATATGCTCCATAGATTCTTCAATAGTCCTCTCTTTAGTCTCCTTAAGTTGTTCAACTCCCAGCTTCTAGCCAATATCATAAACTAAATCTCCTCTGCTTCCAATATGTTGGAAAGCATAATCTTTCTCCAACTGTGCATGGACATCTTCAAAACATCTGGATGTTCCATTTTCCTTCTCAGTGACAACATCAACAGTTTGTTCATCTCCACATGGCTTCCCTACAAACATACAAAATATGTCGGATGTAAGGCTCTTGGACCCCTTGGTCCCACTTGAAGCTTTAGTCTCCAAGTTCTTCTCCAAATACACAATTATTCTGAGCATTTCTCCCTTCTTCTGAGCATTCATCAATTGCTCCTTCTTCCTCTATGGCCTCTACCACTTTACCTTCTTCTTCATGAGCCAACCAACTCTTTGGTTTTCCTCTATAATCTTCTCCAGTTCATAAAGCTGCTTACTAATCTCAGCTATCTCTTTCCAATATTCTTCATTAGTGGGTATCTTCCTCATGCCAACTACTTTGGCATCTTCCATCACTCTTCTGCTGTGGCCTCTCTCAGAAACTCTGCACTCTCTGCTGTGGCTGTCAGTAGCCATCCTCTCTTCCAGGATTTCTTTACTCACAAGCTGCACTAAGCCGCTACAACAGCAAGCCCTCTTGCTGTAACTTACCTCACCGATCTCTTCCTCTGGATCAAGCTTTTGGCAAGTACTGGTTCCCTTATACTAGAACCTTATGAGCACTCTCTTCTTCTCTCCAAGCTTCACTCTGCAAATTCTATCAAGAACACCTCTGTTCTTCTCTCATCCAACCTCTGTTGGGAATCTTTTAGGTTCTTCCACACTCTTTCTGCACTCAGAATCCCTTGCTGGACTCTTTTATCACTACACGAAGAGCTGTGATCTACCTTTGCTGAGATTCTTCCTGTCTCACTTGCTTGCACTCTGAAATCTGCAAACAATACCTTCCAACCAGAGTTCAAATAAGGCTCATCATCTTACCTCTCAAGATCCTTGAATGATCTTGTTTCTTTTCTCACCTGCACTGCATACTTAATCAAATCTGCAACTCTGTTAAACAGATTTAAAATCCAAATTCCTCACTGTTCAATACATGTGCATTTCAAAATAAACTTTTCAAAGAGCTAATTAAATTCTAGCTCTGATACCACTTGATGACGGGGTAAACCCATAGTCCCGGTTTTCTGATTATTTCAATCTCAACCTATCTGTAAAATGCATCCAAAATTTCTTTCCCAATCAACTTCCCAACCTGGGCCAACTCAACATGTTCTTGTTTTGGGGACTGGAAAATTAAAAAAATAAATCTGGGAGCTTTAATATCTCAAATCTCATAGATTTGAGATATTAATTTCAAGGTTTATTATATGTATGTAATATCTCATACAATGCAGTCAGATTCACTTCTTTTCTGCGGGAGCTCTACTCTCAACCAAGGATCACTGTCATATTCATAACGTGTCCTTGATATCAATTCAAGGTCTATAGTTAACCATGTAATAAGGATTCACAACCCCACCACTTAATATTTTACTAACATAGATTCCGCCCTCTACTCATATGCCTCTCCAAGTGGTAACATTTATTAAGGTCCTCGGCCCCATATAGGCACCCCTATATTTCAACGTTCTATTAAACCATGCTTTTATTATTATGCACTTATATATAACTCAACGATGTTATACGAATCTTCACACAACATTCAAATGTTGCTATGTATGCACATTCGCTCATATAAATAACCCGACTTTCATAAAATATTGACTGCCACTTATATATACATCATCGCATATGTATACTCCTCACATCTGACGATCAAGACGTTGTCAGATCGACTCCGATGATCCGACGGTCACGACCAGATATCGTGAAATTTAGATGCATGGGCTTTAACTCGCGATGAGAGTGGTTTTTCAAAACTTCTCAGGGACATGCGTCACCCAGTGGATCGCATTGATTTCTTAAATACTGCTTACCACTTTCTAACTCGCGCGATACTACTAGTTAATTTATGAAACCGCTTCTACTGTTCATTTCTTGTTCTTCTCTCATGGTTCCGGTTCTGCTATCACATTCAATTCCGCCTTTCCACAATACATACAGTTGAATAAAATTCGAAGACAAGGTGTTTCTCCCTTCGCTGTAGTTCGATAACTAAGGATCGATTTCCATCGATTTGGACCAGTGAACCGGTCTCGATTTCTCAATATTTGCACCAGATCTAATATCCCTCAACGCCAAGAGGTTTGTTAATTCCTCGCTTAGAAACCAGGAGTAACCACTACCTGCATCCTTCATGAACCCTCATCGATTCCCATTGGTCTATTCACACGAGGTTAGAGCATATTCGGGATTCGATTGTCAATAAGTTATGGGGTGTGGCTTCCATACAAAATCCAACATCGGTTAATACAAGACTTTGACCTGTGCTATCTATGCACGCCCTCACGGAACTTACACACACAATTCATATTTTAGTTTTTAACACGGGGGTTATCACGCATAGGTTTCACGGTCTCCTATTGAGCCTCAAGGCCTATTCACGCAGGATTAAATTCCATTTATACATATTCTTATACTCTTGCTTGTGAAATTCAAGCCCACTCACACAGGAAATTAAATCGACAATTTCACATACAAGACTGAAACATTTCTTATTTACACAGTGAATTAACTTACAAGCCTTTTAGCCGGCCAGATCTTCGATTAATTGGCCCTTCTCCTCTACTCTATCTCCACTACAGTCCTATGCAGCCTATGAAGGTTCTAAGCTCCTCTCCCCCAGGTCTCTGCCACAGAGACTTATTTAAACATTTAACAGAAATCGTTTCATATTCCTTCAACACTAAATAAAACTCTACAATTCCTGTAGTCCTAATTTTAGCCTAACTATCTGACAGATAGAGACAGACTGTCTCTTCCTTTGCCCACTAATCATTCGGGCAGTTACACTTTCTCTACAATTAGCTAAAAATAATTCAGATATGCATAATTTCATAGGGAACCAAAAACATGAGGCCCCTTTATGTTTATTTATGTACAAAATGTTTTCGTGAGCCTAATGCTCCTGCATCACTATGACAAGCGGAGACACCCACTGGCTATCAGAAATGGGGTAGATGAAATTAGCATTAAGGATTTTCTGCAATTCTTCTTTCACTATATCCTTAAGTGCGGGGTTCATTCAGTGCCAAGGTTTTCTAACTAGTTTGCAGTATTCTTTAAGGTAAATGTGGTGAGTGCATAATCTAGGATGGATTCCTTTCATATCCATATAGTCCGATGCAAATTCCTTCTTGTATTTCTGTAACAGTTGTATCAGCAATCTGTTTTTTTCAACAGTCAGGTTAGGATTGATGTTTAAAAATTTCGCAGGTTTGTTTTCAACGTGACTGCTGATAGTATGCGGTGTTGTTTTCAAATGTTCAATAATTTCATCATCTGCCTCATCTTCTTCTCCCAAATATCTAATGGAGGCAATAGGGAGTGAATGACTAATAAAACCATTAATGATATCGTCCTCCATTTCATCCTTAAAGTATTATGCTTTTCCAAGCATGAGAATAGGTAGGGAAAGATCAGATTTAGGTGAAAATTTGTCCCACTAGGGACTACGTGAATCCATATGAGCTTTTCTGGGGATACAGGTTCATATTCTGAGTGGCTTGTCCATCTGAGATAACCATAGATCCAAACCTACATCCGATATATGCATCTGCAGTGGCCAACCACAGTCTTCCCAAGATTAAAGGATGACCCCCCAGGTTGGATTTGTTTTGTAAAATGAGAAAGCCATCTGGATAGTCCCAGGAAGCCACAGTGATAACCACATCTTCTATCGCTCCCTCGGGCTTGACACGGGACCTATATGCTAATTCAAGCACTGTGGGTGTAGGTCTAAGTCCATGAAGTCCTCGACATATGAAGAGGTCTTTAGTCATGACATTAATAGCTGCCCCCAGATCAATCAAAGTATTGGTTATGGGATGATTTTCAATATGGACAGTCACTGTAGGGTTCCCTAGGTCATTATATTTAGTCAACAAAGAATGATCACTCATAAGATCAGACAATTTCCGCATGACATGGATAGTAGCAGGGTCTTTAGGTTTCCTTCTAGGTCTTTTGACGCACAAATCTCTCACTGTTTTAGCATATATAGGCACTTATTTAAGAGCTTGTAACAACAAAATCCACACATACCAATTTTGCAGTTCCTTGAGGAATTCAGATTCAGGTTGTGAGACCAACCCAGTTTCAGTTAATTTTTAAGGGTATGGAGGATTATGAATGCTAATAGTTGAGTCAGCTATCACAGATGCACTAGCCTTGCTCAGATTGGTTGTTGTAGGAACATCAGGTCCACCTGAGCTGGCGGCTACAGATGTAACAACAGGTGTTGTATCAGCTGTTACATGTGTAACAGCTACCTCAGAATCGTCCGTATCATTTCTAGGTGATTGACATTCTTCGGTAATAATGGGAGTGTGTTCAGATCTAATTATTTTCCCTGATCAAAGTTGAACCTCGTTACATCCAATAGGAGTAATAAGGTAAGTATTGAGGGTAATGAGAGCATCCATGCTCCGGGTTGCCTTATTATTTGGATTGGGGTTAGGTTGCACAGGTACTTGGGGTCAGGCAAAAGGTGTAGGATTTTGAATAGAAGGAAGTTGTTATTGCTGATGTTGCATTGGTATTGGAGGGGGTACTAGATCTTGGGCATTATTCTCCAGTTCTGACCCCAAGGATTGGGTTGTGATGAAGGATATTGCATTGGTGGATGAGACGACCACTAGTTCCATGGTGAAGGAAATTGTATTGAGGAAGGAGTAGGATACTGCCATGGATATTGTTGACTATTATAAACATTATTCCAAGGATAAAAATAGAAAAAATCTGAAGGCATACCTGTAGGTCATGGCTGCCATGGTCTCTTTGATCCGATGAAATAATAATATTTAACGTCCTCACTTGATTCTTGAAGTATCACCTTCAGTATGGAAAATTATGGACATTGATTCATAGAGTTCGCCAACTCATATATCTTGCACAGGCTGACACAATTCAGTCCACATTCCCTTTCCAAATGTTTCTTTTTGCATTGGGGATAGAATATTGCTAAGGCTTCTTCAACTTCTGCTTGTGCTTTCTTGACTTGTACCATAGTGATCTAGGTATAGAAAGTGCTAAGGAGGTCTATCTTAAAATCCTCAAATAATTTCCCAATCTCTGCTCTGGTTACTCCTCCACTTTTGGACTTATGTATCCGGACTGAAGGGTCGCGAACTGAAACTCTCCCTTTGACCGATCCTCTTGAGCTAAGCAGGCAAAGCTTCATTATCTCATCAAGAGTTTCTTGTGATATGTCTCCTTTTCCCAATAGGTTCATATTCTCCAGATAATCGTCTCTTATGCCTCTTAAAAATATTGGCTTTAGAATTTTTGGATCTAAGTTATTAAACTTAGACCTCTGTAAACTGTACTGAAATCGCTCCATATAGTCTTCCAAGCTTTCCTCCTCCTTCTATGAAATTTTGAAAATATCTTCCTTAAAGTCCTTGGTTCGACAGTAATCCTGATACTTAAAGAGGAAGGTCTCTCTCATGTCATTCTAGGATCGAATCGTGCTAGCACCTAGTCTCATGAACTATCATAATGTTGCTCCTTTCAGAGTAACGGGGAATAATTTCAGGGAATCTAAAGTGTAGTCATAACCTTTACACAACACATATGGGCCTCATTCCATGTTACTACTATTGGGAATTCAAAAGTAACAGTGCTATATTTCTTGACATTCTCATCCCCCATGGCTGATTCTTCCTGATGGGATGAACTAACCTTGGAGTGTACTGGAGATTGAAAAATAAAAGGATCAGGCTGCTCCAGGACCAAATTTTTAACAAAAATACTAGCGTCTAATTGATGATCAACTAAATGTTTTTCCTCAGGTCCCTGATGCTCCCCATTGGTCTCTCTGTGTCCTTCAATTCTCAGATCCTGATATGTAATATCACCAAATGGGAAATGCAGCAATACAAGACAGTTATGCAGGAAAATAATGCAGATCATCTAAGATATAGTAGGAGGCCAATATGGAGACCCTTCATTCAAATTTACAATAGAAAAATAGATGTACAAGAAGGCCCATAAGATGTATAAGAGGAAATGCAAGTTAGCAGTAGAAGAAAATCCTCAAAAAGTGGTGCTGCAACCATGTATTAAGATTGAAAAAGGCTTGAAAACGTTATTTTAATGAGCTGCAACAACTTCCAATTACACTTTAGATCTAGAGAAAATCAGTGCATGAAAATTCAGATCTATAATGGATCCATACACTAGATAGGCTCCTCTTCAAAATCCCCTTGGGGTTTCTAGCATTACATCCTGTACAAGCAGTAGATCTAAGATCTAAGTTGCACATCTGCAGAAATATTCAGTGATTCAGAAATATTCAGAAATATGCAGATCTGATCTGATATGAACAATACATATATCCTTCTTCAATGGATCTTCAAAGTGAAGGGAAAATCCCCAACACTTGAGAACCAACTCTCCAAATGATGTGGCAAAACACCCTGCAACAGCACCTACAGGAATAACGAAGTTCTGGAAGAAATACTACTTTGTAGGGTTTAGAACTTGATTGGCCACATGCCAAGATCATAAAATGAAGCTCCAATCATCCAATACTCTCTTGCCACTAGGATAGAAGCCTTCCCCACATAAAAGGAGCACTGAAATGGTCTAGATCTGAGTAGATCTAGCCTCCACTTGCTGTAGCTTTCAAATAAAACCAAACCCTCAACAGGATCTGTGTTGTAGTTGGAAGAAGAAGCTTGGCCTTCAGCCAGATAGTGGACTATTCAATGCAAACTCTTCCAAGAGACCTCTCAAGGAAAGAGGTGGGATTCCCGATCAGGAACACCTAGTGCTAAACAACACTATTCGCAGCTAAACAACAAGAGAATGATATATGTCTAAAAAGACAATATATTCAGAAATACATAATCATCAACAACCTTCTCATGCTGCCATCCTCTTCCTTTTATAAGTTGATAGCTTGCAAACCCTAAACCACCTTCAATGAAAACACTCCTTTCACACAAAGCAGCTTCATCTAAAACTGTAATGTGCCTCATTGATGGTCACTCCTCCAAGACAACGCTGTAGATTTGGTCATGGTTGACCCAGTCAAAATATCCAGCCCCTTTCACACCTAAGGGTGCTTACTTACATAGCCATGACTTAGCCTTTTTCACATTTGGAATTGATTTATTCACTGTTTAGGAGTATTATGGACCTCCTTTACATTTTTATTCTTGAAACAGAAAAATAAAACAAAAATGAATATTCTCATTAGCTTAAGACTAATTGGGAATATTACAGTCCTCCCCTCCCCAATGTTGCTTGTCCTCAAGAAAATGACAAGGTGAGTGCTGCAACTCTTCTCCTCCTCCATTGGTGACACCAAAATGTGATAAGCTTCCTCCATAATTTAAGTGTTCACGAATCCATCCCTCCATGAATTGTTCCTCCAAAGTTCTCATGAGATGTAAATAATCCATCCCATAAGGAGACAGTAGCTCAAATGAAACAAACATGGCTTGCCCAATGCTCTCCCTTAAACATGTAGCATAAGACACATATAGAGTCTCCATCCCATAGGGCACATGCATAGCTACCATCCTCCCTCCATACATTCCCATAAAAAGTACAAGTACATCATCAATGTATGGGAGAAAAACTACATACAAAAAAACATGAATTTATGCATATGGAGGTGGGTCATAGTCCCACACGTGGAACTAGCGCAGTGCATCTCCTGCCTACATCAGATCAAATGTGGTAAGTGGTTTTCCCACCATTTACTTTCTTCCCATGTCATCTCACTATGGCTGAAAGTGTGAGATATATTTGGTGCCTTGGGAATGCACCCATAATGAAACAAGATCTCCCTTTTTCCACCAAGGGAGTGGCCAAGTTCAGAAATTTTTGTGGGTGAAGGTTGGCCATGAATTTTATAGATAAAATACTCCTCCTTGGAGTCATGGCCTGCATAAACATGGTGAAATAATACATACAATCAGAAAATAAAACATGATTTACATGAGTATGTTCTTCACCAAAAATCCTCTTCATACAAATGGAGTGGTGCATATATCTATTTCCTCTCTCAAAAGAAGGAAGAGACGACTGAAATAACTCTTTCATAGAGTCATGTTGATGTCCCAACTCCACATGGTTCATGCATTCTTGAAAATGTTGATGTAGTTCTCCTTTCAAGCCTTCCCAATCAAAGCTCCTCATGATGATGTTGTAGATCTTCATGGAGTATATGTGGCTGAAACAGAACTCTCCATAGGCTCTTTGTAGTAACTTCTCCTTAATCTTGGAAGCTCTAGGCAAGAATATCCTACCATGATGATAGATGACTCCCTCTTGGACTAAATAGCCCTCTTCATGTAGCTGGTCATAAAGTATCATACAAATGTGAATATCCTTGGAATAATCCACCAACAGTTGGGATTTCCAATATGGATCTAAACTTCCCAACAATGAAAATGCTGATAATGTATCAAAAGAAATGTCTGCCATGTGGTTTTTCTCCTCCTTTACATATCCCATGCCAAAGGTATGTGTTGGAGTGTCATTCCTTCCCTTCTTCTCCTCCCACAGCACAGAATCAGAAATGAGAGTGAGTGATGATGATAAGGGCAGAAGATATCCCTCCTTGATCCTAACAAAGACTCCCAGTGCTGTATCATTGTCTTCCAATGCTCCCATCCCTCTTGGATCTGAATTTGGAGCATCATGTTGTGATACATCTCCCACAAAATCTAAATCTGGTGGCCTCCCAGGGGATTTTCTGCTAGATAAAAGTGTCCCATGTAGCAATCTCATGAGCATGATAGATGGGACTGTAAGGTCCTTGCTTCCATTGTGCAAATCCATCTCTGTTCTTTGTGTGGAAGTGGTATGTGAGGGGTATGTATGCATGCCTTTGATCATTTGATTTTCACCACTCTTCTTGTCCATCCTTTCTATTTTCAAAGCTTCCCAATCAGTGGTGACATTTCCCAATGTAATCAACCATTGAACACCCAAAATCACATTGGTGTCAAGTATGTCAACCAAAAATAAGTGATCAACCAAAGTATAAGTTCCCATGGTGACTGAAAGTGATGGGACATAATGCATGCATTGCATTGTTCTATCTCTTGCGACCAAAACAGAGAATCCCTCAAAAGCATCTGTGGGTATTTCCATCCTTTGCACTAGTTGGGCATCAATGAAATTGTGGGTAGCCCCACTATCAATAAAAATAGAAACCCTCTGATTCAAGATGGAACCTTGAACTCTTAAGGTCAAGTACTTAGGTACTCCTCTCAAAGATGCAAGAGCCCCTCCAATAGGAGAAAATGCTCCATTCCCATCCCCTGATGGTGTTGGCTATCCTCCTGCAATGTTAGTGCTGTGAACCCTTCTTGGTTCATCTTCTTCTTCCTCCTCATCATCTGAGAATACCTTTATATAACGTGCTTTTCCAACAGCACATCTATGTCCAGGTGCCCATGATTATTAGCAAGTGAAGCAAAGCTTCCTTCTTCTTAGATATCTCTGGACTTCTTCATCAAGAGGCTTCTTGTTTGAGCTCTCCTTGGAAGGAGTAGATTTTTCTTCCTTTCCTTTTGAAGGAAAAGAGAGCTTATGCTGAAAGCTTGCCTTTGCCTTTGGAAAGGCATCTTGAAGGTCTCTAGCCCTTTCAATAGCATCATGCAAGGTAGTGGGCTTCATATATTTAACCAACCTATGAAGAGGTTCATCTAAAACATCAATGAACATGTACACCCTTCTTGTTGTAGACAAATTAGGAACCATAACAGATAATCTTAAAAATTAAAAAATGTAAGACTTTGTATTACCTGATTATTTCAACTTTGCAAGGATCATGAATGGTGCCTCTGTATCTCTTCTATCAAATCTTTCCACTAGCCTTCTAGTGAACTCTGAATAAGTAGTCATATTGGAATGACCCAATGTATACAAGCCATGGAACCACCAATCATGTGCTTCACCTTCAAAATGCAGTGCTACAATCTTGATAGCCTCCATTTCTGGGACGTTGTTCAACTGAAAGTAGATGTCAAGTTTTTCTACCCAAGATTTGGCAGAGCACTTGTATGACCAATCAAAGTTGGGTAAAAATAATCTTCCCATAGAATGGCGTCGATCATGATTCTGAGTGAATCCACCACCTCTATGATGATGCCCTGGTATTATTTTGTCCTTTATATGACAAAACTTCAGAAAACTCAATTTATCTTTGAATCTCTAATTTTGAGACTCATATTCTTCAAAATAGTCTTCAAGGGATTCATGCTTTTGAAACCCTTCATTTCCCACAGCCAAAAAGATAGGCATGGTAGAGCGTTGGGAAACTTGTGGCTGATGCACTGGTTGATCATTCCAGTGGTGAGACATGCCAGAGCCTTCTCTAAGATGAAATCCTTTAGGGTATTCTTTTATTCTTTCCAATCTCATCTCTTTGATCGCTCTAGCAAGATCTTGCAGGCCTCTCAAAAGGATCTTTGGAAAATCCTTTTCTTCTTCTTCACTTCTAGATATAGGGGCTTTACCCTTGTATTTATTGTCATTTGTGTAATCAAATTTCTTCTTCTGTCTTCTCTTTAGATACCTATTCTCTCTATCAGTAAGAGGCTCTTATTCTTCATAATACATTTGGCTTCTTAGAAAGCACAGGCTAAGCCAAGATGATGCTCTGATACCACTGTAATATCCCCAAATGAGAAATGCAACAATATAAGACAGTTATGCAGGAAAATAACACAGATCATCTAAGATACAACAAGAGGCTAATATGGATACCCTTCATTCACATTTACAATAGAAAAATAGATGTAAAAGAAGGCCCATAAGATGTATAACATGAAATGCAAGTCTCCAATAGAATAAAATCCTCAAAAAGAGGTGTTGCAGCCATGTATTAAGACTAAAAAAGGCTTGACAGTGTTATTTTAATGAGCTGCAACAACTGTTGATTACACTTTAGATATAGAGAAAATCAGTGCATGAAAAGTTAGATCTATAACAGATCCATACACTAGATATGCTCCTCTTCAAAATCCCCTTGGGGTTTCCAGCATTACACCCTGTACAAGCAGTAGATCTAAGATCTAAGTTGCAAATTTGCAGCAATATTCAGTGATTCAGAAATATTAAGAAATATGTAGATCATATCTAATGTGAACAATACATAGATCCTTCTTCAATGGATCTTCAAAGTGAAGGGCATATCCCCAACACTTGAGAACCGGCTCTCCAAATGATGTGCCAAAACACCCTGCAACAACACCTACAATAATAACATAGTTCTAGAAGCAATACTGCATTGTAGGGTTTAGAACATGATTGGCCACATGCGAAGATCATAAAATGAAGCTCCAATCATCCAATACTCTCTTGCCACTGGGATAGAAGCCTTCCCCACTGAAAAGGAGCACTAAAATGGTCTAGATCTGAGTAGATCTAGCCTCCACTTGCTGCAGTTTTCAAAGACAACCAAACCCTCAACAGGATCTGCATTGTAGTTGGAAGAAGAAGCATGGCCTTCAGCCAGATAGTGGACTATACAATGCAAACTCTTCCAAGAGGCCACTCAAGGAAAGAGGTGGGATTCCCGATCAGGAACACCCAGTGCTAAACAAAATTATTCTTAGCTAAACAAAAAGAGAATGATATATGTCTAAACAAAAAATATATTCAGAAATACATAATCATCAACAACCTTCTCATGTTGCCATCCTCTTCCTTTTATAAGTTGAGAGCTTGCAAACCCTAAACCACCTTCAATGAAAATACTCCTTTCACACAAAGAAATTTCATCTAAAACTGTGTTGTGCCTCATTGATGGCCACTCCTCTAAGGTAACGATGTAGATTTGGTCATGGTTGACCCAGTCAAAATATCCAACCCCTTTCACACCTATTGGTGCTTGCTTACTGATCTGAAAATGGAAGTACTTGAAAATGTGTGGAAGGTATCCATTTTCATTAACTTAAATGTGAAACTTCTTAGATCTATTCCAGAGATCGACTGTAGGGGCATTTACTAGATATGTCACCTTTGATAAAAGGATTAGATCTAGAGGCTACTTGGCCCTTTACAGACTCTGTCTTTAGAACCTGAAGAAGTTAACACTCATAATCTGAAAATGAAATTACTTGTATTTTTTGTTCAAGGTATTCATTTCCATAAAATTATATGTGCAAATTGTCATTCATCTCTTGCAATTGAAACAAAGTGCTTTTCGTAAATTTCTGAGTCTTATGTGTGAAGGAGTGTTATTTATTTTTACTATTTAACTTATCAAATTTGAAAAACACAGCAAGATAAAATCACATAATATAACACAATAGCTAATGAGGCAGTTCACCCCTCCTGGGCTACATCTGCCAGGTCCAAGGCCCCCAAATGGACATTTCCTTACTCTATTAGATGCTAAAATTGGTTATACAGTGATCAGAAAGCCTAAACAGGAAAAATAAGTTGTGGAAATGAGTTTAGAACACATAAAACAGTACATATAGGATTTTTTTTCACCTCCAATGGTTAACCATAACCTAATACAGCTCCAACACTCCCTAGGCCCTGATGGCTCTCCAAGCTTATCTACTAAAAAATACATGAACATGAGCTCTGTTTCCTTTGAAACCTACACCATTGGCTATTTAATGCTCAAAATACCCGAAAACAAAAAAAAAATCGCTCCAAAAGGTTTTGCCTAGTGAAAGTTATGACAACCTAAAGTTTTTCCCAATTTGGCCTAAAAAGCCTCCACCAAATCTGGGCTAACTGGAGTTAACCCGACTAAAGTTGGCATAAGCCGCCGAAATGGGTGGCACTCTCTAGATTGGTGGAATTGTTTTCTTGACATTAAATGTTGGGTTTTGTTAGAGTCGGTCTTGTCACCCCTCTGCCAGAGATCATTTCTCTTATTTCATTTCATTTTTAGGTCTCTAATTTAGCTCATTCATCTACATTCCGTTAGGGGCATGCCATTATCTGACAAAAGGGTCTCTTCACTAGTTTCCCTCATGTTTGTACCTGCTGGGTTGGTCGAAATTTATCAAAATTCATTAAAGTTGATTTCAGTCATTTACATTCATAGATGGTCTTGTGGTCAAACAAGATGTCATTTCAATCATTAGGTCTAGGCTTTGGTCTTCAGAATGTCAAATAATGCCCGGAGGCCATGAGGATGTCTTCAATAAGTTTTCATTCCAAAATTTTCATCATCAATAATGCTCAAGGATGTTTCTTCTTCAAAACTCTGTTTTGAGGAAGAAATCGTCAAATTAATTGTTTGTAATAAATATGTATTTTTAAAGTCTTCCGTCATGAAATAATTCAGATGCAGCTCTGGCCATCCTTTGCCGAAATCCAATGCCACCATCCCTGCAAAAAATAAACCAAGAAGCCACCATTTCAGCCAAAAAATAAAAAAGGAAACTTGAAGAACAGAGTTGTATTAAAAGTGAAGAAATGCCAATTTTAAAACATTACAAAAGTGGGTCTTTACAAAGAGAAAATCAAAGCCATGACTTTATAAAGATATTTTCATTGTTTGAATAGCCATTTGCATCCAAGAGATCGATTGAAAGTCGAAGTTTAGTGTTGAGAGGGAAAAACTGTAATTTTGAAGCCAAGACTGTGTTTAGAGTGCACGCAGCACATTGGGTAAGAGCGCAGCGCACATAGGCTGCGCGACGCACTGGGCCTCCTACCACAGTGCTTTTCTCCAACTGGCATGGTGCATCCACGAGGCGCGACGCACTGGGCTTGTGCATGGCACACAGAGCCTCCAAGGCAAAAATTCATCACGACTCCATAAAAAATCAAAACAATTCCATCTTTTCTGCTCCAAGAAAGTTTGAAAACTCTTACCCATTGATTTTAGTCATGTTTGGTGTGTTTGGAGGCAAATATATGAGAGTTTTGATTGGTGAAATATAAATCGTTTGTCCATACCAAAATCTGCTTCTTTGGGTTTTGAAATTCGTGTTTTGAAATTGTAATTTTGCTGCCAAGTCCCCTTTCTCATTTGTGATCCTTTCCCTTTCATAATTATATGATTATAGTTTATCCCTTGTGCCCTAAACTCCCAAACTACTCATATCATTTCTTCACATTTTCCCTATCCTAAACCCTACTATTTTTCTCTCTCCCATATCATTTGTAGTAAATTCCCAAAACTCCAAAAGTTCCCAAACATGATCAAGTGACTGTCATTGTATTAATATCACTTGACAAACCCCCACTTTTCCCGCTGTTCATAATTACCACAGTCCCTCATTTCCTACTTGGTAAATATTTGGCATATTTGGTATTGAAAGACAAACACCAATTCATCATTTTCAAACAAACCAAACTCTTATTTTCACCACATATATATCAACATATACTTGTTATACACATTGCAAAGCACCATGTCAGAGACAAATTCATCATATGAGCAAGGATATGAGTAAGACAGTGACTCAACCACAGAGCTAAATGTACCGAGAAGGCCTCATAAAAGTGGCAGGCACGTCAGAGAAGAGCCCACTTCCTTGACTCAATTGCAGGCCTGCCTGCTTGCAATGGCATGCTTTCAGTAATAGTCATGTTTTCAGTGTTGTGATATGATTGCTCAGATTCAACATCATCGGGATTTGGTTCACTTATTTGTCCTACATTTGCGTGTTGGTCATGTAAACCTTGCTGGAGTGAACTTCACCTTGACACCAGAGACCATTTCTCAGGCAACCGGGATACCGAACATAGGTGAAGAGTGGAATAAGAGACAGCAGATGGATAGAGCATATTATGAACCTTACATCAGGCCTGGCTATTTGAGGCAGCTCAGCAGGGTATTCCCATTTCGGTTTCTGAAGGAGTCCTATGTGCCATTGATGAAACTCATCATCAGATACTTCAGTTGTGAGGGCCGATTCTCACGCCTTTATGCATACCACATCAGACTTTTGATGCATTTCACGAGAGTGAGACTGATGAGTATTCCATATTTCATGTGTCGAAACATAGAGCGGATGACTACCCTTGTGCAGAAGAAGACTCCAGAGTAGCAGCATAACAACATTTATCATTATGCGCTCATCAAGATCATTGTAGTACATCAGCTTGGATTGCAGGGCATCGCATGGGATGATTTCATTTATCGTGACCTTTTCACAGCCCCTTAGCCTCCTCCAGAGATTTTTCATGATGAGGGAGAGCTTTCACATTCGTTTGAGGTTCCTGAGACAGAGCCTATCAGTGCTCCAGTGTGTGTTACATATTAGAGAGGCCACAGAGCCTTATTTGCAGCAGCACGACGAGTACTATCTCCACCAGGGGTGGAAGGGGTCTCATTACCTTCACCAGTAGCGCGAGTACTATCTCCACTTGGCGTGGAAAGGCTCTCGCCTTCTACATCAGCACAGGTATAGGACAGAGGCAAGAGGCCTGTGCACGATGAGGGCCCTTTAGGAGGCCAAGACATTGATTTTACACTCATTGATGTTGATTTGAGCTCTCCTAGCTCAAAGATGGGAGAGACCATCCAGAACAGAAAGCTGAGATCGATACATTGACCATGAAGTTGCAGATATATCAGTGGATTATAAACTACTTGGAGCAGCAGAATAAACAACTGGAGGATCAGCAGACACTCGCGGAGTTGCAGAGAATCCGTGAAGATCGGGAATTGGCCCGAAAGGGACCAAGTGACATGACACCTTTTGAGCAGCAGATTTGGCTGGAGAGAGTCAAAATTCATCTTGAGAAATTTTTGGTGAGGCCAATAGGGACAAAGACTTGCTCAGGCACATGAAGAACCACTATTGGGCCCGCACACATGTTTGCAAAGCTAGGATGAAGATCCTGAAGGCGAGGTTGAGGAGAGCACTGAAACGACAAAAAATTCCTGATCCACTCCAAATATTGGCCAAAACTTCTTTAGCTGAGCATGGCACATGATGGGAGACATTCACTCCAAATTTCAGCAAATTTGGAGTAAATTTTGTCATTTTTGAAATTTTGGTTGCAAAACAAGTTTTTCTGCCTGACGCGTCGCGCCACTTGGCACGCGCTTATGATTGGGACATCTTCTGGAGAGAAAATTGATTTTTTTGGGTTTTTTATGGTAAATTATGCATACTTAGGAATGGTTGAGAGATTTCATCAAGTTCTGGGTGGTTTAAAAGGTCAAAAACACCTTGAAAATGGCCTTTCTGCCACTTTTTACACCAGCAGGAACCAGTCTTGGGAGATTGCAGTTTTGGAGGGGCAAATGACATCCAAATCCAAAAATTCCACTTGGGTTGGATAGCAGACAGGTAGGGATTTCTAACAAGCTATCATGAGCTCAATTTGGACTTCATGAAGTGCCTCAAAAATAGGCTCAAAGTGGCGCGGCACATTGAGTTTTCTGGCGCGGTGCACAGAGATATTTGGCCTCATTTTTACTTTTCAGCTCAGAAATTCGCCCAGTTTGACTAGTTTCACTTTTTGATGTAATTATTGATCTATATTGATGTAACTTGATGACTATGATGTGATTTTGGCTCACATTTACTTGTTCTAGAGGATTCATTCACTAAAAAGTGAAAATTAAATGAATGAATCAGTTTCCTTCCATATAGAGGCAAGTTGTTTGATTGCCTAGATTTCAGTTCCTTGTTCAGAATTGGTTGAAACAGCTCCTAGAAGGATGAGCTCGACCCCTAGAGGCATGGGAAGGGGTTAGGATGGTCTATATCATGTATTTTCTGCGACATTTTTAGGGTTGGACTCTTGGGAAAAGTTTGGCACCTCATTGTATATTCATTTCAGTTTTTTGGCAAAGGAAAGACCAGAGTTTTGCAGCACTTGTTGGGATCCTTGTGGCTCTGAGTTTTGATGATGTTTTTCTTCATGTATATGTAAGTTTCATTAATTATTTGTGTATGCCATTTCCCTTCTCTTTTCTTCTGAAATTAAACAAACGAGTAACTAAGGTAGAATTCATTGATTAGCTGGTGCTCTGCCTTAAACTTTTGTTTAGTTTTATATGTTTTCGTCAGTTTGAAGAGGATCCTTACACCCTCTTGCCCTCTTCAGCTCCTCAGAAGTCTTTTCAATTCATTCAATTAATCTAAGACATTAAATTTGTTGCCTTCCTCGCCCCAACTTGAACTCTGCAAGAATTTGGCCTCATCCCCAAGCCCAAAATTGTCTTTCCCTTTTTTCCAACAAAACCCCAAAAAATGAAAACAAATCCTCCTATTTGCATATCTAGCCTAAGATCAGTTGTTTTTTTAGTCATCTCAAGCCCCTTTGAAAACTTTTTGTTGAGATTGACCCAGAGAGAGCCCTCTCCTGTTCTGGTAGGGCTAGCTACTAGACTGAGCGTGGTTTGGTGTTATCCTATCTCTGCCTTCCTTCAGCGTAAGGTGGATATAGGCTATAACATAGTGGCGAACATACTGGGGAGAAAATGGTTTGCTTGTTGATGATACTTGTTTTATAAGCTACAGACGGAGCCTGAAGTTATGCCAGTTAGTCTTCAAAACGCTTTTGCTTTGCATTAGCGGAAGTAGATAAACACTGCTTCAGTCAATCTCTGGTCTAGCTTGTGAACGTGACATTTCACTTGTGAATTACCCCAATATATCAGATCATTCTAGACTTTTGGGTGATTGAGTCTAGAATTTGATAGGCTGAAATAAATCAGTTGTGTTCCTTTGATTTTTGAATAGATAAACACACTGGCTTCCAGAAGACATACTAGAGCAAATCCTGATCCTGATCCACCTCCAGTGTACGAGAATCCCAATCTGATTCCAAGAATTCTCCGTCGAGAAAGTCCTGTGATTCCTTTGTTTAAATATCATTCATGCCCTACTGTATTTGAATTCCTTGAAGATATTGAGTTTGATGATCAGTTCGAGTTGTCGTTGTTTGAAACTAAGTTTGAAAGTGCTACCGGTTCTACCGTCATAAATATCGAGTTTACAAAGTATCTTGAGGTTGAACAAGCTAATAGATCCATTGATAGTTACATCGTGAACATTTAGAACTCTATTGTGGCAATGAATATCCCTGAATTCATAGAGTCCGCATCTGAAACTCTTGGTCCATCAGCAGTTACATCTGATTCAAAAGTTCACGTTAAGCCTTCTTTCATTCCTACCATCCCCGTACAACCATCTACATCTGATCAGCAATCAGCTGTAGTTTCTCCTCCAACCCCACCACATACACCTCGTACATCTACTGCTCCTACTCCACCTATTTCTCCAAGGCAGATTATAAATCCACCAAGAGCAATGGCTGCTAGATTCGCACCTCTTGTCTTGCCCTAGAATTTGGACCCCATGCCCACTGATTATCAGAGTAAAATCCCTTTGTTTGATGGTACTCCTCAAAGTGTGCCCGCTCAGCAACAGATTGATAGAATTACAGACTTTTTTGATCTCCATGAAATTGATGAAGAGAATGTCACCATGAGATTGTTTGTGCAAACTTTTGGAGGTGAGGTGCGTAAGTGGTTCAGAGCTTTGCAGCCCAGAAGTTTTGCTAAATTGGACGAGCTTTAGAGACAGTTTCTAGATCGGTGGGAAATAAAGAAAGATCCACTTCAAATCACTTCTGAATATACCAAGATTAAGCGTAATTCTGGTGAGTTCGTCCAAGACTATATTATCAGATTTAATGCGGTTTATAATGCAATTCCTGATGATTTGAGGCCATCTAAGAAATCAGATTTGCTTAAGTTTTCGGATGGTTTTGATCCGGATATGGCCTATTGATTACGAGACAGAGATCCGCCCACTTTGGAGGACATGCAGAAAATTTCCGTTAGTGTTGAAGCTAATTTGAATGACAAGAGAGCTAGATTGAGAGCTGAGAAGAAAGTCGTAATAAAGGAAGAGGCTTCTACATCTACATCAGATCAGCTACTTCGTAAGGTGGAAATAATGATTGAAAATCTCACACTTGATAAGCCTGAACCACAGATTCGAAATCCCAACTTCCGTGGTTAGCAGCAGCCCCAATTCAGGATCAAACAACGAGAGCAGCGAGCACAAGAACCAGCAGTCCAACAGCAAGTAAAGACACCTCTTCAGCAGAATTTTTTTGGTCAGGATTCAGATGATGAAGATGATTTAGTAGGGGAGGAAAATCACTTCTTTACTCCTGATGATTTGCCCATTTATATCACCGAAGATGAAGAGTATGCAGAAAGTTCAGCGGTACAAAGAGATGAGGATTTTATCTTGGCTAATGATGCAGTCTTGAGGAAGATTCAGATGAGTACCAGAGAGGTTATATGAATGCCTTGTCAGCCCAGCAGAAGCAATATTCTCTTAGAAACAGAGACGTTCCCATCAATCCAATCCAAAAGAGAAAGGAAGTTTCAGCACCTAAAAACGATTCACCTGTTGCACAAAAGAAAGCAAAGGAGATAGTTGATCCCGCTACCACCAAGTCATCATCAACAGAAAAATCAAATCAGCCAATCACATCGAGGGAGAAGGCTGAAAAGAAAGATGTTCTAGCCAAAGAGATCGAAAATACTTCAGCCTTTAGCTTGGAGAATGATATTTCTAAATTAAAGGTATCCATTCCCTTGACCGAAATAATGAAGAACAATAGTTATAGAGGTCAAGTGTCTAAAATTCTGAATTTCGATCCTATGTCTGATATGGTGAATATTGAAGATGATCAACCTGAACTGATATTTGGACCAGCTTTGGATGGTGAGTCTCCAGATAGCGAAGTGCCTCCTTTTTATATCAGTCTTCGATTGCATGAGTTTGTATTGCATAATGCCATGTTTGATTTCGGTGCTTCCCATAATCTTATGGAGAAGTTCAGTTCAGACATCACCAGGAAGTACCATGATCTTTATTCATTTGATTCTATCAGAGTGAGATGTATTGGGCTCATTAAAGACTTGGTTGTAAGTTTGGATCAGATTCCTACAAAGAATGTTTTGATGGACATTGTTGTGGCAGACATTCCTCCTAGATTTGGTATGCTGCTTTCCAGATCTTGGGGAGAAAAATTGAAAGGAAAATTACAATTAGATTTCTCCTATGCAACGATTCCCGTGTTTGGCCAAATGAGAAAGTTGTACCGGGAACCAAAAATGAAGTACATGATTACAACCAAGGAGAAACTAGTTAATCATCCGATTAATTATGTACATACAGATTTAGAGTCTTTTGTTTTGTTTGCCGATATTTTCAATGATGTAGATAGTCAGTTATTTCAAGCAGAATATATTCCAGAGATTACCGAGAATTTCAGAGAAGTTTTGCAGAAAGAAAGGCAAAAACCGGAAAGCACAGTTGAGCAATCAGCTAAAGATAGTGGACAACAAGCAGAAAAAATAGAGCTAGCACAATTTCAGCACTTAGAAGATGATGAAGAGGGTCTATGGACCATGGATTTTGATGGTGTAGTGGGAAATGATGGTGCTGGAATTGGTATTTGGGTACGCAGTCCTTTTTCCGCTCCAAACAAGGTACCGAGCAATGTACGGGTATGTTCTTACAAGCTAGCATTCGATTGTTCGAACAATGAGGCTGAGTACGAAGCTCTGATTGCTGGCCTAAAAATTCTTAGAAAGCTGAATGCTAAGAGAATTGCAGTCTATGGCGACTCCGAATTGGTGATTAAGCAAGTGAAGGGTGAATACCAAACGAAGCATCCCCGAATGCGGGCTTACCAAAATGTTGTTCTTGATATTTTGAAGTTGTTTTCAGATTATACCTTGACTTGTATTCCTCGCATTCAAAATGGAATTGCAGATGCACTTGCTAAGGCAGCAAGTAATTTGAAGATCCCAATGAATTCAAGTAATAAGTTCGAAATCCATGTGAAGCACCATCCTACCGTCCCGGATAATCAAAGATGTTGGCAAGTTTTCCAAGATGATGATGAGATTAATTATTTTCTGCAAAACAAAAGTAAGTTCAAAGATACCTCAATTGATGTAGAATATGATGATGGTGAAGCTGATGTTCAAGTCAATCAAATGGAAGTGTTGCAGCTAAAAGATAACGTTATTCCTAAATGTTTGATACCTTTAGAAAAGCTCTTCGATCAGGATGATGTAGCTAAGAAACCAACCTTACGACCAACTGAAAAGGGAGTTGAAGATGTAAACATTGGAACAACTGAAAATCCAAAGATGGTGAAGTTATCCAAATCATTGCCATCGGAGGTAAAAGAAAAACATGTGAGTTTGTTGTCTTCTTTTGCTGATGCTTTCACCTGGGACTATTCAGATTTAAAGACGTATGATACGAATATAATTCAGCACACCATTCCAATCAAACCTAATCAGAAGCTTTTCAGACAGAAGCTGAGAAGAATCAATCCGAAGTTGTTTCCATCAATTGAGAAGGAGGTAAATAGGTTGTACAAAGCAGGAATCATTGTTCCCATCAGATTTTCTGATTGGATTTCCAATTTGGTGCCAGTGCGGAAAAAGACAGGTGAGATTCAGTTGTGTATTGATTTCAGAAATCTGAACAAGGTGTCATTGAAGGACAATTATCCATTGCCCAAAATGGATCATATACTTCAGCGAGTAGTTGGAGCATCTCGTATGTCACTACTCGATGGTTACTCTGGGTATAACCAAATTTTGGTCCATGAGGACGACCAAGACAAAACAACGTTCACCACTCCATGGGGAACTTTCCACTATGCCAAGATGCCATTTGGTTTGAAGAATGCTGGTGCGACTTTTAAGCGGGCGATGGACATGGCTTTTGCGAATGAGAAGGATGTTTTCCTTGTTATATACCTTGATGATTTGACGGTCTTTTCCAATTCAGATGAAGAGCATATGTATCACTTGAAAGTTGTTTTTCAAAAGTGCAGAAAATAAGGTGTCTCGCTTAATCCTAAAAAGAGCTTGTTTGCCATGGATGAGGGAAAATTACTTGGTCACATTATTTCAAAAGATGGAATTCGTATTGATCCAACACGTGTTGAAGCAATTCAGCAAATTGATCCTCCTAGGAACAAGAAGGAGATTCAGTCTTTTAATGGTAAGATGAACTTTTTATGCTGTTTTGTCCCTAACCTTGCTGAACATCTAAGAGAGATAACAAATATGCTGAAAAATGACAACCAAGTGAAGTGGACTGAAGAAGCGGTAAAGTCCTTTAATTTGGTGAAGTTAGCACTATCTTCAGCTCCAATGTTAATCAACCCGGATTACACCCAAGATTTTATTTTGTTTTCCTTTGCTTTGGAGCATACCATGGCAGCTGTGTTAATGCAGAAAAGAGATGGGCATGAGAAGCCAATAGCTTTTTTCAGTCGAACTATAAGAGACGCAACCTTGAAGTACAACATCATTGAGAAGCAAGCTCTGGCACTGGTAAAAGCATTAAAGGATTTCCGGGTATACATTTTGCATTCCCATATTTTGGCTTATGTTCCTAACGCTGCAGTGAAAGAGGTTTTAGTACAAACTGATCCGGAAGGAAGACGAGGCAAGTGGATTGCATCTTTGCTGGAGTATGATGTGGAGATAAGGCCCACGAAGCTTATCAAGGGACAGGGGCTGGCGAAGCTTATGGATGAATCGAATTTGCATGTGCTAGACATAAATCTGATTGCTGCTATGTCTGATGAGGATGAGGGGAATTCGCCACTTCAGGTATCAGAAATTTTTGTTTTTTCCCCATGGTATTCAGATATCGTGTATGTTCTTCAAAATTTGTCATCACCGCCTGGCATGACTAGAAACAAAGGTAGAACTCTGAAACTGAAGGCTGCAAAATTTTGTATTTTGAATTCTGCACTTTATTGGAAAGATCCGGGTGGTGTTTTTTTAAATTTTTTGGTGGAGGAAGAAGCGAAGAAGGTAATGGAGGATTTCCATAAAGGAGACTGTGGGGGTCACCATTTTTGGAAAAAAACATCCAATAAGATTTTGAGAGCGGGATACTATTGGCCAACATTGTTTGCTGATGTGTATAAAACAGTCAAAGGTTGCCATGAGTGCCAGATTTTCGAAGGAAGACAGAAATTACAGCCTTTGCTGCTTAAACCTATTGAGGTAAGTGCCCCTTTTCAGCAGTGGGGTTTGGATTTCATTGGGGAGATCCATCCTCCTTCTTCAGGACATCATAGATGGATCCTAATAGCGACTGATTACTTCACGAAATGGATCGAAGCAGTTCCCACCAGAAAAGCTACCGATTCGGTAATCATTTCTTTCCTTGAGAACAACATTTTGTCTCGCTTCAGTTTCCCGAATAAGATAATCACTGAAAATGCAGCAGCTTTTAAATCAAGAAAGATGATTGAGTTTTGTGCTAAGTATAAAATCATTTTGGGGCATTCAACCACCTATCATCCGCAAGGCAACGGATTGGCGAAATCTTCCAATAAATCTTTAGTCAACATCATTAAAAAGTTGCTGGACATAAATAAGAAGAGTTGGCATAAGAAGCTGGTCAATGCGCTATGGGTGGACCGAGTAAGTCAGAAAAAATCCATTGGTATGTCTCCTTTTGAGTTGGTATATGGAATAGACACAGTGTTTCCTACCTCTCTTGCTATTCCGGTGGTCAAGCTTCTTCAGGAAGCTGGTAGTGAAGAAAGCCATATGCAGAGAAGGATAAATCAGATGATTCATTTGCAGCAAACGAGAGAAGAGGTTTTCCAGAACACATTTAAGTTGCAAGAGAGAATCAAGAAAATCTATGACAGGAAAGCGAAGGCAGATAAATTCCAATTGGAGGAAGTGGTGCTGAAGTGGGATGCTAGGAATGAGGACAAAGGTAAACACGGTAAGTTTGAAAATCTCTGGAAAGGTCCATTTAATATTGCATCATATCGAGGTCAGAACGCCTTCCTTTTGAAGGAGATGAATGGTGAAGACTGTCCAGGAGGGCCGGCCAATGGTCGGCTGCTCAAGCGGTACCATTTCTAAGATGTTTTCTGTTGATCACATTGTCATTGTACATATCATTTATTTTAATATTGCAAGTGTGCACTGTGGTATTTTCCTCAGTTTAGGGCCCAAAGTGAAGGCTATAATTTTGAAGAGGGATTTCAGTTCTGGTTTGAGTCTGTCTAGTCGGTTTGGTTCAGTCATTTCGGTTTTAAAATTTGAGTCAGTTTGAGTCAAAGTTTCAGTAAAATAAATTCAGTCAATAGTCTTGAGTTGCTTTGTCAAAATAATGGACTCCATAGCCCAATGGACGAAGGAACTGTCTATATCTCCCAGAGATCTGTAGTTCTTGGCACCTCCCAGGATCTACCATCCCCATTGGAGCCAATGTTAGAGTCGGTCTTGTCATCCCTCCGTCAGAGATCATTTCTCTTATTGCATTTCATTTTTAGGTGTCTCATTTTGCTCATTCATTTGCATTCCGTTAGGGGCATGCCATTATCTGACGGAAGAGCTTTGTTCTCTCTTTCTCCCTCATGTTGTGCCTGCGGGTTGGTCAAAATTTATCAAAATTCATTAAAGTTGATTTCAGTCATTTACAGTCATAGATGGTATTTTGGTCAAACAAGAGTCATTTCAGTTTTTTAGGTCTAGGTTTTGGTCTTCAGAATGTCAAATAATTCCCGCAAGCCATGAGGATGTCTTCAATAATTTTTCATTTCAAGATTTTCATCATCAATAATGGTCAAGGATGTTTCTTCTTCAAAACCCTGTTTTGAGGAAGAAATCGTCAAATTAATTGTTTGTAATAAATATGTATTTTTAAAGTTTTCTGCCATGAAGTACTTCAAATGCAGCCTGTGGTCATCCTTTGTCGAAGTCCAAATGCCACCATCCCTGCAAAAATAAACCAAGAAGCCATCATTTCAAGCCAAAAAATCAAAAAGGAAACTTGAAGAACAGAGTTTTATTAAAAGTGAAGAAATGCCAATTTTGAAACATTACAAAAGTGGGTCTTTACAAAGAGAAAATCAAATCCATGACTTTATAAAGATATTTTCATTGTTTGAAAAGCCATTTGCATCCAAGACATCAAAGAAAGTCGAAATTTAGTGGTGAGAGGGCGAAGCTGTCATTTTGAAACCACGACTGTGTGTTAAGACTTTGCGCGGTGCATTGGGTAAGAGCGCGGCGCACATAGGCTGCGCGACGCACTTGGCCTCCTTCCACAGTTCATTTTTCCACTGGCACGGCGCATCCATGGAGCGCGGCGCACTGGGCTTGTGCACAGCGCACAGAGCCTTAAAGACACAAATTCATCACGGCTCCATAAAAAATCAAATCGATTCAACTCATTTGCTCCAAGTAAGTTTGAAAATGCTTGTTCAGTGATTTTAGTCATGTGTGGTGTTGTTTGGAGGCAAAGACATTAGAGTTTTGGTTGGTAAAAAACAAACCCTATTTCCATATCAAAATCTGCTCCCTTAGGGTTTGAAATGAAGTGTTGAAATTTGACTATTGGTGCTAAACACTCCCACTCCATTGTTCATTCGTGTTCCCATCACTGTCATACTGTTATCACAGTCCTTTCCTCTTCCCTCTGTCCCAAAACAATCATATCCCTTGTACCCATTTTCCCTATTACTAAACCCTATTAGCCCTCCCCCTTTCATATCACTTATAAAATCCCCAATTCCCAACAGTCAAGTGACTGTTATTGCATTGATTTCACTTGAAAAATCCCCACTTTTCCCACTGTTTATAATTACCACAGTCCCTTATTTCCTACTTGGTACATATTTGGCGTATGTGGTATTGAAATACAAACACCAATTCACCTTTTTCAAACAAACCAAACTCTTGTCTTCACCACATATATATCAGCATATACTTGTTATACACATTGCAAAGCACCATGTCAAAGACAAATTCATCATATGAGCAAGAATATGAGCAGGACAGTGATTCAACCGCAGAGCTAAATGTACCGAGGAGGTCTCATAAAAGTGGCAAGCATGTCAGAGAAGAGCCCACTTCCTTGACTCAATTGCAGGCATGCCCGCTTGCAATGGCATGCTTTCAGCAACATTCATGTTTTCAGTATTGTGAGATGATTGCTCAGATTCAGCATCATCAGGAGTTGGTTCGCTTATTTGTTTTACATTTGCGTGATGGTCATGTAAACCTTGCTGGAGTAAACTTCACCCTGACACCAGAAACCATTTCTCAGGAAACCGGGATACTAAACATAGGTGAAGAGTGGAATAAGAGACAACAGTTGGATAGAGCATATTATGAACCTTACATCAGGCCTGGTTATATGAGGCAACTCATCAGGGTGTTTCCTTTCAGATTCTTGAAGGAGTCCTATGCGCCATTAATGAAGCTCATCATTAGATACTTGAGTTGCGAGGGTAGATTCTCACGCCTTTATGCATACCAAATCAGACTGTTGATGCATTTCACGAGAGTGAGACTGATGAATATTCCATACTTCATGTGCCGAAACATAGAGCGGATGACTACCCTTGTGCAGAAGAAGACTCCAGAGCAGCAACATAACAACATTTATCATTATGCGCTCATTAAAATCATTGTAGTACATCAGCTTGGATTGCAGGGCATCGCATGGGATGAGTTCATTTCTCGTGACTTCTTTGCAGCCTCCCAACCTCCTCCCGAGATTGTTCATGATGAGGGAGAGCCTTCACATCAGTTTGAGGTTCCTGAGACTGAGCCTATCAGTGCCCCAGTGTGTGTTACATATCAGAGAGGTCACAGAGCCTTATTTGCAGCAGCACGACAAGTACTATCTCCACCAGGGGTGGAAGGGGTCTCGTTACCTTCATCAGCAGCACGAGTACTATCTCCATTTGGCATGGAAGGGGTCTCGCCTTCGACATCAGCACAGGTACAGGACCGAGGAAAGAGGCCTATGCACGATGAGGGCCCTTTAGGAGGCCAAGACACTGATTTTATACTCATCGATGTTGATTCAAGCTCTCCTAGCTCAAAGCTGAAAGAAATCATCCAGGAGAAAAAAGATGAGATCAACACACTGACCGAGAAATTGCAGAGAACTCAGTGGGTTATAAATTACTTGGAGCAGTGGAATAAACAATTGGAGGATCAACACACACTCATGGAGCTACAGAGAATCCGCGAAGACCGGGAATTAGCCTGGAAGAGACCAGGTGACATGACACCATTTGAGTGAGAGACTTGCCTTACGAGAGTCAACATTCATCTGGAGAAGCTATTGGAGAATTCCAATAGGGACAAATACATGCTCAAACACATGAGAAATCACTATTGGGCCCGCACACACGTTTGCAGAGCTAAGATGAAGATCCTGAAGGCGAGTTTGAGGAGAGCACTGAAACGTCGGAAAAGGCCGGATCCACTCCGAATCTTGGCCGAAGCTTCCTTGGCTGAGCATGAGACATGATGGGAGACCTTCACTCCAAATTTCAGCAAATTTGGAGTAAATTTTGTCATTTTTGAAATTTTTGGATCGCAAACCAGGTTTTTCTGCCCGACGCGTCGCGCCATTCGACGCACACTTACGTTTAAGAGATATTCTGGAGGAAAACTTTACATTTTTGGATTTTTATGGTAAATTATGTATGCTCAGGAATGGCCGAAAGATTTCATCAAGTTCTGGGTGATTTTAAGGGTCAAAAACACTCAAAAAATGGCCTTTCTGCCACCTTTTGCACCAGCAGGAACCAGTCTTGGGAGATTGAAGTTGTGGACGGGTAAATGACATCCAAATCCAGAAATTCCACTTGGGTTGGATAGTAGACAGATATGGATTTACAACGCACTATCATGAGCTCAATTTGTACTTCAGGAAGTGCCTTAAAAACAAGCTCAAAGTGGTGCGACGCATTGAGTTTTTGGGCGCGGCGCATAGAGAAATTTGGCCTCATTTTGACTCTTCAGCTCAGAAATTCGCCCAGTTTTGACTAGTTTCACTTTTTGATGTAATTCTTGATCTATCTTGATGTAATTTGATGACTATGATGTAATTTTGGCTCATATTTACTTGTTCTAGAGGATTCATTCACTAAAAAGTGAAAATTAAATGAATGAATCAGTTTCCTTCCATATAGAGGCAAGTTGTTTGATTGCCTAGATTTCAGCTCCTTGTTTAGAATTGGTTGAAACAACTCCTAGAAGGATGAGCTCGACCCCTAGAGGCATGGGAAAGGGTTAGGATGGTCTATATCATGTATTTTCTGAGACATTTTCAGGGTTGGACTCTTGGGAAAAGTTTGGCACCTCATTGTATATTCATTTCAGTTTTTTGGCAAAGGAAAGACCAGAGTTTTGCAGAACTTGTTGGGATCCTTGTGGCTCTGAGTTTTGACGATTTTTTTCTCCATGTATATGTAAGTTTCATTAATTTTTTGTGTATGCCATTTCCCTTCTCTTTTCTTCTGAAATTAAACGAGTAACTAAGGTAGAATTCATTGATTGGCTGGTGCTCTGCCTTAAACTTTTGTTTAGTTTTATATGTTTTCTTCAGTTTGAAGAGGATCCTTGCACCCTCTTGCCATATTCAGCTCCTCAGTATTCTTTTCAATTCATTCAATTAATCTAAGACATCAAATTCTTTGCCTTCCTCGCCCCAACTTGAACTCTGCAAGAATTTGGCCTCATCCCCAAGCCCAAAATTGTCTTTCCCTTTTTTCCAAAAAAACCCAAAAAAATCAAAACAAATCCTCCTATTTGCATATCTAGCCTAAGATCAGTTGTTTTTTTAGTCATCTCAAGCCCCTTTGAAAACTTTTTGTTGAGATTGACCTGGAGAGAGCCCTCTCCTGTTCTGGTAGGGCTAGCTACCAGACTGAGCGTGGTTTGGTGTTATCTTGTCTCTACCTTCCTTCACCCTGAGGTGGATATAGGCTATAACAGGTTTAATGTGGCCACATGCAGAGAATGTGCCGAAATCGTCAGAGTTAACGGTTAGGGCCAATAGTTTCGGAATCGTGGCATTTATGGTCACCGCAACTGCCGCCGTTTATATATGTGAACACCCCTTGCGATAACAGCAACCGTCGAAGGTTAGATCTATGACCAGGGTTCTCCGCCCGAGGTATTGTGCATAGGGGGCTGGCCCTTAGGGGTTGGCCCCCTTTTTTCCCTGACCATAACTTCTCCAAAGTTTATATAGAAGTGGTGGCCTATAGTGGTTAAGTACCACCACGAGCCCATGCGGTAAGGTTGTGGGGCTACCACCCGATCGACCCGCAATCGAAACTCATTAACTCCAATATATTTTTCCAATTAAAAACCTACAGTCTTGGGGCCACGTGGTGGCCTCTGGGCAGGCCACATGGTGCCTATTGATTGGTCCACCTTGTATACAGTCATCCATATATCCAACCACCGAATGCCAATTGTCGACCTCTGATTGGTTGATAGAGAATATTCTATGGAATATTCTATGAATATTCCTTTTTAATATTTTTTTATTCAAATTCAAACCAAGTCAAACTGGACTTTTACATGAAATTGTGAAATTTCAAACTTGAATATCTTTCACATACAGTATCAGATTTGAGTGTCGTTCACGGCTACAAGATCATTTCGATGAGGCCTTTCCTGTCGTTCTAGTTCCAACCAATTTTGATCAAATAAAAATTTGAGCATTTTCTCCAATTAGAACATAATCACCTGATCACACCTCCCAAATGGGAAGCTTTTGGACCCCAAAAACCTTCAATTACATATTAAGAAGATGAGGGTATAGGTCCCTCACCTTTTCCACCTCAATCCACTTTGCCTTACTTGGTTTTCTGCCTTTAAGACCAACCCAAACATAATCAACATTTCCCCTCCTTGAAGTGTGTGTCCTTCTGTCAAGGATAGCATCCTCTTTCAATTCATCCAAAAATTCTGGCAAGAAATCCTTTATGGATGGTAGCTAAATGTCACTTTCAATATTAGCATTTAAAGGGGGTTCATACAAACATAAATTTTCCACATTCACAACGGAATACATTTGCATGTATGAAGGAAAATCTAATTGAAAAGCATTATTTCCAAATTTCTTAAGGATCTTGAATGGACCATAACGAATAGGCTTCAGCTTTTTACCTTCTCCTTGCGTTCTTTCCTTACTAATATGCAACCATACTTCATCGCCTTCTTGAAACTTATGATCAATTCTGTGCTTATCATGTCTCTCCTTGTACTTTCCTTGACTTTTTTCAAGTTGTTCTTGAACTTGCTGATGTATGAGCTGAATTCTTTCAATGAACATGCAAGCTTTTTCAATGTCACTATGACGATCAATGGCCACATATTTCTCAAGAATAAAATCTAAAGGTGACTTAGGCAAATACCCAAAACAAGCTTCAAAAGGTGAAGTATTTGTAGAAGAGTGCTTCGCCCAGTTGTAAGCATGTTGAATGTAATTCAAATGCTCATCCCAAAGCTTGGGATGCTTGCTGCAATAACCTCTGAAAAGATATACAATGGTTCTGTTCACTACCTCTGTTTGGCCATTGGTTTGCGTATGGAAAGCAGTACTCTTCTTCAACTTGGTGTCCATCATCTTCCATAGATTGGACCAAAAATTCCCAACAAATATGGAATCTCGGTCACTAACAATAGAAGTAGGCAATCCGTAATGAACCCATACATATTGAAAATATAAATCAGTATTTTGTTCAGCAGTTATAGTTTTCTTACATGGAATAAGAATACACATCTTGCTGAAATGATCAACTACTACATAAAGATAATCATGTTGCCTCCTAGATAATGGTAGCCCTCCAAAAAAATACATAGAAACACTTTCCCGTGGTCTATAAGGTACCGGAAATGGCATATATAAACCAAGCTTCCTATTGCTAGGCTTGCTTTTAGCACATAATGAACAACCTCTGATGAAACATGAAACACTATCTACCATGCGAGGCCAATAACAATACCTCTATAAATGTGCCACCATTTTGCTTACCCCAAAATGTCCAACTATGAGAGAAGAATGAGCCTCTCTCATCATACTTAATCTCTTCCCTTGTGGTATACATAACTTGTCCATATGAAACAACAAATTATTATGCAAATGAAAATCATTCTCCTCAACATTATTTCCTTCACTCAAGTTAGCATACACATCTTTAAAATCAACATCTGATGCATACTGTTCTATGTAGCTCTCATGCACAATAGAATCATTCTTAAGCAAAGTACTAGCACTAATAATAGGCCTTGAAAGCATATTAGCAACCTTGTTGTATATACCTTTCTTGTACCTTATTACCAAGTGAAATTGTTGTAGGAAGCCCATCCATCTGAAATTTCATGACTGCTGCAATTTACTTTGCGATTGCAAGTATTGTAAAGGCTGATGGTTGGTATGAACAATTGTTTCTTTGCCCATAAAATAGTGTTTCAATTTTTTGACACTTTGTACCAATTCATACAACTCTTTATAATATGTAGGATAATTCACAACAACACCATTAAATGTCTCAGAATGAAATGCAACAGGCTTACCATGCTGTAAGAGAACTGCACCCATGGCATAATTGCTTGTATCTGTCTGAATCTAGAATGGTTGTCTCAAGTCCGGTAATGCAAGAACTAGAGCTGAACTTATCATCTCTTTCAAAGACTCAAAAGCTTTATTTTTCTTGCCTCCCCATTGGAAAGCACGCTTCACACTAGTCACTACATGCATAGGAGCTGCTATGGTAGAGAAGTTAGAAATAAACTTCCTCCAATACTGAGCCGCACCCAAAAACTTCTTACCTTTGTAATGGATTTGCGAGTAGGCAAATTCACAATGGCTTCTACTTTGGAAGGATCAATTCTCAAAGCGCCTCCTCCTACTATGTGTTCCAAATAAACCAAAGAAGTCTTTCCAAATTCACACTTTGACATTTTAAGAAATAACTGATTTTTCTTCAAAACATCAAGTACTTTCTTAACATGCATGACATGCTCTTCTCTAGTCTTGCTGAAAATTCAGATTTCATCTAAGTAGACAATAACGAAATCATCAAGAAAGGACGTAAGACATCATCCATTACCCGCATGAAAGTTGCATATGCATTGCATAAACCAAACGGCATAACAAGCCACTCAAAAAGTCCCTGTTTGGTTTTAAATGTTGTCTTCCAAATGTCATTTTCTGCAATTCTAACTTGATGATAACCACTACGTAAGTCTAACTTAGTGAAATATTTAGCATCTTTCAACTAATCCAACAAATCATCTATCCTTGGAAGTGGGTAAAGATTATTTACCATTATTTTTTTCAATGCCTTGAAGTCCACACACATGCGCCAAGTTCCATATTTCTTTGGAATCAACACTATTGGTGACCCACATGGCGAAGTGTTTGGTCTTATGAATCCTTTGTCCAACAAGTCTTTAATTTTCCTCTTGATTTCAGCATTCTCCATGATATACAAGCGGTACATACCAATGTTAGGAAGAGGACAATCTTGATGTAAATGGATTTCATGTTGAATCTCCATTTTAGGAGGTAAACCTGTCGGTTCCTGAAACATCTCATGTTGTGCATCAACTACATCATATAAATCTGATTTAAGCTTGGAATCACAATTTTCAAATGACTCATGATTCATATCAACCTTGGGCTTAACAATAAGAAGTACAAAACTCTTGCTAGAATTGACTAGCTTTTTTACCTATCTCGCATTTACCATTGCTATATTTGTCTTCTTGCGATGTGCTCTGACAATGAAATCCTTGCCATCTTTAAAGAGATGATATTTTTTTTCATGGCGATGGAAGATTGCTTTCCTATCAAATAAGTAAGGACTTCCCAAAATAATTCCTGATATATCAAGTGGCACCACATCCAGTTCAACCCAATCAACATACTGAGTTGTTATGGTGAATCACAATATGCACTTTCTTGAGACTTGTAAGTTTGCATCCTTACATATCCACCCAAGTGGATAAGGCTTTGGGTGTGGAATTGTCTCAAGTTTCGGCTATTTGACCAAGTCTTCTGAGATGAGATTAGCTTGAGACCCACTATCAAAAAGTGTGTCTATCTTTATGTGGTTTGAGATTATCCTCACATCAAATAGCTCTATCCTCCTCTTTTCTTTTTGAGTTTCTTTGTGATAGTTTAATGTGCTAGAACTGGGATTTCTTTCTTGTACAACCTCTTTCCCTTTTATGTTCTTTAATACCATGGTGATACTTTGTATCTCATCACCTGATTCAGATCCTAAGTCCTGTTCAACAGTTGCAACATTTTTTCCCTTTTCTCTGGTTTTGTCTTAGTTTTTATATTTCTCTAGTTTCAGCTCTGGATGAAGCTTCCAACAGTGATCTTCATCATGGCCAGTTTTTGAAAAGTTCTTGCAAAATAATTTCCCTTTTTCCTTTCTAGATTTTGCAATCCTTTTTCTTCCTTTGCCTTTAAAATCACTACCCTCATTCAGTGCATCAAAAGTGTTTTTCCCTCTAGCCTCTAAATGCGTAGCTTGTACACAAACTTCGTCTAGACTAGTAGGATTAAACATAAGGATAGTATGTATAAGGTAATTATGAAAACCACCTATATACTTCAACAAAGTATCTTGACTTTGTAAGTCTACTCCTCACAACAGTGCTCTTCTCCTAAACTCTTGAGTGTATTCTTGAACACTTTGTCCTTCAAGTTGTCTAAAGTTTTGCCAATTCATTATAGCCTTTTGTAGATGAGCAAGAGGATAAAATTTATTCTTAATTGTGGAAATAAATTCAACCCATGATAAATTAAGCTTACCATGTTTTCGAGTTTCCTCTTTGGTCTTGGCTTCCAACCATACCAAAGCTGCTCCTTCCAGCCTTAGCAAGGCTAGTTGTATTTTAGTGTCGTCATCATGCAGATTTTGAATCCTTAAATAGACTTCTAGTTGTCTGATCCAATTATCTAATTTCTCTGCATTTACTTCACCATTAAACATTGGCAATTCAAATTTGACATCAAACTTTAGAAAAGGATTTTTAACAGTGTTTTTCGACTTATGTGACTGATTTACCGAAGTCGAAGAAGATGATGACAAGGAAGAGGATGATGATGGAGATGAAGGATCACCATTTCCTCCATTCCCTTTCTTTGACTGTTCATTAACCTTATTTCCTCCTGAGGAATCCTCTCCTTATTTTTGGTTTTTAGACCCTTCTCCGGCAATCCTATCATTTATTTCTTGATAGAGGATCCTTACCATTTCAATCATATCCAAGAAAGCTTTCTGAAATACTCTTTCTTTTTCCTTGGGATCAATATCTTCATGAGCTTCCCCTTCTCTTGAAGACATGCTTGTAGCTGCTTCTAGGGCTCTTGGAGGTGGTTCTATAACCCTTCTTGGTTATGGATTAGTTTGTGCACTAGCCAATTTTCCTTCACCTCTCTTGAGTTTTAACCTAGTAAGCATCAAAACTTGCAAAAAAATGACTTAATCTTTGCACAAAAGCTCAACCTAAGCTCTGATACCAACATTGACCCATGCTATACTGTGTGCCCTCTTTGCTTGCATGCCTTTCATCTCATGGACTCTTGCACTACTTTGCACTGACACTTCGTTCAAGGAGGGGCAATGTTGATTATGTTCGGGTTGGTCTTAAAGGCAGCAAACCGAGTAAGGCAAAGTGGATTGAGGTGGAAAAGGTGAGGGACTTGTACCATAATCTTCTTAATAGGTAATTTAAGGCTTTCAGGGTCCAAAAGCTTCCCATTTGGGAGGTGTGATCAGGTGATCACTTACATAGCCAAGATTTAGCAGAAGGACACACACTTCAAGGAGGGGGAATGTTGATTATGTTCAAGTTGGTCTTAAAGGCAGCAAACCGAGTAAGGCAAAGTGGATTGAGGTGGAAAAGGTGAGGGACCTATACCCTCATCTTCTTAACAAGTAATTGAAGTCTTTTGGGGTCCAAAAGCTTCCCATTTGGGAGGTGTGATCAGGTGATCACTTACATAGCCAAGATTTAGCCTTTTTCACATTTGACATTGATTTATTCACTGTTTAGGAGTATTATGGACCTCCTTTACATTTTTATTCTTGAAACAGAAAAATAAAACAAAAATGAATATTCCCATTAGCTTAGGACTAATTGGGAATATTACATGATCAATGATTTTTCACTTTCATTTTGAATCTAGAGTTTTGATATCATGAGTGGATATGTTGTTCGAAGGATGGTGAGGTATAGACATGGAAGACACCAATGGTCCAGAATTGAATATGGTAGCTTCTTTCTATGGTCCTTTCTTCCTATTATCTTTGTATGACTTGGGTTGTTCCTTTTCTTCCCTTGAGATTAGATCCCCAAAGAATGTCTTTCTTCCCAAATATGCACTCTTATTTTTTTTATTACGACCCATATTTCCTGTAGTCAGTAGAGTGGGGGGATGTTTGTAAATTTTGATGTTGTCCTATCAGCACACATGGGCCCTATTTGTATCAATTCATCCTATAAGTGCTTTAAGTTTCTACAGCAGTGAGCCCGCCCAAGTTTGTTAGAGCTATGCGCAGGTTCTTACCTCTTGTCTTACTGCCCAACAACTGTATAGCTGAGGACACCCTAAAAAAACACCAAAAATTCAACTCCTAAGTGTCCCAGCAAGACATGAGTGAGCCCGCACAAGTTTGTTAGAGAGATGCGCAAGTTCTTACCTCTCGTCTTACCGCCTATCAATTGTGTCACTGGATGCACTCTAAGAAAAAAAAAATGCTCAGAAATTCACTCTCCTAAGTGTCCCAACAAGACATTGGTGAGCCTGCTCAAGTTTGTTAGAGCACCGCGTAGGTTCTTACCTCTCGTCTTACTGCCCGGCAATTGTGTCGCTGGACACACTCTAAAAAAAACACAGAAATTGCACTTCTAAGAAACAACTCTGATTAATTGGTTTGTCACTGCCATCCCCAGTAACGACGCAAAAATGTTGGGTTGTATTAATCACTATTAAATGACTAAATAGTACACATTAATTATCAATCCAGGGACGTCCTTTTATTCCAATGACAGTTGCACTCTTTGTGCCGATACACCCAACTAGGAGCAATTCCAAACAAAAGAAAGTGTTGCCGAAGTAAATGCTGGAAGTAAATCACTCATGCAGAAATAAAAGGGTCTACAAGAATGGAATCACACTTCAATTAATCTGTTCTAGCATGCCACACAAAAAGTATCGATCTAGTGTCTCTAATATCATATGTGTAATAGCATACAAAGTAATGAAATTGAAGCAGATAAATTCACAGCTGAACAACAACATCAACACTCTACTAATACATAAATTGAAATAAAAATACATACACACAACTACTTAATCACTGCAATCCCTACTAAGAATGAGGGCCCTTCCTCCCTAGCAGTTCATGGGTAGAGAAATAACTTAATGGAAACTAAATTGAATAATGCATGTAACAACAATAACAGGATAATCTGTATTAATCTGAGCACAATTACAGAGCCAAAACAATGTTGTTCTCCGCTAACCTTTCGACCTCTAGGGCCGAGAACTATACAGTGGTTACATCTCAGAAAATCAAGGGATAGATCAGTCATGAGAATCTTATGATTCTCATGTTGATCGAAATAGAATACATATAGTTATAACCACTTCTTAATAAAGTTCTGTCTAAAAAATTATAGATTTCAATCAAAACCACCCTTAGGCTGTTATCCAAAAATACAATGCTAAACAACTTCTACAGCTATCGTAAAAAAATCATAGCTATAGTGTAACAGCTAAAGGACAGGTCAACAACAAGTGTTGGCGAGATCCAGTCAGCAATACAACTGTATCAATAGTTCGCCAGCGGGTCTGTAACAACAGAGTGTAACAGCAGTTTGTCGATGGGTCTATAACAACAAGGTGTAACAACATCGCTTCGCTGTAACAACACCCTCTTAACTGCTCATGTGGACCTCGTGCTCGGGATATTTTAGTGCTATGAATGACATCTGGAAAGACAACACAAAGACCATAGAGCTTCTCCAAACATCCATCCTCAATTAATCATAAAAAGGCACGATATATCATAATAATTGATGAAATGGCAGAGTAATGAAAATAAGGTGAAACAACACAAGTTAGGATAGAAAGGTGGGAAAAAGGGGCAAATATAGTCCCATTGGTTATAGTCATGAGGAAAAATAGGGAAAACGAGTGTAGGAAAAGTGTGCAAAACTGGCTCCCAACAGTGCTCCACTAGTAGTTCTTACAATACAGTTGCTAAAATATCCAATCCTTGTTAATGAGAATCCTAACAATATTTAACTAACAACTAAGTCGGTTTTCCCTAATCTACTCTAGCAACCTTTATTTATTACAAAAAAATTGAAATTAGACAAGTGGGCCTTACAAGTCCCAAATAAAGAAAAATCTATGACAACACCGTCTGTAGAATTAATTTCGGTAACTCTTCAAGAATGCAAAAATCAGGTGGCTCTTCGTGAATCAACAAAGTGGCTTGGAGGTGGTTTTGATGGTTTCAAAGAGGTAAGCAATGGAGGCTCTAAAATTTGGCTCTGTTCTATAGAAAATTGGCATTTAGTAATTAATTTGGTGTAGTTTTTACTACTTCTCATTGATTGGTATCGGTGTTGGTGCATTCTGCTGCCCCTTTAGTCTTTGTTGTTTGATCTCTACATAAATGCCTGACTCGACTTTTACCATCTTTTTCTCTGTGATGTTCAGCCCCACCTTGCCTTTTTCTCCTTTGTAGGGTCCTACCCAAGTCCTCGTGTTGTGCATAGCCTATTTCCTCATAAATGGTGCACAGATTTTATATGCATGGTTATGGAGGGATGGCGGTTGGTGGATGTGGCGCAGCAGCAGTGGTAGTGGCCAAATGAATATAGAGGAAGTTTAGAGGTGAGCGAAAACAAATATTCGGATGGGGTCTTAGGTGGTAAGTGGTAATATAGAAGGGGGGTGTGAAATGAAGAGGGGAAGACATGTGGAGGATTCAACGGTAATAGATACCACCCATTTTGGACCCCCCCCCCCCATGGTTAAATTTTGGAAGCTGAGGGGGGTTACGAAAAGCACCAGGATTGCCGAATGAGGAGGGGCTGCTTTGAGATGGAGAAAATATGGAGGGCAATGAGGAGAACCTAATGACCTGGTGGTAAGGTGGGACCATACTCGACCCTTTTTGTCCCTTTTCTACCCAAGCCCTTTTGGCCATTTTCAACCCTTTTTTGAAGCCAAACATCATAAAAAACCATTCACCCAGACTTGAAATACTTTAGGCCTTTGCTCTGAAATACATCGCATCCATAGCAACATCGCACTTTGCATGGCACAACACTTAACATTTACCCTTCACACTTTAATCTTTAAAACTTGTGATGTGCGATTTGTGATTGGGCCCCACCGGGCATCACACATCGCACGTTGGAATTTTTAAAATTTAACATGGCAACTAACTTCTAAAACTTTTGATGTGTGATTTGTGCTTGAGTCACATCACAAGTTAAATCTTTTAACTTTAAGGGGTTAACTTTTAAATTTTTCGAAATTCGGGGAAGAGGGACCCACTGGGAAATGCGATGGAGTTTTTATGAATTAGTGGAAAGTTTAAAGCGGTAAGTATTATGGAATTTGTATGATATTCATATGTATTGCAACAGCTTATAAAGCAGAGGCCGATGTGGGGCCGACTTATCGCATTGCAAATAAAAATAGATATGTTGCGGGTGCTCACAATGGTAATTCAGATGTGATGTGATATCACAAAATCGACGATCGCATATTTTAAAATTTATTCCAATGTGAAACACTTAAAAACAATGAAATGCGACGAGGTACCCACTTTAATCGCTATCAGGAATGAAAAGCGATGAAATGGTGAAGAGGGAAGGGTAAAGAGAAGAGGTCAAAAAGGTAAGGTTTCAATGTATTTCAAAGGAAAATGAAATGGAAGGGAAGCATGATGGGGAATGGGTCCCACATTATATTGCATCGGCGATTTTATAAGTTTTTGCATTTGATTTATAACACAACGTTGTGATGGCGATATGTGATGAAGCTTAAGGGGTCCCACCAAAGGTTTTAAATGGGTCTTTGTTATATATATATGATATAGCGATAGGCTTTAATATAACACGGTTGTTCGTGGGTGGCGGAGCTTATAATTATAAAGTCCAAAACTTTATAATAAAAGGGTTTATAAAGTAATAAGCCCCGAAAATTTATCTATGTGGTTTTTTGGAGGGTTTGAATGGGATTTAGAGCATGGAAAAATATGGAGGAATGGAGGGGGGGAAATAGGGTGAATGAAATGAAATGAAACGAGGGCCAAAATGAAGTTTGATCCCCATTATACCTTCTTAGCAACACTTCCTTCCTTGTTCTGGATGAAGAGGTGGATTGATTCCTTTAGAGATTTTTACAATCAGGGGTTCCCTTTCTTTCTCTAAAAATAAATGATAGCCATGGAATATTATTTTCAGTATGAAAAATATAAACAATAGTCAGTTGCCTGGTGATACTATGAAATACAAGGGTCTAACAATGGCTCTAGCTGGGGATGGAAGCTTCTTCAGGAGGTGTCAAGAATCTTAGATCTCTAGATTAGTAAATCAGTGCCTTATCCATTAGGTTGATCCCACAACTTGTGTCTTGCTCTGTCCTGAAACTCAGTGACTGGAAACTAGCTGATTATTCCTTCTTACTTTGACTGATAAACATAGACCACATGCTTGCCCAACCAACTTATTTACATACTGTAAATATGAACCGAAATCTACAACAAAACTCATCCACTGCAAACCATCAAACTAAATATATTGTTGCACCCAAACAATCTGAACGTTGAAATTTGAACCATGCTGAAACTAAAAACTGAAAGCAATATTAAACTAACACTGAGAAAATGCTCAAGGTACTGTGTGTTAGGTCCCTATATTACTAGTATAGTCCCTTATTGTTGTTAGTGTAACCCCCTTATTGTTATTATTGTACCCTTGTAACTCCCATATTGTTATTGTTGTGCCCTTAAATTATTATTGTTAGGTCGGCTAGGATTACATTGTGGCCCCACTAGGATTACATTGTGGCCCCATGGACTCCTATATATAAAAAGGAGGTTTTGTAATTTGTATCATCCAAGAATTGTTCATTCATGTAATGTATTGGAGGTTTCCCCCTCGAAGTGGCTTATTTCTAAGGCGTTGATATCTCTTTTATTCTCTTTTTGGAGCTGGTTTCACAACATTTGGTATCAGAGCTTTGAGATTCTAGGGTTTCGCTGCTCCAAACAGGTCATCGTGGCATTTTCAATATAACTTTTTTTCTACGAAGGTTCAGAATCTAAAATTTTTAGAGTGCGAAGAAAAACACCTGAGGAATCGTCGCAAAATTTCAGAGCTTCGTTCACAACAATTTCGGAGATATGATCTGTGCAAGTTAGGTCATTTTGTAGGCTCCTGAATTTAACCTAAACGAGTCATCGTGGTATTTTCGTAATAAATTTTTTTCTACAAAGGTTCAGAAGCTGAAATTTGTAGAGTGAAAAGCCAAAATCTTGAGGAACATCGTCGAAAAATTTCATATATTGGTTCACAATATTTTCAGAGATATGATCTGTGGAAGTTAGGGATTTTTTAGGCTTCTGAATTTCATCTCAAAGAGGTGATCGTGGGAAAATCTTCATAGCTCTCTCTCTGCCGCATCGGATTGGAATGCCATAAAAATTGGCTACAAGTACTGCCCCGATTCCGAGTTTTAAATACATCAATTTCGAGCTAAAGGAGAGCTTGATGACACGTGGAAAGTCCCGCCTGAAGTTCACTCTCTTTGAACCGATCCAAAAGTGGGTCATTGTGGGAGATTGGACATAACTTTTCCTTGAAGAATCCAAATCATATTAGACCTGTGGCATTTGAAAGAATCTTTATAGGGCTACTATAGGTCTGAATTTCAGATATTTAGGATCTGAAATTATAGAGATAATTCAATTTCAATATCTAGATCCTCAAAAGCAAGTAAAAGGTGTGTATTTTTTTCCGAACTGCATAAGTCTTGTTTGAAGAATCAAGTTGAATTGATTCCAAGGGCATATTGTAGAATAGGTATCAGTATTGGATTCTAGAATGGACCCTAAAAAGAATTCAACACCCATTAAGCCTTTATAAAGCTCTACTATGACTCATGAAGACGAAGAATGGCAACATGACATATCAAATTTACAAGAGCAAGTGCAACAAATTTCGCTCTCGCAAAGAGCAAAAAAAAATGACATGGAAGTTTTGAAGAAAGGCGTGGAAAATAAGATGGATGGTTTGAATAAAGGTGTGGAATCTAAGATGGATGGTTTGAAGAATGGCATGGAAGCTAGCATAGAATCTAAGATGGATGACATGGAAGCTAAGATCGATGAAAAAATGGAAAACATGAAGAATGATCTAAAAGCAAACATGGAAGGTTTGACAAAGTTGATACAAAAAATGTTTCCTAATGGTGAAAAGATAGTAGAGGAAACTCATGATGAGAAAAAAATAAATGTTAATCATGATTTCATAAACTCTAATGTTGGCGGGAATACCCACCATATTCCAAAGGTAGATATGAGGAATTTTTATGGCAATGATCCTGTAACATGGATGCTACAGATGGAGTAATATTTTCATCTCAATAATGTGAAAAACACACAAAATGTACGCATTGCAACTTTATATTTAGAGTAAAATACATTGTATGGTATCAATGACTTTTCTCCCGTAAAAAATTATCACTTGGTAAATTTTTACGGAGGAAATTATGGCACGTTATGGGGATACAAAGAGCAACACCTTTTCTAGCCAATTGATAAATCTAAAAAAAAAGGGTATAGTGGTGGAGCACATTGAGGAATTCCAAAAATTGAATATAAGGGTAACTGATATTCTAGATGAACACATTATTGATGTGTTCGTAGGTACTTTAAAGGATAACATCCAACATGAGGCTCACATTTGGGAACTTGATTCATTGGAGAAGGCATTTGGGTTGGCAAGAAAAATTGAATGTAAAATTATGGCGACAAGGAAGCCGACCACTCAATTCTATAAAGAAGGAAGTGTTGCTACGCCTAGATTTCCACAACCTACAAGGTTGACACCACAACAATTGGAAGAAAAAGAGCAAAAGGGCTTTGCTACAGTTGTGATAGAAAATACACTAAAGGTCATAAGTGTCCTGAGAAGAAATTATTTTACATAGATTGTGAAGAGGAAGAAGAAAATGAACAAGAAGAGGATATACACCAGGAACCAACCCAAGAAGAGGAAGAAATGAGTCCGACCATATCGTGTAATGCATTGACAGGAATTACCACTCCTCAAACTCTCAAGATAGAAGGACATATCAAGAAGAAAAAGGTAATAGTGTTGATTGATTCAGGTAGTACCTATAATTTTATTCATTGTAAGGTAGTCAAGGAATTGAATTGTTTCCTATACCCAGCACCAGAATGTCAAGTGATGGTTGCAAATGGAGGAACTATAAATTGCTCTGGAAAATGCCATAATATCAAGCTAACCATGGGGGAATATGTATTGACTAGTCCAATGCTTTCCATTCCTATGGGAGGTACTGATGTTGTACTAGGAGTACAATGGTTACAATCTTTGGGGACGGTAGCTTTTAATTTTCAAGAACTTTTCTTGAATTTTTTTTCAGAAGGAAAGGAAGTCGAATTACGGGGTATTGCAGGGAAGCCGGGAAAGATAATAAGCTATAATTTCATGACAAAGCTTCTAAAGAAAGAACAATGAGGCATAATTGCACAATTATGCTCACTAGAAGTTCCAACATCAAAATCATCTATTTCTGCAGATCTCCAAAAAGTCTTGGACAATCATTCCAAGGTGTTTGAAACTCCCAAAGGACTCCCACCTATTCGTGATCATGATCACGCTATTCATTTGATTCCAGGAAGTGTTCCTCCAAACATCAGGCCTTATAGATATCCTTACTTCCAAAAGAGCGAAATTGAACGTATGATTGCAGAAATGTTAGAGGCGGGTATAATTCAACCTAGTCAAAGTTCTTTCTCTGCTCCTGTAGTATTGCTACACAAGAAGGATGGATCATGGCGAATGTGTCTGGATTATAGGGAGCTCAATAAGCTCACCATTAAAGATAAATTTCCCATTCCTGTGATTGATGAATTATTGGATGAATTACATGGAGCAATTTATTTTACCAAATTGGATCTTCGTTCAGGGTATCATCAAATTAGAATGAAGATTGAAAATATTCTGAAAACAAAATTTCAAACTCAGGAGGGTCATTATGAATTTTTGGTCATGCCTTTTGGCCTTGCCAATGCACCTTCTACATTTCAAGGGTTGATGAATTCCATTTTCAAACCCTTCCTTAGAAAAATTGTGCTAGCATTTTTTTATGATATACTAATCTACAGCAGGTCTTGGAAGGATCATGTTCAACATGTTGATAGGGTGCTCAAACTATTACAGGAGAAACAATTATATGCAGAAACATCCAAATTTTTCTTTGGAGTACAAGAGGTGGAATATCTGGGTCATATTGTATCTCACGAGGGTGTTAATGTAGACCCTAACAAAATTAAAGCCATTAAGGAATGGAAAGTCCCCACAACCATAAAGCAGTTGCGATGATTTATCGGGTTAACAGGGTATTATTGAAAGTTTGTTAAGAATTATAGGAGAATAGCAGCACCTCTAACAACATTCTTGAAGAAAGATGCATTTTCATGGACTCCTAAAGCAACTAAGGCCTTTGAACATCTTAAAGAGGCAATGTGCCTAGAACCAGTCTTAGCTATGCCAGACTTCACAAAAACCTTTATTGTGGAATGTGATGCCTCAGGAAATGGAATTGGTGTTGTTTTAATGCAAGAAGGAAGACCCATTGCTTTTGAAAATCATCCAATCAAAGGAAAGTATTTACAGAAACCTATTTATGAGAAGGAAATGTTAGCAATACTGCATGCACTAAAGAAATGGAGAACTTACCTAATGGGAAGACACTTCAAGGTAAAAACTGATCATGATGGTCTTAAACACTTTTTGGAACAAAGACTATCTTCAGAAGAGTAGCAAAAATGGGTCACAAAGATGTTGGGTTATGACTTTGAAATAACATACAAAAAAGGGAAGCTAAATGTTGTTGCAGATGCACTCTCAAGAAAGAATGAAGAGGTGGAAGCATTGCTTTGTGCCATTTCTATTATCCAACCAGATTGGATAACCGAAGCAAGAGATGAATGGAAGAAGGACAAAGATGTATGGACACTCATTCTAAAGTTGCAGCAAGATCCTAGTACATCTGATACATTTAGTTGGAAAAATGATTCCTTATGGTACAAAGATCGCTTATATCTTTGTAAGAATTCCCAACTAAAACAAAAGATTCTTCTGGAATTGCACACTTCTCCTTTTGGAGGACACTCAGGATTTTTAAAAACTTACCACAGGGTGAAGAAAGAATTTTTTTGGGATGGCCTTAAATCTGATATTCGAAAGTTTGTGGCGGAATGTTTGGTTTGCCAACAGAATAAAGTGGAAACAATTAAGACCCCAGGACTTCTACAACCTTTATCCATTCCAGGTCAACGTTGGGAGGAGATTTCAATGGATTTTATCACGGGTTTACCTAAGTCCGAAGGAAAGAGTGTCATCATGGTGGTAGTTGATAGACTTACCAAGTATGCACACTTTTGTGCATTATCTCATCCATTTAAAGCAAGTACAGTTGCTACTACATTTATGGACACAATTCAAAAGCTACATGGAAACCCCAGGGTTATTGTGAGCGACAGAGATCCCATTTTTACTGGAAATTTTTGGACGGAGTTATTTTCTTGTTTGGGTACTCAATTAGCTCATAGCTCATCTTATCATCCTAAATCCGATGGTCAAATTGAGATAGTAAATAAATGTTTGGAAGGATATCTTCGTTGTTTTGTATCTGATAAACAAACACAATGGGTCAAGTGGTTACCTCTCGCTGAATGGTGGTATAACACTTCCTTCCATACTGCAGCAAAAATGACCCCATTTATGGCACTTTATGGATATCATCCACCATCCATCACATCATATTTAAGAGAAAATTCGAAGGTTCAAGCGGTGGAAGATCACATCGAGCATCAACAAGAAGTTCTCCAACTCTTAAAGGATAACCTGAATTTGGCACAAAATCGAATGAAACAACAGGCAGATCAACATCGCAGCGAGAGAAGTTTTGATGTAGGAGATTGGGTATTTTTACGGCTACAACCATATAAAAAAATGTCCCTCAAGCAAGCTAAGAAGAATAATAAATTATCGCCAAAGTACTATGGTCCTTACAAGGTGTTGCAAAATATTGGTACTATGGCATACAAATTGGAGCTTCCTGCTTCTTCACGAGTGCATCCAATTTTCCATGTTTCATGCTTAAAGAAGGTTATAGGTGAAAATATTCCAGTTCAAACAATATTTCTAAAACTTGATGAGGAAGGAAAAATCATATTGGAACCTTAAGCGGTCACGGAAACAAGAACTCGACAGCTACGGAATCGATCAATTTCAGAGTATCTCATCAAGTGGAAGAACTTACCCACTGAAGATTCTACATGGGAGGATGAGAATTTAATACAGAAGCACCCAGATCTACTCAAGCGTTGAGGAAAACACTTTTTTGAAGGAGAGGGGCATGTTAGGTCCCTATATTACTAGTATAGTCCCTTCTTGTTGTTAGTGTAACCCCCTTATTATTATTATTGTACCCTTGTAACCCCCATTTTGTTATTATTGTGCCCTGAAATTATTATTGTTAGGTCGGCTAGGATTACATTGTGGCCCCATGGAATCCTATATATAGAAAGGAGGTTTTGTAATTTGAATCATCCAAGAATTGTTCATTCATGTAATGTATTGGAGGTTTCCCCCTTGAAGTGGCTTATTTCTAAGGTGTTGATATCTCTTTTCTTCTCTTTTTAGAGTTGGTTTCACAACACTGTGATAATTTTCACACCTACCTACCCTAATCTAACTTGGAGATGATATTTACACTAAGTGAAATCTTTTTTCCAACGCAACCAACCAAGTAAATGACTACATGATTGATTCTTTTTCACTTTTTTGAGTAGGCTGAAAAAACAAAAGGGCCACTCCCATCTTACTTGCCACTAAACACCAGTGTTCAAACTTTTCCTTAAAATTAGCAGAAAACCATTCATGGCACAGCATACTCCTTCCTTAGATGACTCTAAAAGGTCAGCAAAAGGATCTTGGAACAATACCTGGCCCCGAGGATTCAAATTACCGGCTACATCCAGGGATGCTCTTTGTTCCACTTTGTCATGCTCAGGATCCTTCTGAAATAGAATATCTGCACATTATTCATGGTCATCTGATATGGCATCTTCACTGTATACCAATATGTTGTCCTCAAGCAAACCTGATATGTCTCGACTGAGTTGGCTGAATTTTCTTTGAAGGCCATCATTTTGATGAAAAGAAGCACTTTTCGTCAATAATCCTTCTTGAGAAGGTAGAAGAACATCAATATCAATCTGCTATACATCTATTTCTTCATCATAAAATAATGCAGTACATAAATCAACAGTAGAACCAATATCAATAATCTCCTCATTACATAAAAATTGAGAGGTCGGTTGCATGCTCAGAATCTGATTAATTTCTTCTTCAGTTAAAGGAGGAGGTAGTCTTTGTTTTCTTTGGATTGAAAAAAAAAAAATTTCTTTCTCTTGTGAAGACTGATCATGAGATTGAATCTCTTCTTTAGCCTCATACAAAAGAGTATATGAATTATCATTTGTCCCCACAGAGAGACCCTATGAATCTATTCTCATTTATTGATGGCTTTCATTTTCAACTAACCTCTCTTGGTTATCATGACAGTTAACTTGAGAATGAAATTCATGAATTTCTTCTAAGAGATCCTCAGGATGCCAATTTCCTAGATATTCATCAATATTTACAAGGTATTGTATGAGATCCTTGGACTGATCACAACAATTTTTAGCTAATGATAACGATGGACAATATTCTTTATAATGCTCATAAAACACCCTGTGGAAATATTTTAAAGAAAACAAACTACCGGGATTCAAACCTTCATACCATTCCCTCTCTTTCCCTTTTAATGTTTCCATGAACATCTTCATGAGGAAATCCTCATGCCATTCGACCTTCGACTTCCATGAGTGTATATGAAATTTAATGAGATGTAACAAAGCATCATGAACATTCTCATCTTGAAAAATATGAAGATTTCTTTGCCCATCTACCTGAGGCATTTTGTGTGGGAATCCAAGAATGTAATCTCTATTCATTGGAGCATACCTATGTTGTATTCTTGGATTCATCTTATCCATCAGTTAAAGAATGGAATCATTGCATATTCGCAACCCATCTGGATTCTTCTACTAGTGGAGCCTTTCGGTCAACTGAAAACTATGGAGTCACCAGGTGGATGATTTCAACCTTCTTTTGTCTGATTGTTTGTCCACCATAAAAAACCAGATACCAATCTTGCAAGATACTTGAATCATACAATTTTGACTGGGGTTCCTGGGGTTTGATGAAATATTGAGCTCTTTCAGTAATTCTCCAGCATGGTCGCCATTATGTTAGCACTCTATAATTTAGAATATTGGCAAAAATAAACTATAAAGCACAACATCAAATTGCTTGTAGTCCATGACCTAGCCTTCCTAGACTCAGAGAGGGCTCTCTCTGTTTTATGATTTATGATTTAGCTTGAGGGTTATAGTTGTAGATTTTAGGCTAGTTACAGTGATGGGGGTTGTATGTTTTGATTGATTGGGTGTTTCTACAGATAGGGCTGTAGAGTCTATTCCATTGGGTGATGGAGTTTGGGGCTAGAAAGGCACATCAAAATCAAGAACAAATCGCAGGGCAAGCTAACTGTGCGAAATAGATCTTAAGAGCTGTATGAATTAGGAGGTGGAAGAAATAGTAAGGTTCAGTAGTGACTAAAGAGAAATTAAGAATTCTTTAATCAGAATTTAGTAGAAAACATTCAGATTGTAAATTCAAACAGAATTAAAGCACTCCGAAAGCGAATCTTAATCTAAAATCTTTGGTTTACAATTAGATGAGCAAATACACAATAGAGAAAACAACGGAAACACTTAAACAAAGAAGAAACATGTCACCATTTTAACACAACTCAAGAATACTCTAACTAGTCTTTGATTATCGATGTCTAGCTTCAAAAATTATAGTGCTCCACTAGTAGTTCTTACAATTCACTTTCTAAAATATCCAACCCTTGTTAATGGGAATTCTAACAGTATTTAACTAACAACTAAGTCGGTTTGCCCTAATCTATTCTAGCCACCTTTATTTATTACAAACAAAATGAAATTAGACAAGTGTGGCCTTACAAGGCCCGAATAAAGAAAAATCTCTGACAACACCGCTTTTATAATTAATTTCGGTAACTCTTCAAGAATGCAAAACTTAGGCGGCTCTTCATGAATCAACAAAGTGGCTTGGAGGCGGATGTGATAGTTTCGAAGAGGTAACCAATGGAGGCTCTGAAATCTGACTCTGTTCTATAGAAAAATGGCATTTAGTAATTAATCTGGTGCAATGTTGGCTACTTCTCATTGATTGGTATCAGTTTTGTGTGTTTGGCTACCCCTTTAGTCTCTATTGTTTAATCTCTGCGTAAATGCCCGACTCAAATTTTACTTTTTTCTTTGTGATGTTCAATCTCGCCTTACCTTTTTCTCCTTTTTCGGGTCCTACCCAAGTCCTTCTATCGTGCGTAGCCTATTTCCTCATAAATGGTACACAGATCTTATATGCTTGGTTGTGGAGGGATGGCGGTTGGTGGACGTGGCGCAGCAGCATTGGTAGTGGCCAAATGAATACAGAGGCAGTTTGGAGGTGAGTGAAAACAAATTTTCGGAGGGTATCTTAGGTGGTAAGTGGTAATATATAAGGGGGGTGAGAAATGATGAGGGGAAGACACATGAGGAGTGGGTGGTATTGGATACCACCCATTTCGGATCCCCCCCTATGGTTAAATTTTGGAAGCTGAGGGGGGGTGCGAAAAGCACCAGGACCGTCGGATGAGGCGGGGGTTGCTTTGAGATGGAGGAAAGGTGGAGGGCGATGAGGAGAAGGTAATTATGTGGTGGTAAGTTGGGACCAGACTCGACCCTTTCTATCCTTTTACTACCCGAGTCCTTTCGGTCGTTTTCAACCCTGTTTTGAAGCCAAACAGTGTAAAAAACCATTCACCCATACTTGAAATCCTTTAGGCCTTTGGTCTGAAATGCATCAAATTCACGCCAACTTCATACTTCGCATGGTGCAGGACTTAACATTTACCCTTCCCACTTTTATCTTTAAAACTTGGGAAGCGCGATTTGCGATCGGGCCCCACTAGGCATCGCACATCGCACGTCGGCATTTTTAACATTTAACTTGGCAGCTAACTTGTAAAAATTGTAATGTGCGATTTGCGCTCAGATCGCATCACAAGTTAAACCTTTTAACTTACGGGGGTTAATTTTTCAATTTTGCGAAATGCAGGGAAGAAGGACCCACTGGAAAATGCGTCAGAGTTTTTATGAATCGGTCGAAAGTTTAAAGTCGTAAGTATTATGGAATTTGTATGATATTCATATGTATTGCAATGGCTTATGAAGCAGAGGCAGAGGTGGGGCAGACTTATCGCATCGAAAATAAAAATATATCTATTGTGGGTGCTCACAATGGTAAGTCAGATGCGATGCGATATCGCAAAATCGGTGATCTCATATTTTAAAATTATTCCAATGCGAAACACTTAAAAACTGCAAAATGCGACGAGGGCCCCACTTTAATCGCTATCAGAAATGAAAAGAAATGAAATGGTTGAGGGAAGGGTAAAGCGAAGAGGTCAAAAAGGTAAGGTTTCAATGTATTTCAAAGGAAAATGAAATGGAAGGGAATCGTGACGGGGAATGGGTCCCACATTATATTGCATTGATGATTTTATAAGTTTTGGCATTTGATTTATAACACAACGTTGGGATGACAATATGCGATGAAGCGTAAGGGGTCCCACCAAAGGTTTTAAATCAGTCTTTGTTATATGTATATATGATATAACGATAGGGTTTAATATAACACGGCTGTCCATGGGTGGCGGAGCTTATAATTATAAAGTTTGAAACTTTATAATAAAATGGTTTATAAAGTAATAAGCCCCGAAAATTTATCTATGTGGGTTTTTGGGGGGTTTGAATGGGATTCAAAGCATGGAAGAATATGGAGGAATGATGGGGGGGAAGGGTGAATGAAATGAAATGAAACGAGGGCTAAAATGAAGTTTGATCCCCATTATACCTTCTTAGCAACACTTCCTTCCTTCTTCTGGATGGAGAGGCAGATTGATTTCTTTGAATATTTTTGTAGTCAGGGGTTCCCTTTCTTTCTCTGAAAATAAAAGATAGCCATGGAATATTATTTTCAGTATGAAAAATCTAAACAATAGTTAGTCACTTGGTGATACTGTGAAATACAGGGGTCTAACATGCAGACACTTAGTTGTTTGTAGCAAAGGGATCCAAAATGACATGGAAGTAGATTAAAGATGCTTTTGCAATGGATCTCGTGGAAAATTTCGTGGAACCACAGGTTTATATTAGTAGCAAGTAGTGAGGATTATACAGTTTTTCACATAGGTATCCAGCTTTCCCATGTGCAGATGTGATCAACTGGGTTGTCTCACACACTAATGAGAAAACTCTAACATTGAGCGACACTAGCAGACAGAAGATTGCGACATTTTTGGCAAAAAAATTTCAGTGGATGTATCATCTACCTGAGCTAGTGAAGATCATGGACTCATTGTTTTATTCCACCCATAACTATGAGAGCACAAAGGATATCATCAAGAGCTAGGTGAAGGATCCATCGAATTTTAGACAGACACTCACCCACATGTACAAGACAAGGTCACTCAGGAAGGCCTACAATCTTTTGGTCATCCTAGCTTGCAGAATATATGGAAAACTAAGTACATAGACCTTTCATAAAGGTTGGGCTATCTTATTGAACCAACTAGTGAACAAGGGGGAGTCGTTCAACAGGCCATACCTTTTGGCTAATCAGCTAGAAGCCCATGTAGAAAAATATTGGGATCCTCCCAAGGGCGAGCAAGCTAGACTCCATATGTATGCATACGTACTAGATGTGATTTGTGCACATAACCAGTTTCCTGGCATGAATTGGATGTGGACACCGAGATAAATTGTCATGCATATCTACTACAAGCTACAAGTTTTGAATTGTAGCCATAAAGGAATCACAGAAAGACTAATTGGTCACTTCATTATCCCGCTTTACATGCTTATCTTTGAGGAGGACCCACCTTTCATGTCATGAAGAACAATAGAGGCGATATAAGATATTGTTGATTAGCTCAACTTACCGAATCGATCATTGATAAGAGTATTTCTTGAGCAGGAAAATCCCCTCTCCAGACAAAGGCGGTCACTCTAGCCCTAAGGTGGGTATAACAATAAGGGAACACACTGAATTCCCAAATTCTTAGCTTATAAATGAAATATGGACTGGAATTGATATCCTACCTGAGTCCAATGCTTTTTTCGTGGCACGCAACAACGATCCTTCGATATTTTTCTTCACACCTTGCGCTTTGTTGGTGACAATGTCCATGCACCTGAACAAAGATCAAACAAACGATGACAACATACAAGCATATGCATTCATCTACAACTATTCAACTAGTCAAGGAGAGTTAAACACTTTGAATATAAATGAAAACAAAGTTGGAACCAGAAACCAGTCATGTAATATTGATATACGAAAAATAAGTTTACAACCTTATGCCTTGACATTGTAGATCTCCTTCAATAGGTTTAGTCAGGAACATCTCAAGCCTTCATTCATCGTTCGGCTCAATGAGGAAATGGGCTTAAAATCTCTCTCAACAATGGATTCTTCTCTGCTTTCTTCAATAGACCAGCTATAACTAATGATTGTTCATATAGTTGAATCAGTGTGAGGAAGAAGAATTTATAGGAGAGGAGGACGAGGTTTTGGATCCACATAAGGTGGAGGAGAGGTCTATCCCTTTGGGAAGTTTCAAATTTGTAGGAACTAATAGGCCAAAGGGAGAAACTTTACTTGATCCAGTCGAACAAACAACCATGAATCTGCTCACGAAGCTATTAAACCATAGAAGCTTCATATCTATTTTAAAAAAGTTTCCAAAATCATCTTAGCATGGGTGACCTTCTAAGACAGAGCGTCAATGGGCGTGAGGCTCAGTGTTAATTTGTTCATGGTCTGGAGGACATAACTACCTACCAGCACCGACCCGAAAACATAGGTTTATGAGCGTTTGCTTGAGGAATGATCAACATAAATTGTGTTTATGACATGCCAAGGAGTGCAATGACATTTATCGCAATGTATGACAGTACACAGGGGTCATTGAAATGGTCCTCTAATGTTCAGAATGGGGATTGCAAGGATGGTGACAAAATACTATGTAACATATGCCCCCCTAAAGCATGAAGTCTGAGAGAGAGGGAGGGGTGAAATGATTTATGAGAACATGCCCAAACCAAAACGCCGTCGTCAGAAGTGTTAGGGTGCTATAATGATAGGATTCATAATTTTTAATTGACTATTATTAGTCTTGTAATATTTTACATACTTTGCTTTATGCAAATTGTTTTCCCATATTAAAAAATGTAAAGAGGGTAAGTCCTAAAAGAAAAATCAAAGGATTGAAAGAAAAAGATCAAAAAAGAATATAAAATATGAACCCCACCTAAAAAGAGATAAAAATAGATCCTGAAAGTGATGCAAATTCAAATTCCACTACTTTTTACTTTACTTTGCAAAATAATATTGTGTGCAACTTGTCAAAAATGCCAAAATCCATGAAGGTCAAAAAGCTTAATCTTGACTTATTCATGTTTTAAATTTCATGCTGATAGTTAAATAATAAATATCTATCCAAAATGTTTAATCTTGGAAGTTCATTAGTTAGGTAGAGAATAAAAATGAGCTCAACAGTTTAATCTGAGCCATTGGAAGTCATAAGGTTAGAATTAGATAGTTTTCTTATCAAAGAGAAATTAAAGGGTCTGCAAGCTCAAATGCACCCAAATAAATGAAGAAACAATGTTAGGGTAAATGATGGGTAGGAAGAAATAGTTTTCACAAGGCATGGATAGCAGAAATTGGTCATTTCATATTACTAACTTCCTTATAAATTCATTTCCCTTGTAAAAATACTCCTTCCCCTTCATATTAACCTTTCTCCTTTCTACATTCATTTTTCATTACAAAAACCCCTTTTCCTTAGTTAAAAAAAGTATATTACATTTGAAAAAGTAAATTCCTTTACTAATTTCCCTTTTTTTCCATTTAAACATATTAAAATACACTTATCCTAAGTTTTAAAATAATTAAAATAAATATCAGGTCCCACTACTAAATCCCATCCCGATGTTGTTTTAATTCATTCCTAGTGTATTTTATAAATCCCGGTGATATATACATTCCCCCATATTAGCATTCCACTGTATATTGTTAACCCACATTAATATATTAAATCCTTGATTCTATACCTTTACCCTGTATTATATTAACTCTCGTTTATATATATTTCCCCAATCCCTTATTGTATTTATAACTTATAGTTTTATTTTCCTTGCATTTGATATATCATGGGCCTACCTTATAACTCCGCTTTATATAAACCTTTTTCGTATCATATAACCTTATCACTATAGTTTAAACCCCGCCCATTTCTTATATCACATAACTCAGCACATAACTCATCCCGGGCCCCGCTTATGAAACACCACCCTATTTCCCCATCCGTCCAATCACGATTCGTTAGATCCAATGGCCAATATCCTTTATCGCACGTCCAAATGCCCGACCATTGACACTATTGAGGGCTTGCGAAATATTTTTTTTTTGCAGCCCCACTCCATGCTACATTAATTAATTAAATTCAATATAATTAATTTTTCGGCTTAGATGTGTACTATGACTATAATTAATAATTAATTGATGTGGTCATTCAAGTTTTCCACTCAAAAAAAAGGTTTGAACCTCGAGAGATTAGATCTCTCTCTACCGATAAATTTGGAGTTAAGATGGATCTAGGATGGTATAATGATCTGGAAGAGATGGTTATTTCTAGATTGTAAAAATAGTATTCTATGCAATTATATGTGAAAATTAATAATTAAAAAAATTAATTGCATATAAAATTTGTAATGTAATTGATCCAGATTTATGCAGGAATGCAATAATACACATAAATAAACATAAAAACAGAGATGTAGTGGAAATAATCTTTCATTTTATTAATATCAAATGATTGAAATCTACTTACAGACATAATGGAAATAAACTAGCTAGGGCGCTAGTAGCGTATCTATGAGAAGAGATGTGGCGGCTACAGGCCTCTGAAATGTGTTACAATCAGGATCTAGGGCCTATTTATTATTTAGAAACAATGGAAAACTCTAAACATCCAAAAACCTAACCCTAGGAGATGAACCGCCAAAACTATGGATCCCGTTTGGCTAAATTGGCGTTTCAACTTCCCGGGGACGTAACTTTGGCATACGATCTCTGTTTGATGCGCACCATACCTCGTTAGAAAGATCTATCCAAGGAGTAAAAATTGTGGTGTGAGAGAAGTTGGTCCTTGGACCCATTTTTCTCCCTGTTTTCCCAAAAAACATCATTTGGGGCCTCGAAACGTCTTCGGAAGTTCAGGGCCCGAAAAACTGCTAAAAATAGTAAGTTGTGCTGAAATTGAAAAAATGAAAGAACTAATGGTGGTGTTTAAAATGGAATAGGAGGGTGGCCACATATATCCACCTATATCATTAGGGCCAAAATGGATTCAAAAGTTCATGACCCAAAACTTTCTAAAAATAGTAAGTTGTGCTGAAAGCGCAAAACTAAAAGAACCGATGGTGGGGGTCCAAATGGAATAGGTGGGTGGCCACCAATATCCACCTAGATCATTCCTCCCCCCTTAGGAAGCAATGGTCCCCATTCCATTGAGATCCTCCATGAGATGGCGCAAATTCTGTTTAACTGGGTATTAGATTTGTCGAAGATGTCATGAACCTGCAAGCGGACATGCTAGATGCGTTTAGTAAATGTGGTTTCTTTATCAGCCTGAGACAGGACATGTGTGGATTCTGTTTGTGTAGTCACGTGAGGTATGGAAACATCAGGTGGCATTGCGTTGGGGGATATATCAATGGAGTGCTTGTCCTAACAGTGTAGAGGAACCTCTATGGGTGAGGAGAAAATGTCCTCGTATTACTCCATGACTTTTTCCATCTGCTGCTGCTGTAGAGGGGAGCCTTGTTTTGAGACTGTGGCCACAATCTTGTTCTTTCCTTGTGGTCGAATGGTAATGCAAAAAAAATTCCTTGTTTGGGAAACAATCTTACTGTGTTGTTTCGCAGTAGTCAAAGAGATGGCAGGAGGTGGTACTACCTCTTGTTGGAAATGTTGTCATTGATGGCAAAGGAGGCAGCAAAGAGAGTGACAGGCAAAGGAAGCAGCGAATACAGAGACAGAGCTATTATCATGGCAATGGAGGCAGCAAAGAAGAAAATGAAGGAAGTAAAGGAGACATGCAGAGGCAGAGGAAGCGAATATAATAGAGGCAGAACCGTTATCAGAAGCAAAAGCGGCGGGCGGCAGAAGCACGGCGAGGCTGCGGGCATTATTTACGGAAAGCGGCTGTGTTTGAGAATCGTTGTTTCCCACCTAGTGAATACATATATATATATATATATATATATATATATATATATATATATATATATATATATATATATATATATATATATAGCACTAAATTCGGAGAATCTCTACCTTAGCCGGAGGATATATGTATACAATTTCGAGAATCTTTACCCAGCCAGGCATTACACATAACATAAATATAATTCCAGGAATCATAACCCAAGCGGTAATGTAATGCATAGTTAATATAAATTTCATTCCGGGAATCGTATACTCTAGCGGCAAAGTATATATTGCGCTTTATATACAAAGAACTATAGCATATATATATATATATATATATATATATAGCCATATGTAGCGCGAGATTCAAAGAACCAAAGTACCATAAGCCTATATAAGCGCATAAAACCTTGGATGAGACTGGAACCCTGCATAGAAGAGCGGAACCATGACCAGATGAACAGTGACGGAAGTTTATGGTTTTCATCACACCACCTTTGCACAGTGGGCGGTATTTGAGGAGTTGGGAGTGATTCCATAGATCATTCAACACGTGGCAAGGTGGACCCACGGAAAACTGCCTCCCACTGCGCGCCATCGCGCGTTAATGTTCGACCAAAGAAGCCGAGCGATATTGTTGAACGTCGTTGATCTAGGAAGGGATCATCAGACGGTGGTCACTTGCTATAGATGCGCGAAAGTTACCCAAGGTACGATGTGCCATCACGCGTTATTTTTCATGCAAGTTGCCCAAGCGATATCCATCGGATCATAAGAAGATGTGTGATGTGATGTCCGCCGTTGGATGTGGTAGATCGTTAACGCTGGGGCCTAGTCCACATCGCAACCATCGCATCGCATCCATCGCAACCATCGCAACCATCGCATCGTAACCATCGCAACCGTCACAACCATTGCATCTCAACCATCGCAACCATCGCATCCATCGCAACCATCGCAACCATCGCATCACAACCATCGCAACCATCGCATCCATCGCAACCATCACATCCATCGCAACCATCGAAACCATCGCAACCATCGCATATACTAATCGTTGGAGGATTAGTATATCGCATCGGAAAATGTGTCAGGTGGGCCTGAAAGGGGTTTTTATATGTTGAAACAGGTTTTATTGTTTACGCCAAGAGTTGACTAAAAGGTAGTCTGTATAATTATGCTGAAGAATGAAAGTGGGTTATGGATATATAAAAGGCGTTGTTATACATATATATATATATATATATAAAGTTGTTGCGGCTGTATTAAAAAGTGCCGCCTGGTCCGTGGGTTATATATATGCCTCGGCTTAATGGGAGGGCGATTATTAATATAAAACAATTGTGATGAACGTATGTTCCGCTTGTGGAACTCGCCACATCAACAAGACACATACTATGTACAGAGCGTTGGAATTTGTCCAGATTTACAGTCAGCTGGTATAAAAAGATCAGTTATGTGTATGCAGCAGTTACACCACAGCAGAGGATAGAAAAGCAAACAGAGCTGAATGGAGATAAAACACAGTCACAGAAAAGACAAACACAGTCAAAGAAAAGCCAAAAGACTAAATGAGTTGAGCTGGAATTCTCATTGTAATTTGAATGTAAATGTTTTAATCGATTTTTATTGTTTGTGATGCATTGGCAAGTCTCCGAAAGAGAGAAAATATCCCACTGTAATATTAAAATAAGAGCCTACAGTTATATTTATTGAATGAGAAGACAGAAGCCAAAGAGTCATGACTGTTCACTCCAAATTCTTTGTGAAATACAAACAGTCATGTGAGGAACTCTATAAATAATACTAACTGGATATGCATAAGGGAGGTTAGAGAGAGTAAATCTAGAGAAGGCAGAATATAGAAGTGTGAGGCAGAGAAGATTAAGAGAAGAAGAGCAGAAAGAGAAGCTACAGAATAGAGATGATATCTGAGGTAAATCAGCAAACATTCAGTTTGATAAATTGAGGAAGTTGGAGCTTCCCTATCAAGTTGCAGCTTGATAGGTTAGCGGTGTAATGAAAGGGGTTGGAGCCTCTGTAGGTTGGTGCACGTAGAAAATTGAAGAGATTTGGTGCTTCCTTGCAAGTTGTAGCTTGCGGAATAATGTAGGAGTCTCACAGGTTGGTACTGCGGAAAAACAGTGGTGAGAGGGAGTTGGAGCTTGCCTTTGCATCACAACAATAATAAGATGTGGTTTTCTCCCTTTATGGGTTTCCACTTATATCTGGTGTCTCTGTCCATGATTTTTATGTGTTGATCTGGTTTATATCATCTGCTTAATACCTGCTGCTCTCATATTAAGTCTTCTTTTATATTATATTAATACTTGCTGCTCACATTCTAAGATTACTGACATATTAAGTTGGACATGAAATGAAGGTGTAAATAAGGTTTAATAAAAGGTTTAAAATATCATAACTGTGTTAAACTGATTCAACCCCCCCCCCCCTCTCAGTTTAACTAAGAGTTCAACAATTGGTATCAAAGCGGGTTCCTTTGTACAAGTCTAACAACTGAAAGGAGATCCTAGGTTTCCAAGATGGCTAGTAAAGAAGGATGCTCAACCAATAAAGCCCCTTTCTTCACTAGTGAAAATTATGCGTTCTGGAAAATCAGAATGAGGACATACATAATGTCTCTAGGAATAGAAGTTTGGGCTGCTATGGAATTAGGATATGCCCCAAAGGCAACTGACACAGAGAAAGAAACAAAACAAGACTTTGTGGCCAATACCCACAAAAGCAGATTCCATCTTAAATGGATTGTGTGAACGAGTTTATTAAAGTAATGCACAAAGACTCTACCAAAAGAAATATGGGATACTCTTGAGAACATACATGAGGGAAAAAAGAAAGTAAAGACTGCCAAACTTCAAGTCTATAGAGCCCAGTTTGAGAACTTAAGAATGAATGATGATGAAGATATTTCTAGTTTCTTTCTAAAGGTTGCAGAAATTATTAATAATATGAAATCTCTTGGAGAAAAAATGCCAGAAAGTATAATTGTACAAAAGATTCTAAGATCTCTTCCATCCAGATTTAATCCAAAGGTGTTTGCAATAGAAGAAACGGCTAATTGTGAGACCTTGACCATGAACCAGCAGCTTGGAAATCTAACAGCATATGAGATGAGGCTCCCATAGAGGAAGCCAAGTGCAAGGGAGGCAACCTTTAAAATAGAAAAGAAGAAATAAGAAGAGGGAGACATATGCTCTTGCTCAGAGGAAGAAGAGGAAAAATTTGTTAGGAAATTGGATAGAGGCTCAAGTAAATACAAAGGTAAACTCCCGGTGGGGGGCTTTTGTGGAAAGAGTGGGACACTATGCGCGCTAAGTGTCCTCACAAGAAAATGAGAATCGGGCTCTCAAGAGTTAGAGAAAAATAAATCAAAAAATGGCATAAAGGAAAGAAGTTCGGCCCAATCATTCTATGCTCAACAAGACAGCAGTGCATCTGAAGACTCAGATGAACCCTCAAGTGAAGAAGGAACCTCTGAATTTTTATTGATGGCCATAGAAGAACTTGAAGGACTCCTGCTAGAAGATGAAGAAGAATAAGGTGAAGTCGACCTTGAGGGGGAGCTAAGAAGTGCCCTGGAGGAGATTGATAGACTCAAACTGAAGTGCAGAAAACAAAAGGACATTCTCCTCAAGTATGTACGAGAAGAATAGAATTCAGAAGTCCTCATGCAGCTAAAGATAGAGCTTGAAGAAGCCAAGAAGATAGAAGACATGTTACTTAAGCAAATCAAGGAGAAAACTCAGGAACAAGAGAAGTTGGAAGAAGAAGTAGTATGTCTCGGGAAGAAATTAGAAAATGCTCAAAGGAAAGTGGCTACAAATTCTTCTCAAACAAAAAACTCTAGCAAGTTTAACGAGATTCTATATGCTCAAAGATCTCCTATGATAAAAACTGGAATAGGATATGAAGGAGAATCGAAGTAAAGGAAAATAAAGGTTGACGAGAGGAGGGTGTTTTGTAAAGAAAGAAGAATGATGAAGCGGCTGAACAATTCCTAAAAAGAAGAAATCTGCAATAAGGAAGACAGAGATCAGAAGAAACCACTAGTAGCAAAGAATGTAATAAATAGTAAGACCCCTGAATATGTAAAATTTGGAAACCATCAAAGGAGATTCTCCCCTCCAATGAAGAATGCCACCTGTTATGTCTGCCACAAGCTGGGACACATTGCTGCATATTGTCATGCAAGCAGGAGTAATTCAAACTAGCAAAATATGCAAACATTGAAGAGACTACCTCAAGCAAACAAATGGAAAAGACAACCTTACATCAGGTATGCAAATAGTTCCTATGGTTAGTGCTTTTATTGTAAGGAATTTGGTCATAAATTTATTGAGTGTAGAAAGTATGGAAAAAGATTGATGTTTAACACCTCAAGGAGGTTTATGAATCAAAGAAATTCTGTTCATACTCATAATTCTACAAAAATTGTGATCAAATGTTGTGTATGTAATCAAGTTGGACATATACCTTCCAAATTTCCTCTACGAAGATGTAGTTCATCACCTCACAAAATATACCAAACAAAAGGGTGCCTCCAGTGGATAAAGAAGGTGAATAAATGTGACTTGGCTCTAACTGCTCAAGACCTAAAAAGTCAGTGGTATTTCGATAGTGGCTACTCAAAACACATGACTGGAGACAGAAGCAAGTTTATAACTCTTGATGAAAAGAAATCTAGTAATGTCACTTTTGGAAATGAAAAATCAGGTAAGATCAAGGGAAAAGGCTCAGTCAGCACAGAAAATGGCAGAGGAAAGGCCCAAGATGTACTATTTGTATATGGGCTGAAAGAAAATTTGCTGAGTGTCAGTCAGATGTGTGACAAAGGTTGCGAAGTTCTATTTAGAGCACAAGACTGTGAAGTCAGATCAAGCACCACAGGTAAGACTCTGCTCAAAGGTGTTCGAACAGAGAGAAATGTTTACATTGTGAAAGAGGAAGATGAAGCATGCCATCTTAGCAAACTTGAGGAGTCATGGTTATGGCATAAAAGATTGGGACATCTCAGCTTCAATCACATCATCAGACTAAGCAAGAAGAAAGCTGTCAGAGACATGCCAGAAATAAAGAGGCCTTCTAATACCATATGCAAATCTTGTCAATTGGGTAAACAGACCCGCACATCCTTTAAGGCCAAAGAGGATTTGTCAACAAGAAGACCACTCCAGCTTGTGCACATGGATCTGTGTGGACCTGCAAGAACTAAAACACCAAGTGGAGAATCCTACTTCATGCTGATAATAGATGATTTCTCCAAAATGACATGGGTTGCTTTTCTCAAGAATAAATTGGAAGCTCTGGACAAATTCAAAATATTTAAAGCATTAGCAGAAAATCAGACAGGATGCAAGCTAAAATGCATCAGATCAGACAGAGGAGGTGAATTCACTGATTATGACTTTGCAGACCTATGCAATGAACATGGCATAAAACAACAATTTACTATTGCAGGAACACCTCAGCAGAATGGAGTAGCAGACAGACAAAATAGATCTGTTCAACAAATTGCCAGAGCCATGATGCAAGAGAATAATATTGCTCAAACCTTCTGGGCAGAAGCAGTGCACACAACAGTACATATCCTTAATAAAGCTCACTTAAGGCCAAGCAGTGACAAGACTCCCTATGAACTGTGGCATGGAAAGCCAGCTTCAATAAAAAATTTCATAATCTTTGGAAGCAAGTGTTACATAAATAATAATGATGAAAATATTGGAAAATTTGATGCAAGAGTAGATGAAGGAATATTTCTAGGATATACATCCAAAATTAAAGGGTACATGTGCTACAACAAGACTCTTCGAAAAATAGTAGAAAGTATTGATGTGAGATTTGATGAAGAACTCCCAAAAAATACACGAGATACAAACTGCTGCAGTCCACAGGCAACCATGAAGAAGAAAACCAAGATGATGATGAAACAAGTCAGACAACAGAAGATGCAGAGCTGAGCTCGAAATCTCCCTCAAGATATACTCAGAAGAACCATCCTGAAGATCAGATCATTGGAGACAAGAGAGTAGGGGTCCAAACAAGAAGGTAGCTAACAGAACAAACTGAAGAAGTATACATAGCCATGCTATCACAAATAGAGCCAAAGAAATTTGAAGAAACCAGCAAGGACAAGTCTTGGGTGAATGCAATGAATGAAGAACTGGACCAAATTGAGAAAAACAATACCTGGGAACTAGTTCCTAGACCCACTGAGAAAAATGTCATAGGGTCAAAATGGGTATTTAAAAATAAAATGAATGAAGAAGGACAGGTAATCAGAAACAAAGCTAGACTTGTCTGCAAAGGATATTCACAAATCGAAGGACTTGATTACGATGAAGCATTTTCCCTTGTAGCCAGAATGGAAGCTATCAGAATTTTCCTGGCATTTGCATGCTACCAAAACTTCAAAGTATATCAAATGGATGTAAAATCTGCATTTTTGAATGGAGACTTAGAAGAAGAAGTCTACATGGAACAACCATAAGGCTTCTCATTGACAGACAAAGAAGACTATGTGTGCAGACTGAAGAAGGCCCTATATGGACTGAAACAGGCTCCTCCTGCTTGGTACTTAAGACTGGATAAATATTTGCAAAAACAGGGTTTTAAGAGAGGTGGAGTAGACAACAATCCATACATAAAATCCCATGAAAATGAACTCCTGATTGTTGTAGTATATGTTGATGACATTATGTTTGGAAGCAACAGAGATGAACTAGCAAAAGGGTTTGCTGATGAGATGAAAACAGAGTTTGAAATTTCTATGATTGGAGAGCTCAGTTTCTACTTGGGACTGCAAATTCAGCAAAAGAACTCAGGCACATTCATCTCTCAGGAAACATACTTAAAAGAAATGCTGAAAAAATTCAAAATGGAGGACTGCAAACCTGTGACAACCCCCATGATCACGGGATGCAAGCTGTGTGCTGATGATGGATCTGCAGATGTAGATCAAAAACTCTATAGATCCATGATAGGAAGCCTGCTGTATTTGACAGCATCAAGACCAGACATCATGCTAGTAGTAGGAATAGTGGCTAGATATCAAGCAGCACCTAAACAAAATCACCTTCTTGCAGTCAAAAGAATATTTAGATATCTACAAGGAACTACACAGTATGGGCTTTGGTATCCTAAAGGAAAAATTTTCACTTTGACAACATACACAGATGCAGATTGGGCCAGCTATGTGGTTGACAGGAAAAGTACAAGTGGAGGTGCTTTCTATCTAGGAAAAAATCTGGTGGCATGGTTAAGCAATAAACAAACATCTATCTCTCTGTCTACAGCAGAAGCATAATATATAGCAGTAGCATCATGTTGTACGCAAGTCATGTGGATGAAGCAAACTCTTCAAGACATGAAGGTAAGAATTAATTAACCTGTCTCAATTAAATGTGATAATAAAAGTGCTATAAGTATATCTAAAAATCCTGTGCTTCACTCAAAAACTAAACATATTCCAATCAAGTATCATTTTCTCCGAGAACAAGTGGCTCAAAAGATAGTAAAATTGGAGTATGTACCAACAAAAGAATAGACAGCAGATATATTTCCCACACCACTTGCTAGAGAGCCATTTGAATATTTGAGAGACAAATTAAGGGTAGTATCTGTAGATGCTACTCTCTGATATGCAGAGAAAGCACAGTTTCAGGGGGAGAACAGAAATGAAAATATCATTCTCAGGGGGAGATCAGCCAGCAAGGGAAGCATGAAAACAGGTCCTCAGGATCAAAGGGATTATGGCAATAATACATTCAGCATAAAAGAATCAACAAAAAGGCAAAAGGGTCTGTCGTGCAGCAGAATAATAGTGAACCCGACGTGTATCTAATCCAAATTTTGGAGCAGCAACGTACAAAGTCAGAAAATTTCAGGAAATGCATGAAATATTGAGAAAGGAATAAAACCACAGCATCAGAGAATAGAAGCTTCAAAAAAATTCGAACCCCTTTCCATTGATGTCAAAGGGGGAGGAAGAGCAAGCAACAATAAGAACAGGAAGCAATAGGAGAAAGGATCCTATCAGGCAAACAAAGGAAGCGTATTTCCATCAATGCCAAAGGGGGAGACTGTTGGAAATGTTGTCATTGATGGCAAAGGAGGCAACAAAGAGAGAGATAGGCAAAGGAAGTAGTGAATACAGAGACAGACCTGTTATCATAGCAATGGAAGCAACAAAGAAGCAAATGAAGTAAAAGAGATAGGCAGAGGCATAGGAAGCGAATATAATATAGGCATAACCGTTATCAGAAGCAAAGGCAGAGGCAGAGCGACAGAAGCAGCAGAGGCAGAGACACAACTGTTATTGCAGAGAAACAACTATTATTCTGAGAATCGTTGTTCCCACCTGGTGAATATATATATATATATATATATAACTAAATTCCGAGAATCGCTACCTCAGTCGGAGGATATATGTATACAATTCCGAGAAGCTTTACCAGCTGCGCGTTACACATAACATAAATATAATTCTGGGAATCATATACTCCAGCGATAAAGTATATATTACGCTTTATATACAAAGAACTATAGCATATATATATATATATATATGCTATAATTCTTTGTATATAAAGCGTAATATATACTTTATATACAAAGAACTATAGCATATATATATATATATATATATATATATATGTGTGTGTGTGTGTGTGTGTGTGTGTGTGTGTGTGTGTGTGTGTGTGTGTGTATAGCCATATGTAGCGCGAGATTCAAAGAACCAAAGTACCATAAGCCTATATAAGTGCATAAAACCTTGGATGAGATCGAAACCCTGCGTAGAAGAGTGGAACCATGACCAGATGAACAGTGATGGCAGTTTATGTTTTTCATCGTACCACCTTTGCATGGTGGATGGTATTTGAGGAGTTGGGAGCGATTCCATAGATCATTCGACAGGTGGCGAGGTGGACCCACGGAAAACCGCCTCCCACTGCATGCCATTTTGCGTTAATGTTTGACCAAAGAAGCCGAGCGATATTGTTGAACGTCGTTGATCTGGGAAGGGGTCATCGGACGGTGGTCACTTGCTATAGATGCGTGAAATTTACCCAAGGTACGGCACGCCATCACGCGTTATTGTTCGTGCAAGTTTCCCGAGCGATATCCGTCGGATCATAAGAAGCCGTGCAATGTGATGTCCGCCGTTGGATATGGTAGATCATTAACGCTGGGGCCTAGTCCACATCGCAACCATTGCATCGCATCCATCGCAACCATCGCAACCATCGCATCGCAACCATCGCAACCGTCGCAACCATTGCATCACAACCATCGCAACCATCACAACCATCACATCCATCACATCCATCACAACCATCACAACCATCACATCACAACCATCGCAACCATCGCATCCATCGCATATACTAATCACTGGAGGATTAGTATATCGCATCGGAAAATGTGTCAAGTGGGCCCGAAAGGGGTTTTTATATGTTGAAACAGGTTTTATTGTTTACGCCGAGAGTTGATTAAAAGGTAGTCTGTATAATTATGCTGAAGAATGAAAGTGGGTTATATATATATAAAAGGCGCTATTATACATACATATATACATATACATATATATATATATATATATATATATATATATAAAGTTGTTGCGACTGTATTAAAAAGTGTCGCGTGGTCCGTGGGTTATATATATGCCTCGGCTTAATGGGAGGGAGATTATTAATATAAAACAATTGTGATGAACGTATGTTCCACTTGCGGAACTCGCCACATCAACAAGACACGTACTATGTACAGAGCGTTGGAATTTGTCCAGATTTACAGTCAGCTAGTATAAAAAGCTCAGTTACATGTATGCAGCAGTTACACCATAGCAGAGGACAGAAAAGCAAACAGAGCTGAAAGGAGATAAAACATAGTCACAGAAAAGACAAACACAGTCAAAGAAAAGCCAAAAGACTAAATGAGTTGAGATGGAATTCTCATTGTAATTTGAATGTAAATGTTTTAATCGATTTTTATTGTTTTTGATGCATTGGCAAGTCTCCGGAAGAGAGAAAATATCCCACTATAATATTAAAATAAGCACCTACAGTTATATTTATTGAATGAGAAGATAAAAGGAATGAGAAGACAGAAGCCAAAGAGTCATGACTGTTCACTCCAAATTCTTTGTGAAATACAAACAGTCATGTGAGGAACTCTATAAATAATACTAACTAGATATGCATAAGGGAGGTTAGAGAGAGTAAATCTAGAGAAGGCAGAATATAGAAGTGTGAGGCAGAGAAGATTAAGAGAAGAAGAGCAGAAAGAGAAGCTACAGAACAGAGCTGATATCTGAGGTAAATCAGCAAACATTCAGTTTGATAAATTGAGGAAGTTGGAGCTTCCATATCAAGTTGCAACTTGATAGCTGTCAGTTGTAGCTGACTGAGGTTGGAGCCTCCTGTAGGTTGGTGCCTGCAGAAAATTGAAGGGATTTGGTGCTTCCTTGCAAGTTGTAGCTTGCAGAATTGAGGTAGGAGTCTCCTGTAGGTTGGTGCCTACAGAAAAATAGTGGTGAGAAGGAGTTGGAGCTTGCCTTTGCATCACAACAATAATAAGATGTGTTTTTCTCCCTTTATGGGTTTCCACGTATATCTAGTGTCTCTGTGCATGATGTTTATGTGTTGATCTGGTTTATATCATCTGCTTAATACCTGCTACTCTCATATTAAGTCTGTTGTTATATTATATTAATACTTGCTGCTCACATTCTAAGATTACTAACATATTAAGTTGGACATGAAATGAAGGTGTAAATAAGGTTTAATAAAAGGTTTAAAAGATTATGAATGTGTTAAACTGATTCACCCCCCCCCCTCTTAGTTTAACTAAGGGTTCAACACCTCTGGTATCATATACAAGTTATTTCCCAAAGTAATAATAAGAGCATGAGGCCTAGACTCATACACAGAATGTGGCCTCCACAAGTATGGATGGCCCAATAATATATTAGTTACATCAACAGAAGCAACGTCACACAATACCTCATTCGTGAATGGCTTGATCCTGTACGAAGGGCGGCACTGTTGGCGAATGCGGAGATCTATCCCTAGGTGAAGCCAGCCGATGGTATATGGATGTGGGTGTTCTATGGCCGGTAGACCAAGCCACTTCACGGCCTCTGCTGAAATGATGTTCTTTTGGCTTCCTCTATCGACAAGAAATTGTAGTGGAGAACCCTTCACCCACATCTGTGAATGGAAGAGGCATTACCCCTCCTTTGGATCCTTGAGATCCTCCCTCTAGAGCATGGTGGTGGAAACAATGGAAATAGGGTCTACATCAATGATCTTCCACCATTTTTCATCTCCCTTGTCTGGTTTTGGCTTAGGATCAAACCATGCATCTAATTCGGGTGCCTTCAGTTCGGCCACCAACGACTGTTTGGCCCGAAACTCGTTTATGCTGTGAGTGGGGTTGTTATGAAATTAAAAACACTTCCCCATGTCCTTAAATGGATTTTTGGTGGTGTTTTGAGTCACCCCGCTATAGCTCCACCGCCTGTTTTGTTGTTTCGGAGCGCCTTTCCCTAGCTTAAAATTCACGGATCCAAAGTCTCACTTTTTCTGCTTAAATTTCTTCTCGATCTTGGTGGCATAGAAATATGCCGTGCCAAGCAAGGTAATGTCGAGGAACTACATTTCCTCCTGAATGTGTTTGTGCAGAAAGTTGTGATACTTGAGCAGCAAATGTCTCTCTGAATCTTTAATACCCAACTTTCGCGCAGGGTATGGAACAAATTCGTCAGTTCGTGCACATCTTGATCCATTTGCTGCCACTATGTGGTCCATTGGATGTACTTGTCCTCATAGCTCCCCATAGGGTAATATTGTTCCTTGATTCCATCTCGAAGCAAATTTCAAGTGGGTGCAGTTGAGAACATAGAGGGTTCCCCTCTTCCTTTTGCTCATAGCAGGTTTCCCACCTGTCTTTGACATGGGGGGCGGCTTTAAGGAATGCAAAAATAATCTTTTCTCAGTCAGAGAAATAATGGATCGAGAAATAACCTTCTAGAAAATTCAACCATCTATCTACGATATCTGCATCTATCTAGCCTTCAAATACAGGAATTTCAAAGTTTACCTATACCTTGAAGGGAGTGGCGCCTCCAGAGTCATCATTGGATGCAGATGCGTCATAGGTGGGCAGCCATTGAAGGATCTGAGCAAAGTTATCCATCATTGCGTTCCTTTGTTTCTCGAGGGCCTCCTTGAGCAATATTTTGATAGGATATCCTTCTCCCTTGACTCTCTTTTCTTCCACCATGGGAGTTCATCGGGGTTTGTGAGGCTGATCTTCCAAGGGTTCAACCAAATCGAGCCCTAACTCCTTATACCTTGACCTCGTTGGGGACATGCAAAGAAAAACAAAGAAATAAGAGATCGCTCTGATACCACTGATCCGGATTTGTGCGAGAACGCAATAATACACAGAAATAAACATAAACACAGAGATGAAGTGGAAATAATCTTTCATTTTATTAATATCAAATAACTGAAATTTGCTTACAGACATAATGGAAATAACCTAGCTAGGGCGCTGGTACCGTATCTCTAAGAAGAGATGTGGCTGCTACAGGCCTTTGAACTATGTTACAATGAGGCTCGAGGGCCTATTTATTATTGACAAATAATGGAAAACTCTAAATATCCAAAAACCTACCTAGGAGATGAAGCACCACAACTATGGACCCCATTTGGGTAAATTTGTGTTTCAACTTCCCGGGGACGTATTTTTAGCATACGATCTCTGTTTGATGCACACCATACCTCATTAGAAACATCTATCTGAGAATTAAAAATTTTGGTGTGAGCAACATCAGTCCTTCGAAATGTTGCTCCTTGTTTTCCAAAAAAATGTCGTTTAGGGCCTCAAAACGGCTCTGGAAGTTGAGGACCCAAAAAACTGCTAAAAATAGTAAGTTGTGCTGAAACTGAAAGAACTGAAAGAAATGATGGTGGTATTTCAAATGGAATAGGTGGGTGGCCACCAATATCCACCTGGATCATTAGGGCCCCAAAATGGCTCCAGAAGTTTAGGACCCAAAAACCTATTAAAAATAGTAAGCTCTGCTGAAAGTGAAAAACTGAAAGAACTGATGGTGGGGGTCCAAATGGAATAAGTGGGTGGCCACCAATATCCACCTGGATCATTCCTCCCCCATTAGGAAGCAATGGTCCCCATTGCATTTAGATCCTCCATGAGAAGAGGAAATTTTTGTTGAACTGGGTATTAGATTTGTCGAAGATTTCATGGACCTGCGGGCGGACATGCTGGATGCGTTCAGTAAATTTGGTTTCTTTATCAGCCTCAGACAGTAAATGTGTGGATTTTGTCTATGTAGTCGCATGAGGTATGGAAACATTAGGTGGCCGTGCGTCGGGGGCTAGGTCAATGGAGTGCTTGTCCTGACAGTGTATAGGAACCTCTGTGGGTGAGGAGTAAATGTCCTCGTATTCCTCCATGCCTTTATCCATCTACTACTATTGTGTGAGGGAGCCCTGTTTCGAGGTTGTTGCCACAATATTCTTCTTTACTTGTGGGTGAATGGTAATTCAAATAAATTTCCTAGTTTGGGAAACAATATTACTGCGTTGTTTTTCATTAGTCAAAGAGATGGCAGGAGGCGGTACTACCTTTGGTATCCTGTACAACTTATTTCCCAAAGTAATAATAACAACACAAGGCCTAGAATCATATGCAACATGTCACCTCCACAAGTATGGTTGTCCCAATAATACATCAGCTACATCAAGAGGAGAAACATCACACAATACCTCATCCGTGAATGACTTGATGTTGTACGCAAGGCAACACTGCTAGCGGACACTGAGATCTGTCCATGGGTGAAGCCACCCAATAGTATACGGCTACGGGTGTGCTATTGTGAGTAGGCCAAGATGCTTCATGACCTCTGCTGAAATGATATTCTTTTGGCTTCCACTATCGACAATAAATTGCAGTGGAGAACGCTTCACCCACATCTGCGAATGGAAGAGGCACTCCCCCTCCTCTGGATCCTTGAGATCCTACCTCTGGAGCTTGGTGGTGGCAACAATGGCACTATGGTCTGCCTCAATGATCTGCTTCCATTTTTCATCTCTCTTTTCTAGTTTTGGCTCAAGATCAGAACATGCATATGATTTGGGTGCCTTCAGTTTGACCACCAGCGACTCTTTGGCCCAACACTCGTTTGTGCTGTGAGTGGGGCTGTTATGAAAATAAAACCACTTCCTCGTGTCCTTATTTGGATTTGTGGTGGTGTTATGAGTTGCCCCTCTTTGGCTCCACCCCCTATTCTGTGGGTCGGGGGTGCCTTTACCTGGCTTCGGATTCGCGGATCCAAAGTCTCGTGGCTTAAATTTATGCTCGATCTTGGTGGCATAGAGATATGTCGTGCCAAGTGAGGTAATTTTGAGGAACTCCATTTCCTCCTGAATATGTCTGTATAGACAAATGTGGTACTTGAGCACCAAATTTCTCTCTGAATATTTAATATCCAACTTTGTGCACAGGGTATGGAACAAATTCATCATTTTGTGCACATCTTGATCCCTTTGTTGCCGTAGTGTGGTCCATTGGAAGTACTTGTCCTCATAGCTCCCCACAGGGTAATATTGTTCCTTGATGTTGTCTTGGAATGAATTCCAAGTGGGTGTGGCCGAGAATAGAGAGGGTTCCCCCTCTTCTTTTTTCTCACAGTAGGTTTCCCACCAGTATTTGACACGGGGGGCGACTTTGAAGAGTGAAAAAAAAATCTTTTCTCGGTTGGAGAAATCATGGATGAGAAATACCCTTCTAGAAAATTCAACCATCTATCTATAGCATATGTGTCTATCTGGCATTAAAATACAGTAATATCAAAGTTTACCTTTACCTTGAAGGGATTGGTGCCTCCAGAGTGGTTGTTGGATGCAGATGTGTCGTAGGTGGGCAGCTGTTGAAGGATCTGAGCAAATTTATCCATCATCACGTTCCTTTGTTTATCGAGGGCCTCCTCGAGCAATATTTTGATCAGATCTCCTGCTCCCTCGTCCTTCCTTTCTTCTGCCATGGGAGATCATCGAGGTTTGCGAGGCTGATCTTGTAAGGGTTCAACCAGATCGAGCCCTAACTCCTTATACCTTGACCTCATTGGGGACATGAAAATAAAAACATAGAAAGAGTAATCTACTCTGATGCCACTGATCCAAATTTATGCAATAACACAATAATACACAGAGATGCATCGAAAATAATCTTTCATTTTATTAATATCAAATGACTGAAATATGCTTACAGACATAATGGAAATAAACTAGCTAGGGCGTTGGTAGTGTATCTGTGAGAAGATATTTGGCGGCTACAAGCCTCTGAACTGTGTTACAATGAGGCTCAAGGGCCTATTTATTATTGAGAAAAAATGGAAAACTCTAAACATCAAAAAAACTAACCCTAGGAGATGAAGCACCAAAACTATGGGCCCCGTTGGGTAAATTGGTGTTTGAAATTCCCGGGGACGTAACTTTGGCATATGATCTCTGTTTGACACGCACCTGAAAACTACTAAAAATAGTAAGTTGTGCTGAAACTGAGAAAATGAAAAAATTGATGGTGGTGTTTCAAATGGAATAGGTGGGTGGCCACCAATACCCACCTGGATCATTAAGGCCCCAAAACGGTTCTGGAAGTTCATAACCCAAAAACCTTCTAAAAATAGTAAGTTGTGTTGAAAGTGAAAAACTGAAAAAACTGATGGTGGGGGTCCAAATGGAATAGGTGGGTGGCCACCAATATCCACCTGGATAAGTAATATTCTTAATGATTATGTTGGTGATTAGAATTCACTAAAATAAATATGGTCTAGTAAGATATTAATAAAAAACTTGTAGTATTTTATTTCCATGTCTGAAAAGAAGTAAGAGAAGGGTTCTAATGTCACCATAGTTTTACTAACTTAAAAGGTTACGAAGCCAAATATTTTGAAAATTGAATCGAATGTGAGTAAAAAATAGATAATTTAGGAGAAAGTGCTTTTCATATTTAACCATCTTAGCATGGAAAAGGTGACAAAAACTTTCATCCCATCATGTTTTGGGAATTGACAGAGGTTCGGTTTCACTATGAAGCCCATGAGAACTTGTTTTTTATTTTGACAATGTTCATTTTCTTCTTAAGAATTTGAGATTGCAGTTGATGACGTCTTTATAATATCTTAGTTTCCTTCCCTTATATTGTTTTTATTTTGCAAAATGATCTCTTCATCACCCCCAATGATGAAGTTAGGACTAGGCATCCTTATTTCTTTCCCACTTGAACTAAAGTTGGTTGATTTGGCTAGAGTTAGAACTGAATTTAGGAAACCTTTTGGCTTCCATTTTGTTTAATTTATTCTTTACATAAGATACCTAGTCATATCCATGTTTTTTTATGGGGGAGAGTATTTCTTTTTTAATCTCTTCTATATTCCTCCATGATTATTTGGAGATAATGAAACCCCAAACCTCACATCTATATAAAATAATAAGAGTGACAAAACCCTAAAAAAATAAAAATTATTCATATCCAAATATTAGTTGATATATCATTTTTTTTAAGCTCGTAATAAGTTTTCCGTCCTGAATTTATCTTTTTCTCAATATCATAATTCCAAATGAGTAATCGATATGGATTCCAAATTATTTATATAAAAAAATTTGATTATATATAAAATATCTTATATAATTTCCATAGTTAAATAATATAAATAGAAATTTAATTAATATAAAATTATAATTGTAATTTCAATAGGAGAGGCCGCAGGAGGGAAGGGAGAGTTAAATATGGGGAATGGCAGTATCCAACAGCGACTCCATGCATTTCACTCTCGATGTTGGGCATTAACCCCTTCCATTTTACTGTTTTTGTTTATCGAGCATAGTTTCAAATATCAGAGAATGCAACACATCCACAATATACACACAACTTGTGATTTGTATTACACGAAACATATATTTATACACAGCGAAGAACCTTCTCAAGGCTTGTCGTAGGTGGAGATATCTTGGTCAGGAAGTTAGAAGAATTCTCCAAAGACTCCAAGACGACCTGCTGCATTTAATGATGTGGATTCGGTTGGTTGGAATTACTGTATATCCAACACTCCCCCTTAATTCCAACCATATGACAGATAAACTATAACACAATACATAAGACACAAACATACTCTTAATTGACATGCTTGTTGGTCATAGCCTCAGCTAGACTTACAACATAATTTGGATTTTCTACAAAACATAACTTACTTCTACAAATATCAAATTTAGCCTTCCCAAGAGGCTTAGTGAATATGTCAGCAACATTCTCATTTGTATTACAATATATTAAGTCAATTTCCTTTGATTGGATCTTTTCCCTTACAAAATGATATTGTGTGTCTATATTATTTGACTTTACATTAAATACATGATTGTTTTCCAATTTGATGGTGCTTTGATTATCACATCTGATCTGATGCATAAGGATATTGTGCTCAGCCTAGAATACAATCATGAAATTGAAAGTACCAGAGATTCGTAGAGGCATACCGTCAGAGAAGCTCCCTTGACCAATATCTTCAATTATCCTTCTGAGCCATATAGCTAATTCACAGGTGGTACTACATAATTCTTTATATTCCGCTTCAGTTGATGACAAAGACACTTTTGGTTGTTTCTTACTGCTCCATAATACCACTCTTGGGCCTATATTGAACACATATCTAGTGGTGGATTTCCTGTCATCTGGATTTCAGGCCGAGTCAAAATTATAATGACACGTCAATTCAAAATTACAATCATTAGTATATTCAATATCAAAACTGATAGTTCCCTATAAATATTGAAAGACCCTTTTTGCAGCTATCCAATGGATTTCAAGAGGCTTAGCCATGAATTGACTAAGTATGCTAACTGCATAGGCAATTTCTGGTCTAGTGGTAGTGAGATACTCCCGGATTCTGACTAATTGTCGATACAATGTTCCATTCACCTCCTTTTTTCCATCATCACTTCTTAATTTGATATTTTGTTCCAATGCAGTACTCACTTCTTTACATCCTTTCATATCAAATCTCTTTAGTACCTCATTTGCATATTTTCATTATGTGATTAAAGTGCTTCCATTATCTCTCCATACTTCAAGACCTAGACAATAATGCATATTTCCAAGATCCTTCATCTCAAATTCCTGTGATAACTTCCTTTTTAAATCATTAATCATTTTATCAGCACTCCCTGTTATTATTAGACCATCAACATATATAGAGATTAATGTTATTCTTCCATTTCTATCTGACTTAACATACAAATTAGGATCATTTTTTATTTTGTTAAATCCTTGCTGAAAGAAGAATTTAACTATTTTCTCATACCAAGATTCGGGTGCCTGTTTTAGTCCATATAATGCCTTTTTAAACTTGCATACAAGATGTTCTTGTCCCTTCTTTTCAAATCCTTCTGGTTGAACAAGATAAATCTCCTCTTTTGACTTCGCATCTAATTGATATAGATTCCATTCATATTTAGTGGCTAATGCTATCATTATTCTAATTGTATTCATTTTTTTCTACTGGAGCAAAGGTATCTTCATAATCTATACCTTCCTTTTGTGAATAACCTTTTGCAACCAATATTGACTTATAATTGTCTATGCAACCATTTGCATTAAAATTTGTCTTGTACAACCATTTTGATCCTATAGGGACTTTATTTTCAGTTAATTATGTTAATTCCAAAGTTTAATTTTTCATGATAGAGTCATATTCTTCTTTCATATCTTCCATCCATTCTTTATGATTTTTGGCTTTTTCATAATTTAAAGGCTCAAAAATAGTTATTACTTCAGACAATAAAGCATAATTATACCAGATAGGAGTTTGAATTTGTTGTTTTGACCTTCTTAGAAGTTTAATACACTATGGAGTACCTTCTCTCTTCTTCTTCTCTATGGAGTGCCTTCATCATTTCTTTATGGACTTTGACTTCTTGAACTGTCCTCTCGAATGCCCATGCTTTCTTGAGCTTGAGATGATTCCACAACTTCATCTTCTTCTTTAAAGTTGTCATAAGTAGGATGCCATACATTATATTCATCCTCTTTCATTTGTTTATCTACATGCTCATGAAATATAACATCTTTGCTTGCAAATACCTTTTGAGTATTTAAATCATATATTTTATATGCTTTTTTATCAGTACAATATCCAATAAAAATGTATTTGATAGCTTTGGCGTCTAATTTTATCCTATGCTCTTTAGGAATATGAGCAAAGGCCTTACATCAAAATATCATTAAATGAATAACTTTAGGTTTAAAACCTTAAAATGCTTCAAATGGTGTTTTTTACTTAAGATATTTTATAGGGCTTCTATTTTTTAGGTATAGAGATGTATTAATTGCTTCAGCCGAAAAACTATTAGAAAGTCATTTACTTTTCAACAACTACAAGCACATTCAACTAATGTTCTATTCTTTCTTTCAGCTACACCGTTTTGTTGAGGTGTATGTGGGTATTGTAATTTGTTGCAAAATTCCATATTGCTTGCAGTATTTGACAAAATCTCCTAAAGTGTACTCACCACCTTTATCTGATTGAAGAATTTTAGTACTCCTTCCTGATTTTTTTTCTACCATATTATTGAATTCTTTAAAGTATTCAAACACATCACTTTTATTTCTTATAAAGTACACCTAGGTGTATCTAGCTATCATTAATAAATATAAGAAAGTAATATGCTCCACCAAGTGACTTAGTTTTCATTAGACCACATACATCAGTATGCACTAGTTCAAGTATTTCACATTTTCCTCTATTTTCTTGCACATGAAATTCTTCCATATGTTGTTTTCCTAGTGCACAACCTTCACATGCAAAATTTTCACCCCTAATATTTGGAAGGCCCATCGTTTTATTTTGTATTAACATTAGGTCATTATTCTTTAAGTGTCCATATCTTTGATGCCAAAGCTCTATGTTTGACATGCCTCTTGATGCCAAAGCTTGATGCCCATTCTTTGTCACATCCAACTTGTATAATCCTCCAACTCCCATTCATTTTGCAACAACCTTATAGTTGTCTTGAATATCCTTTACTAAACAATGTGATTTCACAAATTCAACTTTCAAATGTTGATCACTAATAGTAGAGACAGAAATTAAGTTCTTCTTTAATCCTGTAACATACACCACATCTTGATTTTTTTTTCTCGTCCATTAGGCATAGTAACACTTATATCACCATATCCTTTAATTTCATGTGATCTATTATCTCATAAATATATGTGTGCACCATTATTAACTTCATGATAAGTATCAAACCATTATCTTTTGCATGACATGTGGATTGATGCACTAGAATCTATAAACAAGCATTATCATCATTATTTTCTGCTGATAAAGCAGCATTGGACACAAATAATTTAAGATTTCTAAATTCATGACTGATTGCCTCATCTTTATCAAGATAATTTCCTATATGCCTTCTTTGTTTAAATAAATTAGACCTTCTTTTCATGAAATTCTTAGCAAAATGACTAGGTTTTCCACAATAGTAACATACATCATTTCTACTTGATTTGACATTTGACCTTGGTGAAGGTGTACCTTGAAATGATTTTACCTATGGCCTTTTGCCTTTATTTTTCTCCCACTATTTTCCTTTGAGTGTTTGCTTCCCTTTAGACATAAATGTTAAATATGAATTGGGAGTTTTCTAATTAAGGCTTCTTCTTCGCTCTTCTTCCTGCATAAGTATACCTTCCAATTCATCAAATGTAGGAGCCTTCTCTAGCTTCACGATCGGTGATAAACATTTTATACTCATCCAAAATTCCATTTAATGTCATAGTAACCAAGTCTGTACTAGATATTGTTTCACCAATGTGACCTAATTTATCTTTTAGGTCCTTAATTCTAGAAATAAAATTACTGATATTTTCATTTTCTACCATCTTAATTGAAAGAATCTTACACTTTAAATACAATATTTGATTTCTAGTCTTCGTCTCATACAAATTTTTGAGAGTGTACCATGTCTCTTTCGATGTTTTTCACTCTCTAATGTGTGGAATAATATTGTCCTTAACGGACATCCACAACAACACCTTCACTTTGTTTTCTCATCACTCCCAATCTTGAATTGTAGCAGTTGTGGCTTGAGGGTGCTCTAGCTTCACTTCATCTCCAGACACAATCGCCCATATATTGTTACCTTCCATCAAATTCTGTAACTTAAACTTCCAATTTTCATAATTTTCACCATCTAACTTATTAGAATCAGATAAATAAGACTGTGCTAATACCTTTTCCATGGTACTAAACTTATAAATCTTCAAGTACCAATATAAATACCAATAAATTTAGTAACTCCTTAATAAAAAACAACAATAACACCTTCTTTGACTAATTTTTCTTTCCCCTTAAATAAAAGCACCCCTTTTTTACTTTTAATTCTCCTTCCCTTTTTTAATTTTTTGTTACCAAATACTTCTAAAACATTTTATATCAAAACCACTTCTTAAAAAAACACTCCAATACTTTATTTCACCACTTCAACTTTAAAATTTTCAAAAAAAATGGAAATTATGGCAACAACTACCACAATTTACTAAGTGAATGCCAATTACTAGCAACTACCACAATTTACTTTTCACTTGGTTTGAACCTTTGTATCAACCATAAATATTCATAATAACCTTTTCAAATCCCGTGGTTAGAAAATTTAACATAAAGGCAGCGTTCCAATCATATACAATAACTAAATTTAACTTTTCCACAATTCAATTTAAAAACTACAGGTGGATTTAATGAAGCCTTCAACACATATACGAACAACCAACCTTGCCCAAACTTTGATTTAAAAAAAAGGTTTCTTCAGCCCTTTCTTACCAACACATAAGAAAACTTCTCCATGCAACTCCTTCAGCCAGTTCTTCCTTCACCAAAGCGATTTTGCCCTTCACCAGAGCCTTTACCCACTACAAATAGAAAAAATCAAAAATAAAAAAAATAAAAATAAAAATAAAAATAATTATGCAACATAAGAAAGAACTAAAACAAACTCCTGTGCAACATATTTCACAAGTTGGCTGCACACAGAAACTTACTCTTGATCTGATACCATATCAAAGAACACAACACATCCACAATATACACACAACTTGTAATTCGTATTGCACAAAACAAATATTTATACAAGGCAGAGAAGCTTCTCGAGGCTTTTTGTCGGTGGAGACATCTTCTTCATGAAGTTAGATGAATTCTCCAGAGAATTAGAGACAACCTGGTGCATTTAATGATGTCGATTAGAATTACTGTATATCCAACAAAAAAACTGCCAAATATGACTCACGAATCATGCAGTAGATGATTTTGCCTAACTAGAGAAACCTTGGGCTAATATTTAGACAACTCCTGACTAAGTATTGGCCTCCATACATGAGTATGAATGACTGCTCCAACAAGTATGTTGAGCTCACAGTGACCGAGTATTCGTCACTGATTAGGGGAATTTTGAGGTCAAAAATGGGCCTCCTAAGGAGATTGTAAAATAATAGTGGAAATGTTAAAATAATATTTAATTACATCATCAAATTTTAGAGGGAAAAAAGAAAAAACTACTTTTTCAACTCGTATTTTGAACATATCTTCCTAAGTTTTTACTCAAATTTTAAGCAGGAATACTCGTTGGATGAAAAATTTAATTTACCATCCAAGGAGTACCCATGTTGAATACTTTTGATGGACTTTGCTACACGAAAAATGAGAAATACATGAAAAATGTAATTGCAATCACGTTTTATCATGTATTTCTCATTTTTCGTGTAGCATGGTCCATAAAAAGTATGTAACATGGGTACTCCTTGGATGAGGAATTAAATTTTGCATCCAATGAGTACTCCCACTTGAGTAAACCTTTATGGAGATAAGTTGAAAATACGAGTTGAAAAAACAGTTTTATTATTTTATTTTTTTTAATCTTTTTACTTTTTTACTCCAAAAATGGTAAATCATCCCCCATGGTTGACATCATCATCTTGAATCCTATTGGTTTTCATAAATTTTATTTTGGTTGTACATTTTTCTTAGGAGGCCCATTTTAGACCTCAAAATTCCCCTAATGATCAATATTGTCCAAGTATTTCAAGCCCACAGAACTCTGTTGCTTTGTTATGTCACCGGTCACTAGTTTTTGTGGGGAATTATGAGTATTTCAAGTCGACATAATTATGGTGCTTTGTTATGCCACCACTTTTTGTGGAGCAATATGAAGCGATTTTAAACAGTTTTATTGTTCTTAAATTGCTCAAACCTTATATTTTAGATATCATATTTTCAGTCGAACTATGTTAAATTCATTTGTGAATAGAATTTAGGGTTAAAAAAAATTGTGAATAGAATTTAGGGTGTTAAAGAGAATTGTAAGGGTTTTATCAAGCTATAATTTCACCTGGAAAGTCATTTTCCCTTGGGGTATTTATTTATGGATCTTAACATAGAACATTAATGATCTAGATAATAATGGAATATCACCAACTTCTTTGTTCGTCCAAGTAATAAACTCACTGTAGTTATACGAAGTAGTTATTTAATGTGTAGTCATCTTTTGAAAATTTTGATTATAATTCAACTTTTTCTATGTTGTTTTAAAATAATAATTTAATTATTGTTTATTTTTGCATGGTATTTATTTGATGAGTTATAAAGTTGCTATTGATTATCTATAACATTAATTTGTTTAATTTGTTCTATTCAAAGGATTTTAGCTTTAGTGGTTTGGTGAATAATTGATTTTAACTTTAGGGGTTTGGTGAATAATTGTTTTGATCGAGTGGGTTCAAATATATAGAGATATTATTATTATGAATTGAATTTCTTACTAAAGTACAAAATATTATTTTATAGAGTTCAAATTAGTTTAACAACTAGGTTAAAAGTTACTATAACAATGTACTCAATAGGACTTAAACATCTCACTTGCAAGAATTAAACTTGCATACGTTGGATAATCATATGATTCCTTGAGACTTAATTTCTTAGGGACTCAAAGTAGTGAGAATACAAAATACTTTATATTTAGTATTTCAAGAATATTTACCATATCTTGACATAATATCAACGTCATCTTGATCAATGTAAGGTTTGTATGTAGTTAAATATTGTCAAATACAAATATGACTCATAATAATCTTTAACTTCTATAGATCCAGCTCAACAATTATCTTGACTCAATTTCTTGAAACTTTATCAATTTTTGAATTCTAACTTACCAACACTATTTTTCTTGAAACTTTATCAAATTTTGAATTCTAACTAACCAACACTATTTTTTATTATGAGGTCCATTCTAGACCCAAAATTTACTCTAATGAAATTATTCCAAATTCTCTATAGCTATATATCAATTGTTAAAAGCATATGGTAGGACCTCATACTGATGGTGTGATTGATTCTACTAGAAATGCAACATTTGGCTGGTTGATAGGTCAAATTTCCATTCTTAGAAAACCACACTTTTAACTCTAAACCCTCTATTAAAGAACCATCTACATCACATCCTAGTGGTACTCTTCATCTACATAACCCATATATTGATATAATAGTGTGCACAAATAGGTGAAATTTATGAATTTTTGTACATAACCTTAAAGACCAAGCTACTCAAAATTATGGCATTGTATAATAGCTATCCCATTCACCCTATGCCATGCCTAGGTTAAAAGTTCTTCAAAACTACCAACTATAATAAAAAATGATGGGGCACTACCTTCATTCCCCTTGTATAATGCTAGAAAAATCCCATTTGTGAGGACCAATCAACTAATAAGAATGTTTCTATCTATTGAGACTCTTAACTAACAAGAGAAACCGCTACTCGCCACCTAGCTCTCATCACAAGCCTCAATTCTTTACCCATGGGACAGTGGAGGTAGCTACATTTGACGAGAATAACTCCATCTATTGGAGCTACCAACTAATGCAATATCATGTGTCATTCTTCCTAATGCCCCTAAAAAACCTAATTGATTTACTTGCGAAGCATTTGTAGTAACTCCAACTAATAAGAATGTGTGTGACCTTGCTTATTGGAATATTTCTTTCAATAGTGCGATCATGAGGAGGAGTGATCTATGACCCAGCGGTAATTTTGGGACCCCCTAGGACTACTGTGGGGTCCTCACCTAATGGGCAAGCACCTTTAATCAGCGTGATCATAGGAATGACTAGATCAACAACCTAAGTTCACATGTGGGCCCCTTTGGTTTGTTATGGTTTAACAAGGGGGTTTGAAATGGGGACCACCACCATGGGACCCTCATTAATGGGGTGCTACTTTTAAATGGTCCAATAATAGTGTGGGTTCTACCTATGACCTTTACTCACTTGAAGAACCCACCGGTCTACTTTGAATTAACATAGGGTGGGGCTCGAAATAGGAAACCACTTGCAATAAAACCACTCATGTTTTGTGGATCCTCAAATTGGAAATTCACACTAGGTGGAATCACACATTCAAAGTAGAACCTCTCGGAAGATCCTCAAGTATTGGTTCCCACAAATGGAATGTACCTCAGTCTTACTCAGTCTTTTGTTTCATCAAGATTCGAGAGTTAAGCAATAAATCGGTAAGGATTCTAGTGTCACATTTAGTGATGTGAATTGGAATTATCAACTTGACAAAAATCTAGGAATCGTACTTGCAAACCTCGAATGACCATAATTCAAATAATGTTGAATCCCTTCTCCCCTGTAATTGTGATCCCTGATATAAAACTGATGGCCACTCAATCCTTTGATGGATAGTTCTATCAACAAGAGACCCTCATTGTGTTGGGACTTCAATGTGCAGAGACTTTAGCTATTGAAGAAAATGCAAGACTACATGGATCAAATACATAATGAACATAGGTTGTAATTCAAACTGTAATTAAATTATGTAGAACTAGGAAATTACACAGATTCGTGATTTCATTACATAGATCAAAAACTACAGAGGAACAATCCATGTCCTTTTCTACTAGCCTCTATTATATAAAATATTTAATATAATATTATTAATGATGATGTTGGTGATTATTATTCACTAAAACAAATATGGTCTAGTAAGAGCTTACTAAAAAATATATAGCATTTTATTTCCATGTTTGAAAAGAAGTGAGGGAAGGGTTCCAAGATAGCCATTGTTTTACTAACTTAAAATTTTAAGGCTTAGACAAAATATTTTGGAAATTATTTTTAATGTGAGTACAAGATAGAAAATTTAAGAGAAAGTGTTGTTCAATGTATTCAACCCTCTTAGTATGGAAAAGATGATAAACCATTTCATGCCATGGTGTCTTAGGAATTTACCAAGGTTCAATTTAGCTATGAATCTCATGATAATATGTTCTTATCATAAAAATGTTTAGTTTCTTCTTAACATTAGTCAATAAAAAGAGACTCTTTTGATTTTATACATTGGGGTTGATCACCTCCTTATAATATCTTAGTTTCATTTTCCCTATAATTCTTTATCGCCCCAAAATTTCTCTTTAAATTTTAATGTAATAATATTTTTACTATTATTCTTATTTTGGAAAATGATCTCGTCCATTACCCCCCAATGATGAAGTTAGGATTGGGCATCTATATGTTATTCTCACTTGAGACGAAGGTGGTGTATTTGGATAGAATCAAAACTAATTTTAGGAAACCTTTTGTATTATATTGTGTTTAATTTCTTCTTATACATATGATACCTAGTCATATCCATGTTTTTATGGGGAAAATGCTTGCTTCAATAGAGAGGATAGGATAGAGAGTATTTCCTTTAATCTTGAGATTTTAGGTTCTATATTCCTCCATGATTATCTAGAGCTAATGCAACCCAAAACCTCACATCCATATAAAATAATTCTACGACACTCCCAAAACTAAACACACAAAAATTTCATTAAATAAAATCACACTCCAAAGCTTGATCATTACAAAAAATTACATGGATATTTATTTAGGATGGAAGAAATATCTCGAATCTCTTCAAGAGAAACTTCTTCTTAGATATTTGGAGGAATTTGAGAATTATCATCTCAAGTTTAGAAACCTATCCTAACTTCCTAATCTCATAATTAATTCTAGAATGACTCATAAAATCTAGAAAATTCTAGATTTCTCAAATTAAATAATTACAACAAAATGAAATATGTGATTCTCTTGCATCATACAATCGGGGAAGAGAAATATACAATCATATGCTTTTATTTTGAATTTATTCAATTCTGGTACCATATTTTGAAATCTATGTTGTTGTCATCCAAGTAGCATCTTCGACTAGTTGATTCTTCCATTTCACCAAGTATTGAAGATATTCTTTCTTTCTGGTCCTTTTAGCCACTTTTTGATCAGTGATAGATTCAATCTTCTTTGTTGGTGTTGAAGGTAGTTTTTTCTCCCATTGAATTTTTTAGCTAACAGGTGCATCTATAGAATCATTCATGGGTTCCTTAAATGGGTATAGATTTGAAATATTAAAGATTGGTGAAATGCCAAAACCTTTGGGTAGTTCTGTTTCATAAGCATTCGAGGAAAAATTCCTCAAAATTTTGCATGGTCCAATATTTTTTAGTTTTAACTTATTATATTCCCCTTTAGGAAATCTTTCTTTCCAAAGATGTGCCATAACTAGGTCTCCAACATTAAAGTCTAACTATCTTCTTTTGGAATCTGGTCTTTGTTTATACTTTTTGCTGCTTTCTTGTAGTTGTTTCTTGACTCTATCCTGTATTTCTTGCATACTGGCTACAAAAGCTTCACCATCTACACTTCTAAACTGTTTTTTTCCTAGGTTCCTCAATTCATAAATTCCTCTTGGATGCATTTGCACACAGGAAGGTTAGATATCTTCATGCAACCCTATGTAGTCCTGACTGCCAGATACTGAGATAAACTTGTAGTTCCTCTAGATTTTCCTCAAGGATATTTTTGAAATATTTTCATTAACTTGTTGCCATGTTACTGTTGACTCCTTTTCTATAAACAATTGAGTGTTCGCATATACTGGCAAGTCTGCTGACGTTTGCTCAACTAATTCCCCAATACTTCTTTTAATGGTCTATTTTGAATCATCTCTCTTTGGTGCCATGGTAACAATGATTGTTTGAGAGAAGTGCTTCACAAATGTGGTACCCGCAGGTCATAAAAGAGACTACTGGAAAGCAACATAAGCCTTTTGTAAATCTAACTTCACAGCATGTTCAATCAATAAAATAGGAAAACGATGAGAAGGATTGCACAATTTTCATCAACAAGGGAGACTGAATGGCTATGAGAACTATGTACTATGAAATCCCAGCAGTCAAGGGTGACGCTTGAGGCTTGAGACTGCGCAATGCATGGTTTAGCTTGGGTAGTGAGTGGGAGAGACTACACATTATGCAATCTCAGTGGCCAAGGTGACAGGATGAGCCCTAGAACTACGCAATGAACATTTGGGACAACCTATACTGTACATTGCACAGTTCTAGAGGCCAAGCTCTCAGCTTGAACCTTAGGATTGTGTAGTGCCCAAATAGACAAGGCAAAATCTGGCCAAGGCAAGTTAAGATCTTCCCGGTGGAAGTGTGGAATACAAACAGAACTAAGTGATGATGTGAGATCGAGTGTAGATATTACTAAGTATGAATGAATCAACATAGATCATGTGCATAAACTGAACAAATGGAAGGAAAATCAAGTATGTGAGGAGAGTCGTTGAAATGATGACCAATGGTGCAAAAACAAGAAAAACTATGCGACACTTGTGAAAGGAAAACGACATCTTGAAACAAAAATTCTATGAGCTAAAACAAGTTAAAACACCAGAAACCATGAAGATAAATAATTAAAACAATACTCACACAAGAAAAACGACAAAAAGTGACAGATAAAGTAGCAAAAGATAAAATTGAAACTCATCAGGGAAAAGCAACGATGACCGCATCGAAGGTTCCTTGATCTCCTCAGAAATTTTAGAGCTCCAAGATTGAATGTCAAAATGAGCTCTAGAAGCATTGATTAAACATATTTGATAAAATTAGTGTTTATGATGCGCATGCCTAAAATCATGGAAAAAGCGACACTTGGCGTACGTTTCTAAAAGTAACGAATGTGACTCCTTCAAGATACTAATAATGGATACCTATTTTTTAGGGATTATTTTTCTATTTTTATCTATTTTTGTTTTCTTTTCTTTTCCCAGGAAAAATTTCCATGCACACTACCAGGAAATATTGCGCAATCCTGGGGAACATGGAAACTTTCTAACTCAAAGCACTGCACAGTTTTTTGAGCTCAGTGAGGGATTGCACAGTTTCTGGGCTCAGTACTGAGCTTACTTCCATGACCGTGCAATTTATAAGCTCAAGGAAAACTATCAATATGAACTGTGCACTTCCAATTATCAAGGTTTCTTTCCTCAAAAATTGCACAGTTTCTGGATGCAAGCCCAGAACTGTTGTAAGACCAAGTTGGGAGATTAGCTTGTGAATTAGAAAGATCAGTTACATGTGAAAACAAATAAACACGTGCATAGATGAAAATATAAGTCTTGGTAAAAACATGAATACTTGAGGACAACACAAGGTAAGCTCCTGTGGATAGGAAGGAAGGCTCCAAAATCAAAGCATCTGTCAAATTTTGGAGGGTGGTTGTACGCGCTACAACATGACCACATCCCAAACATTTTTCTTTAAAATGGATTCATACTCCTCCGCCATTTCATCAACCCAGATAATTTTCTCTACAACTTCCTTGAAATAGGTTGGCTCAATCTCTACAAGATCAGTCATTAGAGCCATGTAGCTAGTTTACTAATCAAGTGACCTTCTCTACCTGCATTGATTTGAAGGAGCATCCACATTCTCCCTTGCATCCTACACAAGTCTCTTAAATTCCATGGTTCTTTTCCTGTATTCTCTAGATGGTTCTACTTGAGTGGTTGTCTCCACTCTCTGCTCCTCAATTTTTGGTTGCTCCAAAACTTCCTCACGTTCCTCCTTTGGAGCTAAAAGCTCCTTTTCTGGTGGGATTTGAAGCTTCCTCTCAAGAGAGCATTTCATCGATTTCTCTTGATCAAATTTTATATCCCGTCATACCACTATCATTCTGAGGGATGTAAATTATGCACAATAGTTGTGGGGAATTTTTGTGTAACCCATAAATATCGCCAACACCTTTTTGAGCTCTAACTTATTCTTGGCATCTGTGGAGACATGACAGTAGACAAAGCCTTCAAAGATCCTAAAGTGCGACACATTAGAATTCCTCCCCAAGAAAGTGTTCTCTGCTATAATCATGTCCAAAATATGATGAGGAATTCAGTTCTACAAATATACTGTTTTGTTTCATGCTTCAGCCCACAAGTGCAGAGGTAAGCCTTGTTCATTCAACATCACCCTCGATTCTCCCACAATACTACAGTTCTTTCTCTCAACAACCCTGTTTTTTTGTGGGTTGTGGGGTGTTTTCAACTCTTGTCGAATGCCTTATTTTGCACATAAATTTTTAAAATCATTCAACACGCAGTCACCTCCATTATTACTCCTAAGGGCCTTCACCTTCTTGCATGTTTCATTCTCAACTAGTGCCTTGAACTCTACAAACTTAGAGAATGTCTCCTCCTTCTTCTGCATGAAGAATATCCATCACTTTCCTGAGAAGTCATCAATAAAAATGAAAAAATATTTGTTCCTGGAAGTGGATGCTTTCATGAAAGGTCCACAGGCATAAGAATGGATCCTTTCTAGGATTGTGTGTGCCTTGTTGTCCCGATCATGGAAAGTGGATTTTTTGTAATTCCCAAATGTAAATCCTTTGCATACATCTTGCTATTCAAGTGGTCCTTTGGGGATATTTGTGGTTATCTACTGCATGATCTTCATAGCTTCATGATGCAAGTGGTCAGGTCTTCTATGCCAAAGTTCACCGACTTCACGACTCTTCACATCTATATTGTACAAGTTCTTCACCCGAACTCCGATATGCTTCACCTGTCTTGTGTATATGTGTCTCAGGAATGGCGTTCCTTTTTTGAAGATCAAATCATATCCATGATCTTCCAAAACTGGAACATAGATGAGATTTTTCTTTATGCCTGGAATGACATGACATCCTTGAGCCTGAGGGGGGAGTCCAACTCCCACTAAAAGGTGAGTGTACCGACCTTAGTTGCATTGTACCTTCAATCATCCCCTATCTCAATATGCATATACAAGTATTTCACCTTGAGGTCACTGAAAAATCTCTCTTCCCCGTCATGTGGAATGAGGCACCTCAGTCCAAGTACCACATGCTCCCCATCACTTTGTTGGTCATGCATGGAATGAGGGTAAAGTCCAGCTCGAACTGTGAAGCCAAGGCTTCACCTGCTTCTCCTCCTAATTTATTCTTACTTGTCTTCTGGTGTGGAAACTTCATGGAATAGTTCTTGAATTCATTAAAATGGAAGCATTTAATTTTTGACAAATATTTCTTGTCACCCCCTTGCATGGATTCTGGTTTCGATTGGTATTTCTTCCATTTTCCCTTCTTTTCCTTTCCATCCAATGCAAAAACTTATTCTTCCTTGCCCTTGAATGAAGTCCCATCACTATTATTTTGCCTGGTTTCCTCCTATACCAAATCAAACCATAAGTGCTCCCAATTTGGTAGTTTCTCCCTCCCATTCATCAAATCTTGATAGTTGTTCCAACTCTTGGGAAGGCCCAAAAGAGCGAGGCTTACCAAGTCTTCTTCAGGGACATTAACACCGACCTCACCAAGTTCATCATGACATTGTGTGAACCTACTTAGATTTTGTGGAATTGTATCATTCTTCTACATCCTGATACTTAAGTTTATCCATGAGTGCTAGCTTCCTATGGTCACTATTATTCTTGAATAATTTTTTCAATGCTTTCCACATTGCGAATCAAGTTTCCTTTCCATGGATATTTGAGATGATATGATCCCATTCAAAATGATTCTCCTCTCTTTGGCTACATCTTTCTTCCACTAAGCAAGGTTATGGGTATAAAATTCTTGTGGTTTTACAACATATGAATTGATGTATTCTAGCATACCATTATCTTCTAATACCAACTTCATGCATTCCTCCCATGCAACAAAATTTTAGGTGCCTTCCAAGGCATACTCTAGCCTTATTCCATTGAAATGTATCTTCTCAATTTTGAATAAAACCTGCAACACTAAACTCCAAATCTGAAGCTTTGAGAAAAAACTTTGAATTTCTTCTCTACTATGAATCCAACTCTGATACCATGTAGAAATTATGTTTTAGATTTGAAACTTCTCATGAAGATTTAATCAAAATCATAAGACACAAACCTACTCTACTGTTCTGCGGACATTATTTCACAATTCAGAACAAAAAAATTAGACATGCAATAATAAATCACACACATGCAACAAGTATTTTTATTTGGGGAAAGAAATTTGCTAAAAACCCCAATCATATGAAATAGATATGTAATGCAATTTCTTTGCTCAATTGAGCTCACCCTACAAGTGCAAAACATATCTCTCTATTCATTGAAGGCCTCTGACCTAGATTTAGTCAAATTATTCCTTGGCTTGAGCTCCTATTTCCTTGTGTTGTTCCTTGAGGAATTATCCCCTATTTTTTAGGAATTTCTCTCCATTTGATTACGGAATTCCTTTAGGTTTATAATATGACTGCATGAAACACCTGCATGCTTAGAACTACTAGTCTACAATGAATGTTACACTACCTTAGATTTTCCATATCAACTGGTTAACTCGAATTATCTACATGCACTAGCTATTTTGGGTTGACTAATTAGTTAGCTAGATGATCAGTGATTTTGACTGAAGTCCCACTACACAACTTTACCCTCCACTATTTCTTCCAACAGCTGGAACTAGTTTAACTGAAGAAAACCATAGATAACTGACCTTGATTCCTACAACTTAGCAATCACACATGCTAAAGTGAACTCTAACTCCTCCAACTTGAATTTTCTGAGTAAACTAGGTGACACAAGACATGTTACTCAAGTTAACATCATCCAAGTTGTTTGTCGATGTGCAAATTCTATTTTTCTCAATTTAATCAAGGAAAAACCAAATTGAGAATTTCTTGCTGCATTTTTCAACAACAACTGTATGATTGGACATATATTCCCCTGAGAAGACATGAATTAATTTGGTTGTGTCATGCTAATTTGACTAGAGGAGATAGATTTAGAGTTTCTGGTTTCAGAATCTCCACAGTGGACGCAAAAATTTTCACTGTGGAGATTCCAAAACCAGAAACTCTAAACTCTCACCGCAGAAATCTAAAATCTACGAGATAGATTTAATTCACGTGAGAGGCTATAAAGAACTTTGGGTCATGTTGATTTGACTAGGGGTGAATGGCCCAGGGGAAGATCCTCTCTTAAGAATTCATGAAGGAATTTGGTTGGGTCATGCTGATTCGACTAGAAGATACTAATACATTTACCTGATGAGCCATGCTAATTTGATTGGGCAATGCTGATTTAGCCAAGGGTAAATGGCCCAAGATACTCACATTGCCTACTCCAGAATGGAGTGATATTTAGACATGTATGTGAGGAGTCACATTTCCTAATACATAACGGAGTGGTCTATAGGTGTGCATGTGAAAAGACACTACATCAACATAACAAACTCATGAAATTTTCTTATGCAGGAGAAATTTCAGCAAAAGAGAAATCTATTTGGATCCAAGGATAGGGTGTGTTGATTTTTTTTGTAGCATCAAGAGGTATTCCCACATGCCTAATTTGGACTAGAAGAATTATGAAGAATCAAAATAAAAATTTGATTTTTGAATGACAATTCAGCTTAGAAAAGTCAAGTTGACCCTGCTAATATATATAAATGATGTGATGTTTCATTTTTGTCCACCCAAGCAAGAGAAAGCCTAAGCAAGGACAAATATGATTTTGGAGTTCATATTTTCTTCCTTTTTATTACTCTCTCTCTTGGTCACACATGTGAGGAGAAAAATCAGGCTTGACTATCGTTGACTTTGATTGATTGAGATCTGATCAAGAGACTTGACCGAGTTTTGACTTGCGTTTACCGAGCATTTTTACCTAATATTTAACCATAGTTAATCGATGGTTTGACCATATACTTTCCTGCATTCCGCACATGAAAATTTGACCTCAATGTGACCAATCTTAGGGATGCACATGTAGGTTGACCATATGGATGACTGTAGGGACAAAGTTTACTATAGGCAGCAATGTGACCAAGCATTGATTTTGACTATTTTGACTAGTTTTGACTAATGATGAATTACTGAATATTGACCAGGTTTTACTGGTAATTTTTTACTTGGATATTGGCACATATCTCTAGAAAAATTAGATTTTTAAACCTTGCTGAAGAATAATTTATCCTAAAAGAAAAGTTGTGAGGTTTTCTCCCAAAGTTTGGTTTCCCAAGGTAAAAATATTGTCTCTATTGTAAATGGTTTTCTTTCTATGATCTTCGTTGTTTCTGTTGCATTTACTGTTGTTTTTTTCTAGTATAATTGATCAATGATATCAATAGCATGAGATAAATTGTTTTAATATCATTAGGTAGTAATTATTAGACCAAGAAATTGTTTTCTACTACACATCTTAAAGAAAATTCAATAAAAGGTTGTTGGCACAATTTTTTTTTTTTATAGATTCAATTTTGAATTCAACTATGTATCTTAAATAATAAAAGGAACAATAAAACAAGATAGGAACATAAATTAAGAATCAATGATGATCTAACAAAGTTCTCTATTCATGGTGAAAGTATCCCATTTGTAGGAATTGTATTTCACATTCTTGAAATTTTGAATTATGAATAAATTAAGGTATAATTTGAAATGGGTGAATCAATGTTCTAGAATTTCAACATATTTCAGCTACACATTTGTAATTTTACATTATAGATAATTTGAAGCATTACATTTCATGTAGGAAACTTTTTTAGGTTTTGGTGATAAAGTACATGACATCACTAATTGAATCCATATATTATGATGATTTCTTGTTTTGAATTTCTCATATTTTAAAATATTTAAGAGTGGAGTAGACCTTTCACATTAGTAACCACTTTGTGGATAATGTTTTTCCTGAAGAGTTATGAAATCAATGCCTTTAATTAGTGATCTTTGTATTCATACCTATAAAGGAATTTCAAAGGTAAATGTAAATTGACAATAGTAGTGACTGAGAAAATAAGATATGACCACTAAGAATATGAGCACAATCGACATTCTCACATTGGTCGATATCTTCTTTGAAATATTTAGTAGCAGGCATGGTTTTTCAAAAACTTGATTGGATGCTTAATCATTGTCATTACTAAAAAAAATTGAGTTTTTTTTCTATTGGATTTGGGTTTGTAATAATGATTTCCCATGAGATGATTTTTTACATATGAAATATTCTATAGACCCCATGGAGATTTGGAATAGGATTTCATAGTTATAAATTGTCCAAAGATTACTCTTCAGTAATCTATGGTGACGTCTACTCTTGGTGGTCACACTCCACATAATCAACAAATCCATTAGAAATATGAAAATGATTCTATGTCTATAATAGGCATGTATAATTGAGTGTAGGGTATGTTGATGACTATCACAAAGCAAAGATACAATGTGGCTCTTTTGGTTATGTCAGTCTCTTCTTGTAAATATCACTACACAATTTTATTTGGGAATTATGGTAGATCCACTCTATGTGGAGTCATTATATAATATGGACTCCACATCCAAGTAACTTTATTTATAGGACCTATTTAAAGGCATAAACTTTTAAAAAATTAAAATGAAATAACTTTCAATTTTGAAAGTCTTGAAGCTTCAGTTTCATGGGACCTATTTAAAGGCATAAATTTCAAAATTTTAAATTATGGGACTCTGATATTTTTTATTGTATTCTTCTTTAAGTTAACCTATTTAATAATTATAATTTTAACTATATAATCATAAAGTTAAATAAATTAAATTATAAAAATCCAAATTTTCACAATCCATGGTTTCGAAAGCACAACTAAATTGAAATTGGAAACACAGTACTCAAAAATACACACAATACTATCATTTATTGCACACATGTGCACTCATTTACCACACATTTATATAGTTGTTCTTAGATCCAACTAATTCTAGTTGTTCTCAGATCCAATTAATTACAAAAATAGATATGGAAGTTGAGATATTATCTCAACAAAATCCCTAACCAACTCTAAACTCAACATGGAAGCGTTATCTCTAAGTACAACTCATGGTTTCTCCTATGATATTCTTCTTTTTGTATAATTAAAATAATTAAAATAGTATAAAATGAATAATTATAAATTTAACTATATAATTCTAAAGTTAAATAGTTCACGGGGTCTTGGATAGACAGTGATCGGGTGCGCTATTAAGGCACTCCTTGATGTGAAGTCGCCGGTTCAATACCCCGCCCTGATCCAGGTGATGTATTTGGACATGATGATGAAGATGTAGTCCTACCTAGCTTACAAAAAAAATAAAATTATAAAGTAAAATATATTAAATTATGGTACTCTCGAATTTTCTCATGTTATTCTTCTTTATTGTAGCCTATTTAATAAGCATAGCTTTAACTATATGATCATAAAGTTAAATAAATTAAACTATAGAGATATAGCTTTTCACAACCCATTTCTTTTCCCATGGTTTTAACAACTCATGACATTTTTCTTTAACAGTCGGAATCCAAGTTCTAATAACCCATAGATAACCAAATTTTTTCCTCACGGTATACTTTAATTTAACCTATTTTAATACATAAAATTTCAATAATTTTTTTTGTATTCAAATATACACGTTGTAATTAATAAAATTAAAGCCAACATTTTGGAAAAGTTTGGAGGTAGGTCATGGAGGGACAAGTTTGGTAACAAAACTAGTACATCAACCACATATTTCAGAACTTGTACTTCAAGTGCATGTTTCAAGTAAAAAACACTATAACTTATATGTATATTGAGTTTTTAAAACCCTTCTATTAAATTATAACTTTAGGGACATTGTTGTGATCAATGAAGAATTCAAGCAACAACAAGTCTCAGGTGAAAAACACTATAACCTATATGAGTATTTAGTTTTTAAAACCCATATATTAAATTATTATTTTAGGTTCAAAGTTTTAAAACCCATATATTAAATTATAATTTTAGGGTCAGGGCTGTGATCCATGAAGAATAAAATCAGTCGTGTAAAAAACATTAAAACCTATATGTATATTGAGTTTTTAAAACCATTATATTAAATTATAATTTTACGGTCAAGGTTGTGATCCACAAAAAAATCAAACCATTGTTAGACATGCAAAAATACAAAAATATGTGTCTTTGCATAGTACTAAGTATTTTTTTAGGGTTTCGTTAATAATAATAGGTTAAAATATAAAATTATAATTTTATATTACACAACAGGTCTAGGGAAAATCAACTCTTTGAACACTGTCACTACCTGGTAAGACGAATATCTAAATCCATTTCATATTTAGAAATATATTTTTCATATAAATAATAAATTTCAATACAAAAATATGCATAAACATATTATAACCAGTGCAGATTCATTTTAACTCTCGATCTAGAGGGATCAAACCTCAAGGTGCAAACCTATTTATCTTAGTGTAAAACTTGAGGAAAAGTTTGCACATCGAGATATTTGATCCCTCACAAATCTTCATAGATCTGGAGTTAAGATAGATCGACGATATTTATATTAATGTGAGATAAAAAAAAAAAAAAATTATATAACTATATGAAAAAAATATCATAGAATATTTTATATGTTATGTAAAATCAACTATCGTGAAAATGGATATTGTTTCTCTCCTTATACAATAATTATAGTATTTAAAATCTTGAGACATTTTGTTTATTATGATATATCATAATTCATTAAATAATAATTATTATTATTATTTGACATTTAAATTGATCATTTTATTTTTTTAATAAAATATATAATTTACTCTTTACCATGTGTTCTAAAAAAATGATTTCCACTTACTAAATTACATTATAATGGAAACAATCGCTTTCCATATAACATATCATATGCATTGCATTTCCCCAAACTTTTTTCTAAACAACCACCTCTATCAACTATAGTTGAAAATAATGGAGAATATTTGTTTCACGTTTGTGTGTGTGTCCTAGATTAGAGTTAGTTTCTATTTTCTAGGAGATATTTTTGATCTCCCTATGTCGAATGTAAACTTATATATCGTTTATTTTTTTATTAATAAAGAGTGCGATATTGCTTGGGAAATCTCCAGGTGTAGCTTGCTCACCTGTGAGTTGTTGGTTTCAGTTTGGAAGTTTCATTCCAATTTCATCTTTCCATTTTTTGACATGGTATCAAAGCCTTGGTGGTTGAGTTGCGTCTATGGTTAGCCTTGGTGGTTGAGTTAAACCTTTCTGGTTGAGAGCCCTTGTGGCCGAGATTGGATAGCATGAGAGTCGTGGTGGTTGGCTCATTTTTTAATCATTCCAATTCCATGTTTCCATTTTTTAACATGGTATCAGAGACTTGGTGGTTGAGTTGGTTCTGTGGTGAGTCTTGATTGTTGAGTTAAACCTTGGTGGCTAAGGGCCCTTGTGGCCGAGATTGGAGAGTGTGAGAGTCGTGGTGGTTGTTTCATTTTTTAATCATTCAAATTCCATGTTTCCATTTTTTAACATGGTATCAAAGCCTTGGTGGTTGATTGGGAAAATTATATAATGTGGAATTTTACTGCAGCTACTTATTATATTTCTTCTATTGCATTCTCAATCACAATTATTTAACATTTAGTTGTGTTAAATACCGAAATAAAATATGTTGCAGACTTCATGATCAATAAACAACACAAAATAAATGACACAAGTAATCACACATAAACACTGTTATTTTTGGAGAATTTTCCCTGGAAAAACCCAATGCAGGAAAATTGGTGCAACAGATCTCAGGGTTTCTTTATTATGCAAAAATTATGAGTACAAATGTGTGATTGTAAATATCAATCAATCACCTAAAGAAATCTGATGAGAGTAGGTTTAGTGAGACAAATCTCACATCACCATTAAGTTCCGGCACTGACTTGCACCCACACTGAGCTGCTCTGCGTGATTTCTGCGCAGTGACTGTGTCCCTCACACTATCACTGCATAACTGCTTGTTGTGGTTGCCTCTGTGCTGACTACTGCCTAAGACTAAAGTGATTTCCCCTTCCAGAAATGACCTCCAGAAACTAGATGAACCCTCATCTGCCTCCACTAGCAGAAATCGAAACTCCATCTGCTACTCTGCGCTGGCCCATCGTAACTGTTGTTTGGCCCTCTCTAAGTTGCTGCTATGGCTCCTCTCTCTCTTCTCTTACTTTACTCTTTCTCCTTCATAAATTCTCCCTCCTAGAGATTTCACCTTCCCCTCTTTGCAATCGAGAATCACTTCGACTCTTTCTTCGGCTGAAGAAATCGATCCCTTGATTCTTTCTTCGTCTGATGTGTTTTCCATAGGCCCCTACCCTCCTTATTATAATCCTTCGTTGACCTTTCAACAGCCCAGATTAAAACTTAAACAAGGGCTAGGATTAACTTGGAGGTGATCTGTGACTTTTTCTTGAAGATTCTCACTTAGTTTAATTAATACCCTTTAATTAATCGATTTCCCTAAGTTTAGACTTAGGAAAACATTTAAAAAATGATTAATTAATTTAATTAAACCATCTCTAAGTGGATTTTTCCAAAATCCTTTCTCATTATTAAGGAATACATGTGTCTTAGCCCATATACAAAGTTACAAGGCTAGATCACATCCGATGCTACCATAAATCAACACTCCCTCTTAGCGAGGAAAGTGCTTTGGAACTAAAACTCTAAGTGCTGCTCTGACTTCTATAACATCTCCTCTCGTGCTATTGATGATGCCTATCAACACTGAACAAAAAATGTTGCAACCGTACTGCTGCTAACTCTGCATGTTGCTGCCAACTGCCACTGTACTGCAACTCCCTCTTTTAACTGCGTTCAAGATCCATTGACTACTGAAATGGATTTTCAGTCATACCCAACTGTCCTCTAAACTGAGTGAACTTAATCCTCCCCATAGCCTTAGTGAGTATGTCTGTTTTCTGTTCTCCTGTGGGAATGTATTGGAGTCGTACAACCCTATGCTAAACATAGTCTCGGATAAAAGGACACCTGATGTCAATGTCTTTGGACCGATCATGAAATAATGGATTTTCAAAGAGTTTGATACAACTCTGATTGTCACAGTAAACGCAATTCGGCTCCATCCTGCTCCTGAATAGACTCACAAGGATTTTTCGAAGCCATATGGCTTCACACGTAGCTGTACTAGCTACCATGTACTCTGCTTCAACTATGCTCAATGCTATTGACTTCTATTTCCTCCTGCACCAGGACACCATTCATGATCCAACGCTGAAACAATACCCAGAGGTACTTTTCCTGTCCACTGAGCTTCCTACCCCCTCTGTGTCTGTGAATCCACTGAGTATGACATCCTCTCCTCGGCCATACTTTATACCAAATATGATTGTTTCTCGTACATATCTCAAAACGTGCCTTTCAGATACCCAGTGCATTATTTTCGGTTCCACCATGAACTAACTAAGAGTGTTGACAGCAAAGCAAATGTCTGGTATGGTGTTAACTAGATACATCAAAGACCCAATAAGTTGTATGTATAATGTGGGGTCTGCTTCTGCATCTTATGATGCATCTATCTTCTTCCAATTAGTGATCATGGGTGTGGCCATGGGCTTGCAATCCTGCATTTTGTACCTCTTCAGAATTTCCAAGTCATACCTCTCCTACCCTATGAATATATTTCCATCCTTCTGATAGACTTCCAATCCTAGGAAGTAGTGCATCAACCCCAAATCCTTCATGTTGAATTCAACTTCTAGATTTCATTTGCAATCCTTAATGAGCCTAGATGATCCAGTGGGAAAAATATCATCTTCATATATTATAAGTACCAATGGCTCATCAAATATTAGGATCTACGTCACTCTTGACAAACCCCATATTTTGTAAATAGCTATCTATTCGACCATACCAAGCTCTCGGAGCCTACTTAAGCTTGTATAGGGCTTTCTTCAATCTTCATACATGAGACTTCCTTTCATGAGTCTCAAAACCCTCTAGTTGTTCGATATATACCTCTTCCTCAATTTATCCATTCAAGAACATTGTCTTGGAATCCATTTGATGAATCTCCCATCCCATCTGTGTTGCTAAGGATATAACAGTCTAGATGGAGGTATATCTGGAAACTGGTGCGAAGGTCTCTTCATAGTCAATGCCTTCCTTCTGAGCATACCCTTTTTCCATGAAACTTACCTTATATTTTTCTACGCTACCATCTGCAGCATATTTGATCTTGTAGATCCATCGTGATCCAACAACTGATATGCTCTGAGGTCTGGGTACCACTTCCCATACATCATTTTTCATTATAGAAGCATACTCTTCTATCATGGTATCTACCCATACCTGGTGTTGAACAGCCTCCTAGAAGCTAGAAGGTTCCTCTACCTAAGCAACCAAATCCTGATACAAAAGTTTGTCTTTTTGTCTATTCTTCTTGGTGCCCCTGTTGTTCTTGAACCAAGGGAGCTTCTGTAGTCTGATCCTCTGCTGGGATATCACTTGATTTCTGAAAATCTTTATCCTCCATGAAATTAACATCGCGTCTTATCACAACCTTTCTACTGCCAGGAATATAGATCCTATATGCCTTGGAGGTTTCATTGTATCCTACAAGATACCCCTTTTCTGCAGTTTGATCAAGCTTGCTTCTCTTCTTGCTTGGTATATGGCAGTATGCCATGCTGCCAAATATCTGAAGATGCCCTAACTCCAGTTTCTTCCCTACAAAAACCTCTTCAGGAGTTTTCTTCCTCAATGCTCTATGAGGAGTCCGGCTCTGGATATACACTGTCATGTTACAGGCTTCAACCCATAAATATCTGGGTAAATCAAGTTTGAATAACATGGCCTTGGTTGCTCCTACAATTGTCTTGTTCTTTCATTATGCCATACAATTCTGTTCGGGATTGTATGGCACAGTCCACTCCTTACTAATGCCCTCCTTTGCATAGAAATATGTGAAGTCTCCATCTATGTATTCTCCACCATTATCTAAACGCAATGTCTTGATCTTCTTCCCCATCATATTTTCAATGAGAGCCTTGAATTATTTTAAATTTTCAAATAATTCATCTTTTGTCTTAAGGAAGTAAATCCTGGTTATCCTGGAGCGATCATCGATGAATGTGACAAAATATTTTCCACCCTTGAGAGCATTATTGGACATAGGTCCACATATGTCTGAGTGTATCATTTCTAATATGCTTGCTGCTCAGTTTTCACTTCTGGGAAAGGATGCCTTACTATACTTCCCAAGTACACATCCTCGACATACAACATCATTCTTCGTGCTGAGAACAGATGCCCCATCTACTGTTTCTCTAAGCATCTTCAATAAACTATGGTGCAAGTGCCCCATTCTTCTATGCCAAAGTTCGTTCAACCCTTTCTTGTCGTCACGACTACTGCTAATTAGTGCAATCGGAGATTCAAGCTGCAACCTGTATGGTTTGTTGCTTCTAACTCTGATATGCCTTGTTTGCTTCCAACTTGGGTGATTGACATATACCTTTTTCCCGATAAAGTGTATGTCATACCCTTTGTCCTGCAACTGGCATACTGAGATTAAATTCATCCCAAGCCCTGGCATATGTAGTACATATGTGACCTTGACACTGGTACCGTCTTCCATCTGAAACACTACGTCTCCTCTCCCAAATGGAGTGCATTTCGTGCTATTCCCCATAGTGATTTGGAAGTTCATATGCTCTTCCCTAGAGCTTGAGAAATATTCTCGCACTCCAACCATATGAGCTGAAGCCCCGCTATCAATATACCAGATTCCTGCAGATGTTGAACTTGACAAGCATGCATCATCCTCTTTTAACCTAGAGGATAAAACATCTAAGTCTGCCATACTTATCTGTGCTTTCTTTTCTCTGTGTTGCATCCCCTCTAAAGCTTCTATATTATACAATCCTCTTTCTGACCCTGCTTCCTTTGGTTTTGATAGCTCTGATACCATTTGAAAATTCTATAATGTGGAATTCTACTGCAAATACTTATTATATTTCTTCTATTGCATTCTCAATCACAATTATTTAACATTTAGCTTTATTCAATACCGAAATAAAATATGCTACAGACTTCATGATCAATAAACAACATAAAAGAAATATCACAAGTAATCACACATAAGCACCGTTATTTTTGGAAAATTGTCCCTGGAAAAAACCCAATGCGAGAAAACCGATGCAGTAGATCTGAGCGTTTCTTTATTATGTAGAAATTCTGAGTAAAAATGTGTGATTTTAAATTTCAATCAATCACCTCAAGAAATCTGGTGAGAGTAGGCTTAGTGAGACAAATCTCACATCAACACGAAGTTCCAACACTGACCTGCACCCACACTGAGCTGCTCTGCATGATTTCTGCGCAATGTATACGTCCCTCATGCTATCACTATGTCACTATTGTTGCTGCTTCATGTGGTTGCCTCTGTGTTGACTGCTTCCTAATACTAGAGTGATTTCCCCTTCCAGAAATGACCTCCGGAAATTGGATGAACCCTCAGCTGCCTCCACCAACAGAAATCGGAACTCCCTCTTCTACTCTGCGCTGGCCCAACATAACTATTTCTTGGCCCTATCTAAGTTGCTGCTATGTCTCCTCTCTCTCTTCTCTTCCTTTACTTTTTCTCCTTCAGAAATTCTCCCTCCTGGAGATTTCACCTTCCCCTCTCTGCAATCGATAATCACTTCAACTCTTCCTTCGGCTGAAGAAATCAATCTCTTGATTCTTTCTCTGTTTGATGTGTTTTCCATAGGCCCCTCACCCTCGTTCTTATAATCCTCTGTTGACCTTTCAACGACCAAGATTAAAACTTAATCAAGGGTTAGGATTAACTTGGAAGTGATCCATGACTTTTTCTATAAGATTCGCACTTAGTTTAATTAATAACCTTTAATTAATCGATTTCCCTAATTTTAGACTTAGGATAACGTTAAAAAATGATTAATTAATTTAATTAAACCATATCTAAGTGGAATTTTCCAAAATCCTTTCTGTGTATTATGGAATACATGTGTCTTAGCCCATATACAAAGTTACAAGGCTAGAGCACATCCGATGCTACCATAAATCAACACTGATTTGGGTTTGTGGTGAGCCTTGGTGGCTGAGAGCCCTTGTGGTAAAGATTGGAGAGCATGAGAGACTGGTGGCTGGTTCATTTGAGAGTCATGGTGGCTAGTTCATTTGAGAGCTGTGGTGATTGGTTCATTTGAGAGCCTTGGTGGCTGCCTCATTTTTTTTCTTTACATAGCGTTGGTGTAGGGTGAAGAGTCGGACCAACGCGACCCTGACAGAGGAAAAGCGTGCTTATCAAGCCTGTACAGTGCGAGGAGTCCACGAGCAAAATCACGCTTGTTTTGAGGTTAAGAGAAGTTTTTTTAGCCAAATCTCGTGGATCAATAAAGGGACTGGAGCAAATTTTTGAGCCAAATCCTACATTTTTCATTAAAAAATACATAGCCTTCCACCAGTGTTACCCATAAGCGCAAATATGATAGGGGATACCCGCGCTAGTGTGCCTTTATTGGTTTTTTAGAAGTGGTTGAGATCGAAAGTATCTTTGTTGGTGGTTTTGTCCCATTTTTTTAGGGAATTCGACTAGAATTAGATCCATAGTATTCAAATCTGGAGCCGTTGAAGGATCGAGAGATAGATCCATAATTGACTAGTGAAATATCTGGTGTTGGATTTCCATATAGATTGTTGGGGAATCTTGAGGTGGATCTGTAGATCAATCTTATCACATTGAATAATCACATTGCAAAGACATATATTATTGAGAGAAATAAGATCGATGGGTCAAATTACGCCAACTAGAAGTTTAAGTTGTAGAAATTCTCAAGGGTTCGAGTGCGTGGGCAATTGAAAATGGGGACGAAGAAAATCCGAATGTAGCCGAAGGTGGAACAAATACATCAGTTCAAGATTGGGAAAAGAGGGAAAATAAAGTGAAGGTGTTGTTACAGATGTTTGTAAAAGATAACATAATCTCTCACATCTGAGAATGTAAAATCGCTAATGATATTTGGGTGACACTCAAGGAGTTGTATGAAAAAAATAATAAAAATCGACTGTTATTTCTGAAGAGTAAGATTCTTCCATTAGAATGGAGGAGAATGAATCTATTTTTTCATTCATCTCACGGATCAAAGAACTGAGAGACAAGTTAGGCGACATAGAGGAGAAAGTGTCCAACATTGATCTCGTCACGATTACCTTAAATGGTATGACAAAGGATTATTAGATCTTCATTACAGGGCTTGGGGTGAGGGAGAAAGCTCCCACCTTTGAAGACTTGGCAGGGATTTGGATGCAAGAAGAAGAGAGGCGTATGAACTTGAAGCCTCAAAATACATATCTGGCATTGGTAGCAAAGAAAAGGTTCTTCAATTGGAAACTAGGAGGAGGAATAAAATGTGGTGGTCCATCTCAGAAAAAGGCATTTCAAGGAATGTCATCTTCCATAAATGATTCAGGAATTAAGTGCTTTTATTGCAATAGAACTGGTCATATTGCTAGAGATTTCTATAAAAAGAAGACTGTTGAAACCAGAAATAGACACAAGAGGCATACAAGGTATTTTTCTGGCGAAGAATAGAATCAAGATCTTAAATTATTTGTGTCTGATGTTTCTCTCTCTGCAGAGACCGATGAGGCTGAATTTTGGTTTGTGGATTTTGGAGAATCCACTCATATGACAGGTAATAAAATTTTCTATGAAAATTTTAAGGAGACCAGCAATGCTACTAACATTTACCTTGGAGATGACAAAGCATATCAAATTAAAGGGTATGGATATATTCCAATGATATTTCCTAATGGTAATATCACGCACATCCAGAATATAATTTATGTACCTGGTATTAAAAAGAATTTGATCTCTGTCTCCATGATTGCAGATCAAAATTTAAAGGTATAATTTTTCAAAAATTACTGTGTTATAAAGGATTTGTTAGATCATTAGAAATTAGTCGCATTAGGAGTATGAGTTGGAGGCCTGCATAAGTTGAATTTTAAAAGTGTGCCACATCAAACTTTAGGTTCAAAGACTATGACAACAGAGGATCTTTGGCATCAAAGGTTTGGCCACATCAACCTTCATGACTTATTTCTGCTACAAAAACAAGGTATGGTCGATGGACTTCCTGTTTTAAGAAATGAACATATTGATTGTGAAGGATGTGCACTTGGAAAAAGCACATGGATGAATTTCCCTCTAGCTAAAATAGGAGAAAGAGAGATACACTCGAAATTGTGCACATTGATATATGTGGACCCATGCAGAAAAGGTCCTTAGTTGAAGTTTATTATCTTTTTCTATTTATTGATGACTTCACAAGATATACCCATGTATACTTTCTTAGAAGGAAAAGTGATTCTTTCAAGTATTTTAAAGAATTCAGAAGTATGGTTAAAAACCAGATAGGGAAACTTCATCAAATATTGCAGAGATTATGGGATAGCACAACAGTTTGCAGCGCCTCACACTCCACAACAGAATGGGGTTGCAGAAAGAAAGAACAAAACTCTTGTGGAATGTGCACACATCATGATGAAAGGTAAGAACCCATCCAATGGTTTTTGGGTAGAAGCTATTAGTACTATAGTTTACTTAAAGAAAAAAATTCAAACTAGGTATCTTGATCTGAAGACTCCATTTGAGGCTTTATATGGTTTTAAACTTGCATTCCATCACTTAAGAGTATTTGGTTATAGAGCTTTTTCACACACTCCTAAGGAAGATATGAATAAATTGGATGTTAAAGCTATTAAGTGCATATTTGTAGGGTATTTTTCTAATTTTAAAGCATATAATATGTTCAGTCCATCTACTCACAAGGTATTTGTGAGTAGAGATGTTATCTTCCATGAACAGGATGATGAAGGGAATAAGGACACCAGTTATGAGGAGTGGCATATGCCTTTACTGATTGATGACAACAATGATGAAGCCAAAGGAAGTCATTTACAATAGTAGCAACAACAAAAAGAGGAACCTATATGGATAGATTCAACAGTGTAAGTCCATTTAGAGGAGAGAAAGAAATCACACATGACATAATTGCGACAAGTCCGCTACTAAGGAGATCAGGTAGGTTGACTCACTTACCTGCAAGGTATAAAGATTATACTCTTATGACTAGTATTTTAAATGTTGTTGATCCCATGAATTATAATGAATAAAATCAGTGTGATGAATGGAGGTTAGCTATGAAATAAGAGTATGAGTCCATAATTAAAATTAAAAATTTGGAATTAGTTGAATTTCGAAAAGGAAAATTTCCCATAGGTTGTAAATGGCTTTATAAACCTACGTTCAAAGAATATGGTAGTGTAGATAATATAACACTAGGTTGGTGGCCAAAGGGTACTCACACAAAGAAGTGATTGATTATGAGGAGACTTTTTCTCATGTAGCTAAATAAAATATTATTAGGATGTTAATAGCTCTATCTACAAAGTACCATTGGAGCTTAGACCAGCTAGATGTACAATATGTTTTTATAAACTGAGAATTTAAGGAAGAGGTATATTTAACACAACTTGAAGGGTTCATTAAAAAGGTTTAGGAACACTTGGTCTATAAATTAAAGAAGACATTGTATGGATTGAAATAGGCTCCTAGATCTTGGTATGATAAAATAGACTGTTTCTTCTTACAGCATGGTTATAAGATATGTAAAAATGATCCAAATTTGTACACCAGATTTGATTCAAAGGGGAAAATTGTGTTGATTTCCTTAAATGTTGATGATTTAATTGTTACTGGAAATTCTGATGAATTGGTTGAAGAAATTTAAAATGCAGATGTCACAGTTATTTGAAATTAAAGACCTTGGAGAACTGTATTATTGTTTGGGTCTTGAATTTTGGAGAGATTCTGGCCAAACTTTTGTTACTCAAGGAAAGTATGTCAGGGAATTGTTGAATAAATTCACAATGGATAAGTGTAAAGTTGCTTCAGTACCTATATAACAGAATGTTAAATTTCAAAGTGATGATGGTTCTAAAGAGGTTGATGCTACAATGTATAAACAACTGGTTGGAAGTTTGATTTATTTAACCACAATGTGACCTGACTTAGCATATTCAGTCAGTGTGTTGATTCAGTTCATGAAAAAATCTCTTGAAAATAATTAGGTGGTAGTAAAAGGTGTCCTAAGGTATCTTCAAGGAACCATAAATGTTTGCATTAAATATGCTGATTATTTTGATTTTAAATTGACGAGCTATTCAGATTTAGATTGGGTTGGTGATCTAGACGATAAAAGATTTATAACTGGTTATGCTTTCAATATTGGGTTAGGGCTTATTTCTTGGAGCAGTAAAAATTATAACATTGCATATTTATCATCAACATAGTATCAAGTTGTATGTGCAACCACTTGTGAAGCAATTTGGTTGAGAAGACTTCTTCATGATGCGGGAGAAGAAAAAAAGGATGCTATAATGATTAAATGCGACATCCAAAGTTGAATCAAGTTGACAAGTAATCATGTTTTTCATAAAAACACAAAACATATTGATACTAATTTTCATTCTCTTAGAATAAAGGTTCAGTCGAAAGAGATTTTGATTGAATATTGTAACACTAGTGAAAATGCAGCGAATATTTTCCCCAAGCATCGTGGGAAGATTGAATTTGAATTATTTAGGGAAATGTTAGGTGTGCAAGTGAGCCCTTTCTCCATTAAAAAAGAGTTAAAAATAATAAAAAATATTTGTTTCTTTATTGTATGTATGTTCTAAATTATTATTAATTCCTATTTTTGTAAAATCTCTTTCGGTAATAATCACATATAATGGAACGTTGTCGACGCGTTTCGAACCAACCAGTGTGGTTCATCATCAGGACTAGGTGAGAGATCAGATCAAATCAATAAGCTTAAATAGATGTAGAGATGTTTAAACTAGCCGTTTTCTAAACGGCTAGTTTGAATTTTTAATAATTTAAAATGTTTTTAATTAGTAACGGCTAGTTCCATCCTACTATTAAACCAATTAATAAATTTATTCGCTTAGTTAATAAATTAATAAACTTATTAGTTATAATTTATTTTTTTTTGGTTTATATATATCAATTTTATTAATTAATTATAGTGAGGGGTTAAAAAAAAAAAAAAAAAAAATAAAAATAAAAATAAAAATAAATAAATAAATAAAAATATAAAAAATATAAAAAATAAAAAATAAAATAAAATATAAATATATATAATATAAAATATATAATAATAAAAATGAATAAATAAATAAATATAAATAAAAAAGATAAAATAAATAAATAAATATAAATATAAAATAATTAATTAATTAATTATTTAAGAAAAAAAAAAAAAGAATAACATTGTATATTTATCATCAACATAGTATCAAGTTGTATGTGCGACCACTTGTGAAGTAATTTGGTTGAGAAGACTTCTTCATGATGCTGGAGAAGAAAAAAAGGATGCTATAATAATTAAATGTGACATCCAAAGTTGAATCAAGTTGACAAATAATCATCTTTTTCATAAAAACACAAAACATATTGATACTCATTTTCATTATGTTAGAATAAAGGTTCAGATGAAAGAGATTTTGATTGAATATTGTAACACTAGTGAAAATGCAGCAAATATTTTCTCCAAGCATCGTGGAAAGATTGAATTTGAATTATTTAGGGAGATGTTAGGTATGCAAGTGAGCCCTTTCTCCATTAAGAAAGAGAGTTAAAAATAATAAAAAATATTTGTTTCATTATTGTATGTATGTTCTAAATTATTATTAATTCCTATTTTTTTTTTAAATAATTTTGATAATTTATATATCTCTAATTTTTCATTAATAAAGAAAACGATACTAGTTAAACACACTGAACGTATAACTTACATGTAAACTACCCATTACATAAAATATTTTATTTCACAAAATGCCACTCATTTCACATAAATTTTGAAGAAACATAAACCATAATATTAATGATACCTCAAAAGAAAATACGCATAACATACATCTAAAATAAATCTTATCAAAAATATAATACATCGATAGTTCCAGTCTTTGTACGCAGAAATCTATCTGTATCGCGACACAATATTTGATTCTTATGTGCAGACTCTTCCCTATGTACTTTCTAGTTCAACTACAATGATTTGGTGTTGTGTACACAAGCCACAATTTCGTTGCGAAGTTAAATGTTCCAATAATAAATATGGTGTGTTTGAATGGTGAAAATAAATTTTGTATCATTAAAAATTTGTGAAGTATCTAAAATTTTCAACTTTAATAATATTACTTAAATTTTCAAAAAAATTTGCTAACTCTTTTCGATATTATGGAAAAATTTACCTATTATTTTCTAAATAAAATTGTGGACTCTTCAAACTATGGTCAACAATTTTATTATTCAAGTTAAATGTAAATAGACATCATATTTAATGAAATTGTTTTTACTGTTGTTATTCAACATCCTTAAAATGAATTTTTCTCCAATTTAAAAAAAATTAATATAAAAAAATCCAAAAAAATAACAATAAAGACAACTAGATATTTAATTCATATGTAATTCCGTGTCAGAAATGATGTTGTTATTCAAATTGAATGCCTTCAGCCGTACAGGAGGCGGCCTTTGAATAATTATTTGTTGGAGATGCAATTAGATCCATGTCGAGTCGTCTGAGAGTCCAAACAATTAACCACACCTAAACTACCTACGACGGCGGCGGCCGCCCGCTATGTTCCCTCGCCATACTCACCAACCCTTCCTTCACCTGCTCCATGTTCTGCAAATTTCCCGACCAGTCAGATATTGACAACACAAATATGGCGAAGCCTTGAAAAACAACTATATCGCTCTAATGAAACCAGATTAGCAATCGAGTTATATATATTTTTACATGATCTTGTAATTTGATGGTTGCAGTCATTCGATATGTCAAGCGTGATGGTTCGTGTTCATGACTTGCTGTGGACGTGGCCATTGAAACAAGACGGACCCTCATTTCTCTCAGACTCTCCAGCATCGCAACCATCGAATCGATCGTATTTCTAGGGCTGTCGACAACCACTACTATATTTGCCATGTCATTTCCAATATTTGATACTTCAACTGTCACCAAGCTGTTCCCACCCTCACTTCCCGTGGAGCCCTGCTGTTGGAGGTTTGTGCCTGCGCCCTCCTCAGATTGTTGCAGGGCTGTGCTGGTGCCAGCTGCACCCTCCTGAGATTGAGCACGCTGGAGATTCTTCAATTCTGATTCCAACTGTTTATTCCTCTCTTCAAGCTCTTCCGCACGAGATTTCAGACTCGTTAATTGCTCCCTCGTATGGGCCAATATAGAAGCTTTGGCTTTCTGCAAATATATGAACAACAACAACTCATTTTTTGGTACCTACTTCTAACTTAAATTTAAGAGAAGAACTGCTGGCTATTACATATATTTTCAATAGCTATAGAGATTAAATACAAAGGTCAATGGATGGCCATAAAACATTATTTGATTTCAACAAAACATTTAATTTTAATGGAACGTACCCTTGTGCCACCAGGGATGAATCGACGCAATGCGTCAAAGCCCTCCTTCAATTTCTCCCTCCTCCTGCGCTCAGAAATCAGGTGATGAAGCTGACCGCTAGAAACCGTTCCCCCTGGTTGTCTTTCGCTCCCATACATTGAGATTTGTCGTACTCTTTCTGCATTAATATTCCTCAGCATTGCTACGCTTCTCTTCAATGTGTACTGACCCTCAACAACCGGCTGGCTTGGCGTTTTAATTGGCGGTCTCCATATGTCAAATGCGCTCAGCATCATGTTCCCCGCTGAGGGGACAACGGGGAAACCGCTGGCACCTGGAACGCTAAGTTGCGCTGAGGAAGTCTGAAGATCAAGGCCACCGATTGTCAAAGGCACAGAAAAAGACGGCCATTGCAACGGTTGGAGGTAAGGACGCAACCCACTCGCGGATTCGGAGGCGGATATAGAAAATTGGTGGGCATCCTGGGGTATACTGATTTGATCACCTGTAAACTGCATGGTGGGATAGTGTAGATATGAGACCATGGATGAACTCTCATGGGTGTCAATGGAGCGTGATAGAAGCGAAGAACAAGATGGAGTTGATATGCTCGTCTCAGGCATGGCGATGGGCATGGGGACAGAAATGTTGGGTGACACAATTACATTAGCCAGAAGGCTTGAAAGTCGCAATTTATTCTGCTCATCCGGTTGAACCTATAACAAGTGAAACCATGGAATTAATCACGGAATCAACGATGAGTAGTACTTAGGGCTGGGTATAATATAATCTCTCACCAAATTTGTTGTTCCGAGCTCTACTACGCCGTTTCCGCAGGGAATGAATACTGCAGTCTATCAAACAATTAAATGTCAGGGTGGGGCAACGACGAGAATCAATGAACCAGAATCAATTAAATGCATCTTGCCACGTGTCTGAAACGAGACAAAGGAGTATAAACCCTCACCTGAATACCAGCGGCCTGCATATATGATTCCAATTAGAGAGACAGAAATAATAAATTCATCACCATGGGAAGCATTTTATCTATACGTCAAATATTACGCCAAAAATAACAAATTGAATGGAAATCTATGTTACCATGTAGAACGCTTCCTGGTTTTCATTAGAGCTGAAGCGCAGGAGCTCATTTGCCGTTAACCACACATATGGCGGTTGACTCAACGCCAAACCTGGAACTCTGAATTGGACCATGCATTAAAATTCGGCTGACATTCTATCCAGCAGACAGAAATCTTTGTACGACATATTACTGGCAAATATATACTAAAATATATGTATTTTTAAATGCGCCAAATAAAAAATGTAAATTGATCTACTTATTAATTTAACACGGAGATCTTCATCTATATATATATATATATATAAAAACACGCTTTCTGAAACATTTACTGCTTTTTAACAGGGCTCTCAAAACTTGAGAAAACCAGAGATAAAACCGATAGGCAACTTTTTTAATTCGATCACATAGATGCTACATTCTGTGAGAGTAGATTAAACTTACCCAGCGTCCAGAGCAAAGCGACAAAGCTTGTACCAAGTGAAAAGGTTCTGACCTACACTCTGGGCCGCGGCCATAGAGGAACCAGCTTCCATTTCTGGGTTAAACCATCCGTCTTTACATGCTAATTCTCTGAAAATGTGATCGAAAAATTAGTTACCAAATGTAACATCCTTAATGCTTATTCGCATGATATTCATGACAAAAACACATGTTAAGAATAGAGGGGAAGAAACATACTGTGCTGGCCGATCCAACGACCACAGCACAATATAGGTCCAGTCTAAAGGTATGAGTATGCTTCTCATTATTTCTTGGAGTGAGTGAGCATCCTGCAAGTAGAAAACGAAGTCCATGATGTCGATAACATAGACCCTGCGGAGAAGGAAGTCTGTGAAAATACAGAGGGCGTGAGGAAAATTGAAATGGGCGCAGGAGGAGATGGTCATGGTGATGATTTCAGATTTTATACACTGGAAAGGGTGTAAGAGTTGCCAACGCAACCTGGTATGGTAGGATGTGTGAACGGGGGAGGATGGTGAGATTTGTGACTGTGTAGATGGGAAAAGGGTTGAAGACATAATGGTTGGGCAGGAAATATGATTGTGTCATGGGTCGTGGTTCCAAGGAGCTGAAAATGTTTATAGCGATTTTAGATGACGGGGCTTTGAATTTGGATCGAAGATCATTTAGACTCGTTCCATTCGTCGCAGGGGGAGTACCAGCCGCCATGATGAGGTCTGGAAAGCCATAGGAAGAGAGACCAGCCTGGGATCAGAGGGTCTTTAAACGGAGTACTCTACCCAGGCAGCGTTTTAACCCGGAAACGCTGCCCATCGGAAAACATTTCCTGCCGGTCCGCCGAGACAAGACATCCTTTTCACGTCCCCGATTGCGCAGGGATCACCGCTTGACCTGACATCCTTTGCACGTCCCCGATTGCGCTGGGATCACCGCTTGACCCTGTCAGAGTTGAAAACATAACCTCATTCATCACGTTGTCAGACCCCCCGCCGCCGCCATGAAACATAATGATACATCACGCGCCCAGCTGAGCTGAAATTCAAATTTTTATGTGAAATTCAAATTTAACCCGGCCCGAACAACCTCAAACAACTCTGAACCCTTGAAAACATATTCAACTCCACGAGCTGGACAGACTACATCGTCCAGAGATAAATCGTTCCAGAGATAACCATTTTTATAGCTCCTGCATGCAATACCGAAAGCATTTTAAGATGAGAAAGTGACCTGTCCCTTGGAATTTTAGAGAAGCTGTCCATTTAGTTTCTTCGTATATTGAGAAATCGCATTTAACTACTCTAGCGATAGATCTATGAGAGCAAATCTATCATTATTGTAATGCTTTGATTCAAGTGGATGCCTCATATGTACAAGCACAATTAATTCAAAAAATGAGGTAATACATCTTCAATTTCCTTTGTCACCTCTATTTTCGTAGCTTTTAAAGAGGTTGCAAAAAATGGTCAGCTTATAAATTTTGATAATTTTTGTGGGTTTCAGCACACGAATTATGATTTTTATTTTTGTGTTTTTCGTCACATAATAAATAAATGCATCTTCACCTGTTTAAACCAAAATCAAGCAAAGATAAACCACTTTAATGAACAGAGCCCCAAAACATGGAATGCAAAAAACACCTACAAAAGATAACCAGCCTTCTATCGATTTCTTCTCAAAATAGTCATAATTGTAGAATGGCAAAACTACATGAGAAGTATAACAAAAGAATTATAGAGCTTCTCATTTCCACTTCCTACTGCAACATGCATGTCACAATCCACCTAGCAGTTAGAAATGCCTGATTATTTCTGTGAACCCTAGACTGTTGCAACAACACATTGTGTGCTTCCAGAGTGAAGGTTCTAGGCACAGCTGTTCGGTTGTTGTCAGGAGCAAATCAATGCCGACTTACTGATGTATTATTAATATAATGTTTATAAATAGCAAAGTAGTGACCACAGTAAGAGTTAACGTTCCAGCCACACGAGCCAAAAGACTAACAGATTCACACCACAATGGACAATTTTCTGCAAAACAATACAAAAGAACTCAACTGAATTTTTTTCCAGTAACTGTTGCCTCACACAGTTTGTTCTCTCTGAAACTAGCAATTTTTTTCCAACCATTTTTTTTATTTTGTATCTTTCCCTAAATGAGATAAATTTGGATTTACAATTTAGGAGAACATAAGCAAACTATCCAATCTGAGGAAAGACGTCTGCCTTTCGTGCAGGGCTTCAAACAGACATTGAAATGAATCTTTTGGAAAGGACTTAAACAGAGTAATTGCAATTTTTTTATTTTTTTATTTTACAATTTCGAAAGGGTAAAAGCTAATGGGATCATCATTTGACTTATCCGTTAACATTGATTTTTCCATGGTTTTTGATTTTTCCATGGTTTTGATACAATTATTACCAAAATAACTCGTGCAATTAGGCTATTATTAAAGGGGAGATTGAAGCCTTCAAAACATATACTAAAATGTTTATAAAAATTAAAGAAACCAAACATTGATTATTAAAATCCATAGTAATTCTTTGACAAAGATTGTCAATGAGTTTCAAACCTATGCAAAGCACGGGCATATTCCTTATTAAATCTTCTCATTATTTTGTTTTTGAAATATGTAGTTGGGCAGAGAACCAGCATTCGAGAAGAGTATTTCTATATTGGAAAGGACCTTATCTAAACATGAATTCAAAGGTACCAAGGTTACAACCTTCGAAAGACGATCTCTTTAGACTCATAGATAGAAGACATTTTTCTGATATGTTAAGGTTACTTCTTAGGAAGTAACATTACAATGATCGGTAGTAGTATAGAGATTAAGCGTGACCTAGCTCCCCTGAGCTTTTGCGTTGCGCATGCCTGCACCTACGCGCCCTCGGCCCTTCAAGCTACCATGGCTCGTGATGGGGGCTCTGAGCACCGGCCCCCTCCCCTTCCCTCCTCAGGTCCTCGAATTCCAAAAGATGGTCGCTGCCTACTGCAAACGGCCCCCATCAGCACAACAACAAAAATTTGTAAAAAAGAAAGACAACATTCCCTCGGTGGCCCTCCCTGAGGAAGAAACTTGCCGAACTGCTCTGAATCTAGCTGATAGAGGACTCATAGAGCAGTTTACAAGTGTCTGGCCTTCGCCCAAATCAGTTGAATATTGGATCAAGAGAAACTGGTTCCATTTGATCAAGGAAGGCATCAAATCTTACTTTGTAGGCAAAGGCTTCTTCCTGTTCTTGTTTGAATTTGCTGAGGATCAAAGTCTTATCTTCAGGAATGGGCCCTATTTCATGGGGCCGCAAGGCTTATACCTAAATAAGTGGTCGCTGGACTTTGATCTGACTCAAGATGTGCCCACTGTCGTTCCAGTATGGGTGCGACTTCTCCATCTTCCCCTGCACTGCTGGAATCAGAAATCCCTTCAAATCATCGGTAACTCCCTTGGAAAATACATCGATCAGGTTGCCAGAAAAGATCAGTATTCCTGTGGCCGAATATGTGTGGAGGTAGATCTGGAAGAATTATTACCAGAAGCGATAAAACTCACAGTCGTTGGATGGTCTCATATCCAAGACCTAGACTATGAGCAGCTCCCCTTTAAATGTAGGCACTGCCACGGTTATGGGCACTTTGTGAGATACTGTAAGAAAAAGGCTGAAGACCAGAGTGACAAATCGAAGGGAGAGCAGTGGATCACAGTCTAGAAAGCTGGCCATGCAAAAGCACATGGGAAAGGGTCCACAAAGGAGAATAATCCCAAAGAACAAGGAAATGAAAAGAGGAACCCCCACGTCCTGGATGAGAATCCAAATCCCATTGGAAGCTCCCCATCAGACCCTCCAGAAGCAGATCTGATCACTCCGGCAGAGATTGATGTCCCTCAATCAAACAAAGATGGAGGCGGAGCTGCCTCACCCGGTGCCTCTCAGGGCAGCCCCTCCATCCCTTCGTATGTAGATATAACAAAGAAAAAAGTGGCAGAACACTCTGACTCCTCAGAGGATGAGATCTATAAGAGACCCTCGAAGAGGGCAGGCAGGAAACCTCACAAAGTAGTTAGGGAAGAAGAGGTTGAACGTCTAAAGATGCAAGGCAACCAATCCACAATAGAAATGTCAATCGCGAGAAATACAAGAGCAAGAACTTCTAAGGGAGGCATCCCTAACCCCTCACCAAGTAAATAATGCGTATAGTCTCTTGGAATTGCAGAGGTTTGGGGACCCAACCAAAAATCGAAGTCGTTAAAGATCTGTTGAAAATAAAACCCCCAGATATCCTCTTGCTCCAAGAGACTAAAATCGAAGGGCAAGCCCTTATGGAAACCAGCAAGTCAAAATGGAAGAAGAATGCAGGCAAAGCAGTCAGCTCGAGGGGATCTTCAGGAGGTGTTGCAACACTCTGATCTGATGAACACTTCCAACTGCTTAACTCTCATGAGAGCCAGCACTGGATCTTCACTGAGCTCAAGCACCTCGAAAGTAAGGTAACTATTTCCTTATTCAATCTTTATGTTCCTATCTTTTATGCTGAAAAAAGAGAATGCTCGAATTCTCTCTCTAACGTTTTAGATCTTCACTCCCCCAACAATATCATCCTAGCCGGAGATCTCAACATTTTCATGAAGCCAAAAGAAAAAAGGGGGGGTAACAATACCAGAGACCAACTGCTGCCTTTGGTAGAAGAGATAATGTAGCAGAGGGACCTTCTTGATTTTGCACCGGTAAGAGGCATATATACTTGGACCAACAATAGAACAGGGACTGACCACATATCTGCTCGGCTGGATAGATTCCTGATTCAAAGCTCCTTGCTATTGGAGAACCTTCTTATATCTACAAAAATTCTCCCCAAACTCACCTCGGATCAGAAGCCAATTCAACTCCTTATGGATCCTGAGGAAGACTTGGGCCCAATCCCCTTCAAGTTCAGCCCTCTCTGGACTGAAAAAGAAGGCTTTCTTGACACAATTCAAACTACCTAGGCCAATCCCATTAACAGATCCCCTAGCTATGTGTGGGAGCAAAAATTAAAAGCCAAAAAAAAAGCCTTAAAAGAGTGGCTAAGAAATCCTTCCAAAACTCCTTCTCAACAGAGAAATGAAGCTGTACAGTTGTTGGAAACTTTGCAAATGGGAATGGAAGACCTCAATATCTCTCTGGAAATCCTAAACAAAGAGGTTGCACTCCAAAGCAATACCCATCTCTCATTCAAACGAGAAGAAGAGTTATGGAGGCTTAAATCACGTAGTCTGTAGCTCAAGGCATGAGACCGAAATACTTCATTCTTCCATCGCCAGTACAAATCCCGTCTCTCCCACAACCATATAACTGAGATTACAAACGAAGAAGGACATATTTGCAAAAATTTTGAACAAACTAAATCAGCAGCTGAAAACCACTTCAAAAACCTGTATGGGCTTGGGAACGAAGGCAGCATAGAAGACACTGAAGACCTCCTCTCTAATATCCCCCACCTCATCAATCAAGAGGACAACCAAGCACTTCTGAAACCATTATCTAAAGAAGAAATTATCAAATTAATATGGGCAATGGAATCAGATAAGGCCCCTGGGCCAAATGGTTTCTCAATACATTTCTACAAAGTCTGCTGGGATATTATCAAAACAGATCTGATGAAAATGATACAAGGTTTCTTCAGTAAAGCAAAGGTTTGGGGAGGAATCAACTCTACCTTCCTAGCCTTAATCCCAAGAGAGGTCAATTTAAAAACTTTTGGTAGATTCAGGCCCATTTCTCTATGCAACGCCTCCTACAAAATCTTGGCCAAACACCTTGCAAACAAAATCAAACCCCTGCTTGAAAAATTAATTTCCAGTCCTCAAGGGGGTTTTGTCAAAGGCAGACATATCTTGGACAACGTCATTCAAGTGCAAGAAGCAATACACTCCAGCAAGCAGAGGAAAGAGAAGGGGATAGTAATCAAGCTCGACATGGCCAATGCCTTTGACATGGTCAATCACTCCTTCCTCTTCCAAGTTCTCCGATCCTCCGGTTTCCCCTCTCAGCTCATCAACCTCATCAAAGCCTGCATCGAAAATCCCTGGATTTCCCCTCTGGTTAATGGTCGACCAACTTCTTTCTTCCAAGCTTAGCGTGGCCTGAGGCAAGGTTGCCCGTTATCCCCTTTCTCATATATTCTAATGGCGGACTCTCTCAGCAGGAAGCTTGCTGCAAAAATGAATACTAGTGGACTCCCCGGAATTCGAACTTCTAATGCCCTAAAGCCTATAAAACATGCTCTCTTTGCAGATGACTCTCTCCTTCTAGGTGGCGCCTCTATCAAAATAGCTAAATCCTTTGACTCTGTTCTAAAAAGCTATTGCAGAGCCTCAACAGCTTTGATAAATGATAGAAAGAGCTCGATCTATGGATGGAATGTGGATCAATACAATCTCAACAGTATAGCTCAGATCCTTGGTTTTGAGGGCTTTGCCCATTAGGACAACATTAAATATCTTGGCTTACCTCTTACCTCTGGAGTCAATAACAGAACACTGTGGCAAGGCATCATTAGCAAGATTAGAGCCAAGATCGTCTCCTCGGGAGGTTTCTGGCTTACCAAGGGAGGGATAATAATCTTAATAAAATATGTGTTATTCGCCCTCCCTATCTACCAAGCCTCTTTCTTACTTGCACCAAAACACATCATGGAGCAAATTTCTTGTCTCTTGAGAGATTTTCTCTGGCAAGGGAGCAAAGGCAATCAAATACAAATACATTTGGCAAACTGGGACCTTGTAAAATGCCCAACAGCTGACGATGGACTCCAGATCAGAGACCCTGCTCTTGCCAATCTTTCTCTTGGCTACAAGCTCCTCTGGAAAATTTATTCCGAACCTTCTCACCCTGTCAGTGAAACGCTCAGGATCAAATATGCGCAGGGTGTCTCTCTCATGCATTTATCAGTCGACAATACTGCCCCTGGCACACAAAATTGAAACCTCTACCGAAAGAGCATCAGTCGATTCAAGACTCACCTTTACTGAATTCTTGGCAACGGGAAAACAATTCTTCTATGGGAGGATCGCATTATGGATTGCACTCCCCTCAACTCTCATGACGAAATCAAATATCTACGATGCTGGCTCCTCAACGCAGGCTACCGTAAACTATTTGAAATATCAGATTGGGACAACAAAGGGAACTAGCAGGATTGGAACTTCCCAATCATTCCGGAGCAATTGCTCTCTCGGCTTGCAACACTTAAATTGATCCTCTCTAACGCAACGCCCGTCCATCAAGATAGCCTAGAAATCTGGGGCTGGGGAGGCTCTGGCATTTACACTTCAGCATCAGGCTACATCGCTTTGCAGCCAAAAAAAACAGAATCCATTCCCCAATCGTTTGGAAACAGGTTTGGAACTCTACAGGGCTTCCCAAAGTCAATTTCTTCTTTTGGACCCTCATGCACAATAAATTGCTGACAGGGGATAGCTTGTTAAAAAGAAACATTCTTGGACCTCACAGATGCATGATGTGCAGAAACGCTGGTGAGACAGCCTCACATCTTTTCATAGACTGTGTTTTTGCCAAGAAGGTTTGGGAAATATCACTCCTTGGGTTGCAGGTCAGTTCTCCCCAGCAATGCTCTGTGGCTGATCTATACTCTTCATGGTTTCAAATCTATCCACATAACATTCCCAACAATTCTCTTTGGTATCATATCTGGCTCTCCATCCCCAAATTTGTGTGTTGGGAAATCTGGCTTGCCCAGAATGACTTGAATTTCAACGATAATCCTTGTTTCCCTGCAAAAGTAGCTGCCAAAGCAAAAGCTCTTCTCCTTGAATCTGTACTCCTGCAATCTCACAAATCAGATATTTCTCTCCTTCCCTCTGAAAAGATCTGGTTGAATCTTCTTAGCTCCCATCCTAAGGACAAAAATCTGATTCTCCCCCTCCCCAATCCACACTGGAGATTAAGAGAACTAGATGACAACTTTCAAGTATGGTGGAGGAATCAAAACAAAACAACAATATTCTTTGACGGTGCCTCCAAGGGAAACCCTGGGGCAGCGAGCGCAGGTGGAGTCATCTACACCCCGGACAACTCAAGAAAAGATTGCTTCTGCTGGGGACTCGATCAACGTACAAACAACCAGGCAGAACTTCTTGGCCTCACAAAAGCCTTCCAAATTGTCCGTGATAGAGGCATTATAGATTGTCAAGCATTTGGAGACTCAGAAATTCTCATCAAAAATCTCAACTCGAAGGATCATTTTAATAACGTTGTCCTCAACAAGTCTCTGAAAAGGTTAAAGATCATTCTGCAGGACTTTGCCTCCTTTCAATTTTTCCACATACTCAGAAGCTCGAATAGTGAAGCAGATATAATGGCAAACAAAGGATGCGTTCTCGCACCGGGAGATCTTAACATTAATGATGAAAGCATTCTCCATTCAAGTATTCCTTAAGCCAAGAAACATAGTAAATCAAGAAGAATTAAGTTGTACTGCAATGTTGTGTAACGATGGTTGATTAGGCTTCGGCCCAACCAAATCACTTATGAATAAAATATAGTCGTTTCAGTTAAAAAAAATTAGTATAGAGATTAAAACCCCATATTTATGTTGCAAAGTACATGATTTAAGACCTATTGCAGCATATCACTGCATATTACAACTTACAAAATTATAGTCTCTCTTCAACATAGAAAGTTCAACGCAGATATCAACTCTTAAAAACAACTTGAGACTGCTGAGAAGCCTCAAACATTCAAAATTCATTTAGTCTTGCAGCTTAGCCAAGTTACTAATAAAAGTCATATTTGGCAGATCCTAACTTGTCCTTACCAAAATAACTTGTGCAATCAGGCTATCAAAGGGGATATGGAAGCTTTCAAAGCATATACTAAAATGTTTATAAAAATTAAAGAATTAATTAATTAAAATAAAATTAAAGAAACCAAGCATTTGATTATGAAAATCCATTGTAATTATTTGACAAAGATTGTCAGTGACTTTCAAACATGTGCAAAGCAAGGGCATATCCCCTATTGAATCTTCTCATTATTATTTTTTTTGAAATATGCAGCTGGGCAGAGAACGAGCATTTGAGAAGAGTGTTTCTACATTGGAGGTGACCTTATCTAAACATGAATTCAGAGGTACCTAGGTTACAATCATCAAAAGACGACCTCTTTGGACTCGTAGATAGAAGACATTTTTTAATGATATGTTAAGGTTACTTCTTAGGAAGTAACATTACTGTGATCGGTAGTAGTATAGAGATTAAAAAAAACATATTTATGTTACAAAGTGCATGCTTTAAGACATATTATGGCATATCATTGCATATTTACAACTTTACAAAAGTAAAGACTCTCTTCAACCTAAAAAGGTCAACGCAGATATCAAATTTCAAAAATAACCCGAGATTGCTGAGAAGATTCAAACATTCAAACTTAATTCTTGATTTAGCCCTACAGCTTAGCCAAGTCACTAATAAAAGTCATGTTTGGCAGATTCTGGCTTGTTTTATCACAGAATCAACTACATACAGTATCTTCAAATTTTTCTATGAAACGAAGTGTCACAACTATGACAAATCTGGTGACCAATTACCCATCCAAGTATAACCCCAAGTCAATTGGCTAATGATTTAATCATGAACTTCAATCTTAATTTCACATGCTTAGTTCTCCATAAATATCAATAATGAACCAAGTTCATAAATAAATAAATACAAGTAATTAGTTAAGAAAACAAACAAATAAGAATAGCAATTGCATGTGATATTAGGTAAACAATAGCATATTCAACCTTCAATTTCTATGCACTTTAAAGTGTGATAAAACTCTATACTACCTCAAATAATTTCCATTTAAGTGTATTGTCAACCGGTAGCCAACAGAGAATGTGGGGCATAACAAGCCATGATGCCCATACCACATCAATTTTCATGTAATATTATATTGTTTACCCAATATATTACCAAAAAAACAACATACCCATCAATCATGTGTTATGCATTTTAGATCATAAAAAAAATTTCAAAGTGCCTACCTCAAATCCTTTCATTTATGTGCAATTTCAACCCATAGTCCACATAGAAAGTGGAACATTTCAGACCAGGACATCCATGCCACATCAATATACATTAGCCCTAGGATATCACCTCTCCAATTAGACATGCTTTTAGAGATTAGATACCTCCGACGTTTGATCAAAACACCATACGTGCCCCAAGGCATCCATTACAATATTAAAATCATGAAGCCTCACAAAATTGTCCTCTTAAATAAACAAATCCATCAATTTTTGGGCACACTTACTCTTATTCAGTTTCACCATCACCATTGGAATTAGCCCCATCATCATCACCACCATCACCATTGCCACCATCAGATTTTGATGCTTCATCCTCACACTCACCACTGGACTTAGCTGACTCATCCTACATTTTACAGTCATTGCACATGCATAAATGAAATGATCCAAATTATTTATCTCTAAATACAAATACACAAATGAGCAAAACTAACCTTGAGATCTTGTTGGTATTTCAACATAGATTTGTCATACTCTGCCTTTAGTTTAGCAGCCTTTTCCAGGTATGGCTTCGAAGTAGTCTACCCAGGCAACATTTTCCGGGTTAAAACGTTGCCTGGGTAGACTACTCCGTTAACTTTAGTTTAGCCATAAATGGGTATGATATTTCCTCAATTGGCCAAGTAACCAAGTTTGCTTCTTGGAGCATTTCAATATTTACTCAAAATACATATATTTCTACAGATTCTAGTTAGAATCTTCCAAAATAGTCCCCTATGTTTTGATCGATGTGACCACAAACACATTCAGTGTTAAATCGATCTAACAGAGAACACACTCAAAATAGCAAAAACCTTTACTACAATCTCCACTTTAAGTAAATCCTGTTGTCAAAATGAATCTGTTATCCACCACATCCTGTTGTCAAGATGAATCTGTTATCCACCACAGATCTCAATGGAAAACATTCCCTAAAATGATGTCGCTGATACAAACTATAACATTTTACAATTTGTGCTATCTTTATATCGATTGCAGATTTATCTTAAAAAGATTTCGGAAAATATTCCCTAAAATGATGCCTATATAAACTATAACTCTTTACATGTTTGTGTTATCTTTATATAAATTTCAAATTCTATAAATATATAGAAATATGAGTGACAAGAACAAGGTCGATTGTTTGAAATAATTACGGAATATCCCAAAATCTGCAATTGAAATAAATTCTTCTACATATTTACAGCACTCTCAAAGACGTAGAGAACTACATATTTACAACACTCTCAAATACCTGGAGTTCATCACCATATAGATCACCATTCATTTTCCAAGAATAAGGGCTAATCTGGCCCTTGATCAACCAGAGTTCAATTTTCTTTTTTCAATCTTTAACCTCTTCTATTTTATATTTAACATTACAAATTTGGCATCAAGACAGGAAGCCCACAATTTATACCAACTAGGCTTGGCCTTAACATGTTACCTCTCTATGAAATATTAATTTTTCTGCTAAATCCAATCAATGATGACTCACCCATAGAAAGCCTTCGAAATCCATCAACTCTTCTGCATTTGAATGGTATTCGGCCACAACAGCCCCATTTGAATGCAATCTGCTGGGTCAGAGAAGTAGGTGGAGCTTATAACAGTGGAAAGCATTGTGTTTTAGATGCATTTGTGAATATTTTTTGGTAAAACTTATTGTATTTTTCTTGTTGTACCTTGAAAATATTCACAACTATGAGAATTCTAGTCTATGTTGTATTTAGTAAGTCAATTGTTGAGTAAAGAAATTATTCAATGGAAAATTTCTACAGACACATGATGTTCAAAAGTTAAATCCCAATCCTCTATTGTCTTCTCTCTCCAGTTTCATCTCATCCCTGAAAGAATTTTTTTTGTCTACTTGATGCACTGACCTTTCTTTTTGAATTTTTCCTTAACTTATTTAGGAAGATGATAAATATTCTTATGGGAACTTGCTGCATATTAATGAATTTCTTCCTTTGCTTTGTGTAGGTATTTAGATCAGCTTGGAATGTCATCTACATTCAATACTAAATTTTATTGAAGACAAAGCTTGATTGGTGGTAACTATGGCCTTCTTAACACAACTACTTTTGCACCCAATCCTGATTATTATAGGTGAGAAGTCAGTGATCCACTGTACCTCTTCAGAATGTGGGGTTGCTTTAGTTATTGTCAAGAAAATCCAAAGAATTTAATTTGGAATTTGAAATAACTGTCTCTGTTATTGAGGGAGTAAATTATTGGTGTTTTTTCTAGAAACAGAGCAAAGTTCACGCTTGTCTTTCTGGTTTATGATTCAGTGCACTGCTTTAGCATTGGTTGATGGGAAAAAGTGTGCTTTCTGTCAATATTATAGGGCCACCCTATGTGTGCACATATGCTCATTGTGCAAAGAATGATGTAAGTATCATGTAATATTCGTTTCATTCTTTTTTTATGACAAATTAATGTGTAGACATATAACATCTTGTTGTTGTTTGTTCTTGGACTTTTGAAAGTTGAATGAGACTCTGAAATTTTAATGAAATAGGATTTAACATTGTATCGAGAACAATGGGTAATTGTTAAAATGTATTTCCCCTTTTATTTTGGAGAGGAAGAAATACAACACTAAGAACAACAACATTCTTTACATCTGCATTTATTACATCCCTCAAATTTCTACATTACTGATTGTATTTTCAGAACTGATGTGTGAACTTTAGATTGACTGTTTGTGTGGATCAATATCTCACTCTTGTTTATTTATTTCTGCAGACTGGAATAACTTTACTTGCGATCAACCTAAGCAATGACACAAATGTTGATATTCTTGTTTCTTCTTATCCAAATTCTACCATGCACAAGAGAAGCCTGAATGAAAAAGATTCTTTAATACATAAGATTAAGAAATTCTTAGCTTGGGCTAGAAGCAAAACATCAGAGGTGACAGATTATAGAATGGAATACCACTTAACACCAAAAGATTGAGACCTCCATTGTCAAACAATGCTTTTAAACGGCACAGTTTTGGAGTTAATTGAAGATGGATATATTCCTTCATTAGATCCTGTCATGGTTGATGCTGGACTGTTTGAGGGCATTTTCAGAGATTTTTGAATTTAGAATATAGCTCTAATCAAATTTGAAAGAATATAATCTAAAATATTAAAATCTCAATTTACATCTAAATTTTCTATCAATATAAATAATCAAATCTTCTTTATAACAAAATATATTATTTTTTTTTATTTTTTTTTGGTTTAAAAACACACCAAAACTAATTCAGTTTATATATATATATATGTGTGTGTGTGTGTGTGTGTGTGTGTGTGTAAATTACAACAGTATCCAGTGGAGGCCTGCCTTTGAGGAAACCAAGTCCTCCACCAAGTGGATACCAAATTGTTTGTCCAAGGAGTCTAGACAAACTATCCTATCTGCTGATATACATAAAAAATAGCATTCTAAAATACCATCCCATATCTATGCGTGGCAACTACTAGAAAAAGAATATAAACCAGGCTTCAAATTATGGGTGACAAGTCCTTGGGATCATTAGGCTGCTCCATTGGCTCCTTTTGCTCCCACTGTTCACCTTATTTATACATGGAAGGTGTCAGGTTCTCCTCAAGGACAATGGGATTTGCTTGTTTTCCCTCTCAGCCCTAGAAGCTTGTTGTTTGGTAGTTAATATCATCTTCGTCAGTGACCTGAGAGACCTTTATACCTGTTTCGAAAACTTTTGCAGACTGCTTCAAACTTGCTTCAAAGATCCTAATTGTATGGAGAAAACCTATCATGTATAGACAATAAGACAGAGATTAGAACAAAAGATATGACTATAATATTGTGAAACTACTCTTTTCTGATATCAAATTACCTCTTAGAAAAGAAAAAATTTCAATCATAATAAGAATGAATTCAAGACATTGATCTCTCTACATAATGGTTAAAACTTAAAACCCAATGCCCATGGAAAGATATACAATCCTCCAATATATTAGCAATAGAACCATCACTAATGAATGGAAAATAAACATTAAAATCCCTATAAAAGATTGAATACACAATTAGTCACCCTTCACAAAGGAAAATTATATTTGATCCCATCATAGGATATTTTCTCATAGGGAAAATTATATACAATTTGTGTTGAATTTGGCTCTCATATTGTAATTGAGGTCCCTCTTTCAAGACATTTGTACAATAAACAAGGGAATCACATTCACATTGGACATGTACAATGGACACTAGAGATGATTAGCACAAAAATATCTCATTTCTTAGCATGTTCAACTTCACCAAGTGAACCGTGTAAATCTCAATTTCAAACATGATTCCAACCTCATTCATTTTCATGGATACAATCTGATTCAATGACCCCACAACATGACAATCATTCTTGAGTGAAAGGAAACTATCAAGTTATAAACTATAGTAAGAAAACTTCCTCTATGATTATAAATAAAATAACCTACTCAACTATAATTTCCAGTTTATATAGTTACCCTTTTATAAATTCCATGTTGGCATTGCAATTAATATTTTTTTGCATGCAAAGACTCCACTGGATTGAAATAATGATAATACTGAAACAACTTGAGATTTCGGTTGCTACAGATTAGTAGCATTAAGGATCTATTTTGAGTGTGCATGCAACGACTAAAAAAGACATGAATTATTAATATGATTTTCCTCTAGATGTTTATCAAGTGAGGCTGCAAGTGGCAGACTTGTTTTCATGGCAAAGTATGTAAAAAATTTTACACTTTGAAGGTACCAAGCCAATCCTAGTTCATCCAGTCTGCTACAAATTGCAACGCTACTGCTTACAAGTATCTCCACCAAAAGCCCAAGGGGTTAGCTCAACCAATTGTCACTTGTTGGGAATTTGGATGGTACGAGCAGCTAACTAGTTTAATCCCATAGATTAGGCTTACTGGTCTACACCAATGGGTTTACAAGAAATGTCATGAAAAAATTCTAGGAATCATCTCTTGGTTCTCCCAACAAGATTTTCCAAGAGAAGCTCAAAATCTGATGAAGCTTCCTTGTCTATTTTTCCACCTCTAGGTAGCCCTTTAGTATTCTTCTGCATGAAACCCATCTTCATTGTTGTTGTAATTTTTTCAGGAGTTATGTGAAACTCACTCAAAGAGTTTCTAAGCACAAATCTATAAGTCCATTTGTTTTGTGGAATCATAAAACAATTTATACTAAAGTTTATCACCACACCACTAGAGTTTTAACAATATAAACACTAAAACAAGATTCTACTGGTTATCATGAAGCAGTATTCTCCTCGCTTGACCAGATTCAAGACTTTTTGAATAATGAAAGAAAATTTTAAGTTTGAACCCCAAGATTAATGCACATGATTAATAAATACCATGAAATTTGATAATTAGTCAAACTATACCAAACATGTGACCATATTAAGACTATTTTACCTCTCAAACCAAATAAATGAAAGAACAATATACAAGTTACCTATGCATTTAATTGGGTCATCACTTAAGAAATTACATCTATACACTCTTTGGAAAGTACATACCTATTGTTTGTGCCTAGCTCATTGATTCCCACTAGAGTTGAAGTCCTTCCATGGATGTTCAACCATTGTAGAAGATGATGCTTCTCCACCCATTCCATAGTTACCTAACAAAGTGTCATTTGTTAGCACAATGAAATATGTTAAAGAATTAAGGTATATGTACAAACATAACTATATTGAGTGGATGGGAGGCGAAAACTACAGGAAATGCCTAAATGTTGAGTAGATGGTCTTTCTATATTATATTTATCATTTTTGTCATTTGCATTACCAAATATCACTTTTTTCCCCTTTATTTAGGATTTAGTTAGGTGCACATTCATTCAAATGTACATGGCATGGAAGGAAATGTTGGATGGTATTGCATCTTCCTTTAGTCTTGGTTTATCGCCATAGCTATGGATTGTTGCATCGCTGTAAAAATAAACATATCACATGTTAAAGAATGGTGATGAATAAATACACAAATATAAAATCATCACTATATTTAATACATGAAACAAACCTGGAACCATAGACAATGCATTATTTGATTGAGGACACCCTAGCCTATTCCATGGATGGTCAACCATTGTAGAAGATGATGCTTCTCCACTCGTTCCATAGTTACCTAACAAAGTGTCATTTGTTAGCACAAAGAAATTTGTTAAAGCATTAAGGTATATGTACAAACATAACTATATTGAGTGGATGGAAGGGGAAAACTACTGGAAATGCCTAAATGTTGAGTATATGGTCTTTCTGTATTAGATTTATCATTTTTGTCCTTTTCATTACCACATATCACTTTTTTCTCCTTTATTTACGATTTAGTTAAATGCACATTCATTCAAATGTACTTGGCATGATAGGAAATGTTGGATGGTCTTGCATCTTCCTTTGGTCTTGGTTTATCGCCATAACTATGGATTGTTGCATTGCTGCAAAAATAAACATATCAATGTTAAAGAATGGTGATGACTAAATACACAAATCTAAAACCATCACTATATTCAATACATGAAAAAAACCTGGAACCACAGACAATGCATTATTTGATTGAGGACAGCCTCGCCTATTGAGGTATTGAAACTCAAATGGTTCATATTTTGATGGATGGACATTCAAATCAATTCCCAAACCATTGTTTTTTTTGCTCCTTTGTTTCTTTGTAGGGCTAAGGAAACTCTTATTCCTCTTCAAAGATGAATCAAGAGAGCCCAACCCAGGTGTGAAGTCAAAATCCATAATATGCAAGTTGTTGACTTCATCATCATTTTTTTAACTAGACTAAGCAATTGGTTTGCCTTTGTCAAATTAGGAGGGTTATCTAGAATGAAATGCATGTGTCTAAACAACTCCTCTTTTACCAAATGAAGTGCTTCAACATTTGCATCAACAATATCTATGGCCATAGGAGTGGCATCAACATCTACATCATGGCTCTGGGTCTCTATATTGATTTTAGAAGAGTCATTGAATATGTTATCCACTACATGTTGATGAAGTAATGGATATGGATTATCTGAGTGGAAATACAACCAATTAACCTTTATGGCATGCTTGCAAATGTTGCCACGAGTAGACCATGGGAATTCACACATTATAAAATCCATGCGATACCATTTCACAAGGTACTTCTTATCTCGATTTATTTGACTTCTCACCCAGTAAGAATTGATTATGCTCTCATGAGGAGAACAATCACTATTCAGAATTTTTCTTGCTCTTTCCACTGATGATTCAAGTTGTTTCTATTTCTTGTAGTTGTTTAGAAATCCTTCTTCTTTCAATATTTCCTTGTACCAATAACAAGGTTCAACGGTTGTTAGCAGCATATAAAACAACCAATCCATCCGACGAGCACATTTTTTTCTTCTATCAGATAAAAAATTTGTTTTCAAATAGCAATGATATGACTCAGCAGCATTTTTGGTCTCCTGATTTGCATGAGGAAACTCCCTACAAACTTTCACCCACATCCCTAAGTGCAAAGAGAATTATTTTAGTCTAAATATATCACTTTTATTGAAGACAAACGTGGATACAATACAAAGAGTTTGTTTACTTACGAATCGTATCGCCAACAACCCAATTATTGTGGAAATAGTCTAAGAACTTCTCTTCATCTGCAAATTTGATAAAAAATCGATTGATTGCATCATCCACTTCAGTATTGAGAGTGTGTTTCATGATAGAACCTAACTCACTAAATATCTCATTGGATTTTATGGAATTAGTGGCCAACCAGTTCATGTTTTTTAATCAAGCCCTTTGTACATGCCAAACACATAAGATAACATCACAACCTATGATCCTCCTACCATATTCAATGACTTTTTGTGCAAACATTTTAAAATAAATGAAAATTTTATTATATGATGACAATATTAAAGTTACCTCAAGGCAGCGATTTCAGCTAATGCATCATCGACCATGAATGCGTTGACTTTCCAATCAGGACGGATTTGGAAACACATTTGCATGAGCTTCTCCAACCATAGTGCAATATCATCTGATGTGTTTCGTGATGCCACAACCCATGCAACTAGTACCCCGCTTTATTGTTCATCAAATGCCACAAGTTTATACAACTGATACTGTCATATTCAACATTATATAAAGTCAAATACACATTATTAATCATATTTAATGTCTACAACTTAAATACGTATATTCAATTAATCATTGCTATCTAACTTAACCATATTTATTTGTATTAAATGTTGAATCCATGGCTATTAAGCTATTGTGTGATAGCTTGACCATTGTCTCCAACATCCACTTTGTTTGAATCCCTATTATAAAAGGGACCTCCACACCATTGGGTTTTTTGTAAAAGAAAAAATCTTCCTAGTGCTTTTGATACCAAAGGTTTACACTCATTTCATCCTTTTTGTGGAGTTGATAATTTCCCTTTTCCAACCTGTTATATATGTTTACAATATCTTTCCTGCATAAGAAGAAGTCTCTATCCCGAGTTGTCACATCCATGTCAACATGTCTCTTAATGTGGGTTCTATACACCATATCAATAGGCACTCCCAAAAAGAAACAACTCTCAACATAAGCAACGATGTCCCTTGAAAGCCTTGGCCTATACAAGGCCCTAGCCTCACCTGAATTGTCATGTTGTCCACGACAAGGCCAACCTTTTCCATCTTCATGTTCATACATATTGAAACTCAGTATTTCTATATGAGGACTTTCATTCATAACTTTCACAATAAAGTGGCATTGACAACCCCTCTTCTACACAAATGAGCTTCTTTGTTTAGTTGAAGGCTCTCTTCTTTTATCCTCTGGTCCAAATGAGCAATAATATCTACACAAAAATTCTTGAAATGTCAATACATACAAAGAATGATAACTTTTGTTTTAAAGGACCTAAACAATGAATTTTGAAATACTTACATGTCATATTGTGGTGCAGCAGTAGCTCTTTGTCTTGGTTCTATTTTATTCTTCCGTATGAAATTACATGGAGCAATATGATTTTCCTCCTCCCCTTTGATAAATTCAGAAACTCTTTCTAAAGGGATTAAAGCAACTTGATCAATGTTGTTGTTATTTCGTTTTATTTTAGTCCAAACTAAGTCTTTACTAGAAAAGGTCATATGTTGTCTTTGAGGTCTTGCACCTGAAGATCCATTCAGATATGATCCCATTTTGCTCGCTTGCCCATTTTGAACTATTCTTGTTAGAAAATATGCAAACACATTAGAGAAATATCCTATACAAAAACATGTTAGCAACAAATATATTCATTCTAGAGCATAACAACAAAATAAAATTGATGATCCAAAGTTGACCATTCTTCATTGTTAACTATAAGTTATAGTTTCATGTCTATATACACTTTCCACATGACTGAGTTAGATTTAGTGAACAGTTATATCTCACGTGTATGTTAGTGAACACGCGTATGTTATGTTCACTAAATGTAACTCAGTAATTGAGGTCCAAAAGGTTGTTGGTTAAGGGGAATGTATAGGCATTATTTTATTTTTTGTTAAAGGTTTCGTTTATGGGTTGAGAAATAAAGTTTAGAAATAGAATTAAGGATTAATGGTTAAAAATAATGGTCTTCATATACTTGATTTAACCCCTCAAAAATATCTTTGCCAGCACAAAATCAATAAAATAAAGGCCCAAAAATAAACAGATGTGAACGATAATGTTTCATTATTAAGTTTTTCATGAACTAAAATGTTTCATTGTTAAATTTTTCATGGCCTGTCATCAACACTCAAGATTGGCTACCTCTTTGAAAAGCCTCATGTGCCATGTGTTCTCTAAAATAATCCTCCATTCGAAAAACTTATGAAAGGTAAAGTAAAAAGGCTTCAAGTTCTCAATGGTGAATAATTTTCATGTCCCTACAGATGCCTTGGTTGTCATCGAATAGCTAATTTTCGATCCAGCAATTTAATAAGGGATTCACCTGTACTTTTCGAAAAAAAGAGTTGAGAACCTTTTTGTAAGTCGAAGGAACCCAACAATTTAAGAGATTCACCTATATTCTGCAACAAAAGAGGGTATAGAAACTTGTTGCACGCCAGAAGGGCCCAACAATCTAATAAGGGATTCACCTATATTTTGCAACAAAAGAGCGTGAAGAATCCTGTTCTAGGTCGGAAATACCCAACTAAATGTAAACCCTCACTGACACAAAACCAACTAAGAGAAGCGCCAATGATGTCCTTCGATATTAACTAATCTAAACTGTCTATTTTATGGGAAGCAAGTCCAGAATCTTTGAAGAATAAATGTGATTCTATTCTATGAAACCAATCCTATGCTATAAAACATGGATACTATATGTAATTTAGATCTTTCTTGATGTAGTATAGTTCAAGGATTTATTACACTAAGTGTTATTTTAGTTATATGCACCCTTAGTTTCTATATAAATAAAAACTTCTACATATTTGAGTATAAATTGTTTAGATTCATATCGAAGTAGATGAATACATATTTTTTTTATTTTACTTTTAAATTTCAATATTTATTAATTTTTTGTCACTTTCGTGTTTTTATGGTTCATTAGTTAAATAAAAAATTATATTTTGATAATATTAAGGAGTACATATGTCCAAAAACATATTTTCCTTTCAATAGAAAAAACCTAAATTTGGTTGTGGGCAGTGATTTGATCTTGACATTGAATAAGGGTGGCGTGAGTGGATCATCACCCTAACTAGATTTCTTAGAAGAGTTATTTTTAGATGGCTTTGAATTGCAAGATTAGGTTGGTGTGAAGCCCATCAAACTAAATCCCATGGGTTAAAAATAGGTTTGGAGACGTAGTGATCTCTAAGATCCACTACCAATTAATGATTTTCCACACACTCCTTGTTAGGTCCCTATATTACTAGTATAGTCCCTTATTGTTGTTAGTGTAACCCAATTATTGTTATTATTGTACCCTTGTAATCCCCACATTGTTATTATTGTGCCCTTAAATTATTATTGTTAGGTCGGCTAGGATTACATTGTGGCCCCACTAGGATTACATTATGGCCCCATGGACTCCTATATATAGAAAGGAGGTTTTGTAAATTGTATCATCGAAGAATTGTTCATTTATGTAATGTATTGGAGGTTGCCCCCTCGAAGTGGCTTATTTATAAGGTGTTGATATCTCTTTTACTCTATTTTTGGAGCTGGTTACACAACATTTGGTATCAGAGGTTTGGATTCTAGGGTTTCGCTGATCTAAACAAGTCATCATGGAATTGTCGCTATAACTTTGTTTCTACGAAGGTTTAGAATCTGCAATTTTTAGAGTGCAAAGCTGAAATCCTGAGGAAACTCGTAAAAAAAATTCAGATCTTGGTTCGCAATATTTTCGGAGATATGATCTGTGGAAGGTAGTGCTTTTTCAGGCTCCCGAATTTCATCTCAAAGAGGTGATCGTGGGAAAATATTCATAACTCTCTCTCTGAGCATCGGATTGGAGTGTCGTAAAAAGTGGTCGAAGGTACACGAACTTTAGTTTCTTGGCTATCAATTATAGAGTTGAAGGACGAAACAGTGACACATGGAAAGTCTTATAAGTTCGCTCTACTAAACCAATCCATAATTAGGTCATTGTGGGAGATTGGACACAACTTTGTCTTGGATAATCCAAATCAGGTCAGACATGTGGCATTCGAAAGAGAATTCATAGGGCTACGTCGGTAGCGAAATTCAAATATTTAAGTGCTGCAATCACAGAGATAATCCAATTTCAATATCGAGCTCCTCAAAAGCAAGAAAAAGGTGTGTATTTTTTTTCCGAATTGTATAAGTCTTGTTTGAAGAATCAATTTGAATTGATTCCAAGGGCATATTGTAGAATAGATATCAGTATTGGGTTCTAAAAGATGCCCCGTAAAAATAATTCAACACCCATTAAGCCTTCAGAAGGCTATACTATGACTCATGAAGATGAAGAATTACAACATGATCTATCAAAATTACAAGAGCAAGTGCACCAAATTTCACTCTCGCAAAGAGAAACAAAAAATGAAATGGAAGTATTGAAGAAAGACGTGGAAGCGAAGGTGGATGGCATGGAAGCTGGCATGGAAGCTAAGATGTATGAAATGAAAGACAACATGGAAAACATGAAGTATGATCTAAAAGCAGACATGGAAGGTTTGACAAAGTTGATACAAGAAATGTTTCATAATGGTGAAAAGATAGTAGAAGAAACTCATGATGAGAACAAAATAAATGTTAATCGTGATTTCACAAACTCTAATGTTGGCGGGAAGAACCACCATATTCCAAAAATGGAGATGAGGAAGTTTGATGGAAAGGATTCTGTAACATGGATACTACAAATGGAGCAATATTTTGATCTCCATAAAGTGAAAAACACACAAAAGGTACACATTTCAACTTTACATTTAGAACAAAATACATTTGTATGGTATCCATGGCTTTTCTCCCATAAAAAAATTGTCACTTGGTCAATTTTTACGGAGGAAATGATAGCACATTATGAGGATACAAAGAGCAACACCTTCTTTACCCAATTGATAAATCTCAAACAAAAGGGTTTAGTGGGGCAGCACATTGAGGACTTCCAAAAAATTGAATATAAGGGTAACTGATATTCCAGAGGGACACAGGATTGATCTCTTCCTAGGCACTTTAAAGGATAACATCCAACATGAAGTTCGCGTTTTGGAACCTGATTCATTGGAGAAGGCATTCAGGTTGGCAAGAAAAGTTGAATGTAAAATTATGGCGGCAAGGAAGCCTACCACTCAATTCTATAAAGAAGGAAGTGTTGCTACGCCTAGATTTCCACAACCTACAAGGTTGACACCACAACAATTGGAAGAAAAAAGAGAAAAAAGGGCTTTGCTACAGTTGTGATAGCAAATACACTAAAGGTCATAAGTGTGCTGAGAAGAAATTATTTTACATAGATTGTGAAGAGGAAGAAGAAAATGAGCAAGAAGAGGATATACACCAGGAACCAGCCCTAGAAGAGGAAGAAATGAATCCGACCATATCGTGTAATGCACTGGCAGGAATTACCACTCCTCAAACTCTCAAGATAAAAGGACAAATCAAGAAGAAAAAGGTAATAGTGTTGATCGATTCAGGTAGCACCCATAATTTTATTCATTGTAAGGTAGCCAAGGAATTAAATTGTTTCCTATACCCAGCACCAGAATGTCAAGTGATGGTTGCAAATGGAGGAACTATAAATTGCTCTATAAAATGCCATAATATCAAGCTAACCATGGGGGAATATGTATTGACTAGTCCAATGCTTTCCATTCCTATGGGAGGTGTTGATGTTGTACTAGGAGTACAATGGTTACAATCTTTGGGGATGGTAACTTTTAATTTTCAAGAACTTTTCTTGAAATTTTTTTCAGAAGGAAAGGAAGTCGAATTACGGGGTATTGCAAGGAAGCCAGGAAAGATAATAAGCTCTAATGTCATGACAAAGCTTCTAAAGAAAGAACAATGAGGCGTAATTACACAATTATGCTCACTAGAAGTTCCAACATCAAAATCATCTATTTCTGCAGATCTCCAACAAGTCTTGGACAATCATTCCAAGGTGTTTGAAACTCCCAAAGGACTCCCACCTATTCGCGATCATGATCATGCTATTCATTTGATTCCAGGAAGTGTTCCTCCAAACATCCGGCCTTATAGATATCCTTACTTCCAAAAGAGCGAAATTGAACGCATGATTGCAGAAATGTTAGAGGCAGGTATAATTCAACCTAGTCAAAGTTCTTTCTCTGCTCCTGTAGTATTGGTATACAAGAAGGATGGATCATGGCGAATGTGTCCGGATTATAGGGAGCTCAATAAGCTCACCATTAAAGATAAATTTCCCATTCCTGTGATTGATGAATTATTGGATGAATTACATGGAGCAATTTATTTTACCAAGTTGGATCTTCGTTCGGGATATCATCAAATTAGAATGAAGACTGAAGATATTCCAAAAACAGCATTTCGAACTCATGAGGGTCATTATGAATTTTTGGTCATGCCTTTTGGCCTTACCAATGCACCTTCTACATTTTCAAGGGTTGATGAATTCCATTTTCAAACCCTTCCTTAGAAAATTTGTGCTAGTATTTTTTGATGATATACTAATCTACAGCAGGTCTTGGAAGGATCATGTTGAACATGTTGACAGTGTGCTCAAACTATTGCAGGAGAAACAATTATATGCAAAAAAATCCAAATGTTTCTTTGGAGTACAAGAGGTGGAATATCTGGGTCATATTGTATCTCATGAGGGTGTTAAAGTAGACCCTAACAAAATTAAAGCCATTAAGGAATGAAAATTCCCCACAACCATAAAGCAGTTGCGAGGATTTCTCGAGTTAACAGGGTATTATCGCAAGTTTGTTAAGAATTATGGGAGAATAGCAGCACCTCTAACAACATTATTGAAGAAAGATGCATTTTCATGGACTCCTGAAGCAACTAAGGCCTTTGAACATCTTAAAGAGGAAATGTGCCTAGCACCGGTCTTAGCTACGCAAAACTTCACAAAAACCTTTATTGTGGAATGTGATGCCTCAGGAAATGGAATTGGTGTTGTTTTAATGCAGGAAGGAAGACCCATTGCTTTTGAAAGTTGTCCAATCAAAGGAAAGTATTTACAGAAACCTATTTATGAGAAGGAAATGTTAGCAATACTGCATGCACTAAAGAAATGGCGAAATTACCTAATGGGAAGACACTTCAAGGTAAAAACTGATCATGATAGTCTTAAACACTTTTTGGTACAAAGACTATCTTCAGAAGAGCAGCAAAAATGGGTCACAAAGATGTTGGGTTATGACTTTGAAATAATATACAAAAAGGGAAAGCTTAATGTTGCTGCAGATGCACTCTCAAGAAAGAATGAAGAGGTGGAAGCATTGCTTTGTGCCATTTCTATTATCCAACCAGATTGGATAACCGAAGCAAGAGATGAATGGAAGAAGGAAAAATATGTATGGACACTCATTCAAAAGTTGCAGCAAGATCCTAGTACATCTGATATATTTAGTTGGAAAAATGATTCCTTATGGTACAAAGATCACTTATATATTTGTAGGAATTCCCAACTAAAACACAAGATTCTTTTGGAACTGCACACTTCTCCTTTAGGAGGACACTCGGGATTTTTAAAAACTTACCACAGGGTGAAGAAAGAATTTTTTTGGATGGCCTTAAATCTGATATTCAAAAGTTTGTGGCAGAATGTTTGGTTTGCCAGCAGAATAAAGTTGAGACAATTAAGACCCCAGGACTTCTATAACCTTTATCCATTCCAAGTCAACGTTGAGAGGAGATTTAAATGAATTTTATCACAGGTTTACCTAAGTCTGAAGGAAAGAATGTCACCATGGTGGTAGTTGATAGACTTACCAAGTATGCACACTTTTGTGCATTATCTCATCTATTTAAAGCAAGTACAGTTTCTATTACATTTATGGACACAATTCAAAAGATACATGGAAACCCAAGGGTTATTGTGAGCGACAGAGATCCCATTTTTACTGGAAATTTTTGGACGGAGTTATTTTCTTGTTTGGGTACTCAATTAGCTCAAAGCTCATCTTATCATCCTCAATCTGATGGTCAAAATAAGATAGTAAATAAATGTTTGGAAGGATATCTTATTTTTTTTGTATCTGATAAACAAACACAATGGGTCAAGTGGTTACCTCTCGCTAAATGGTGGTATAACACTTCCTTCCATATTGCAGCAAAAATGACCCCATTTATGGGACTTTATGGATATCATCCACCATCCATCACATAATATTTAAGGGAAGATTCTAAGGTTCAAGCAGTGGAAGATCACATCGAGCATCAGCAAGAAGCTCTCCAACTCTTAAAGGATAACCTGAATTTGGCACAAAATCGAATGAAACAACAGGCAGATCAACATCGCAGCAAGACAAGTTTTGATGTAGGAGATTGGGTATTTTAATGGCTACAACCATACAAACAAATTTCCCTCATGCAAGCTAAGAAGGATAATAAATTGTCGCCAAAGTACTATGGTCCATACAAAGGGTAGACTTCACAGCTATTGGTATGAGTTTCATGTTTCATGCTTAAAGAAGGTTATAGGAGAAAATCTTCCGGTTCAAACAATATTGCCAGAACTTGATGAGGAAGGAAAAATCATATTGGAACCAGAAGCGGTCATGGAAACAAGAACTCGACAACTACGGAATCGATCAATTTCAGAGTATCTCATCGAGTGGAAGAACTTACCCACTGAAGATTCTACATGGGAGGATGAGAATTTTATACAGAAGCACCCAGAGCTACTCAAGCGTTGAGGACAACACTTTTTTGAAGGAGAGGGGCATGTTAGGTCCCTATATTACTAGTATAGTCCCTTATTGTTGTTAGTGTAACCCCCTTATTGCTATTATTGTACCCTTGTAACCCCCATATTGTTATTATTGTGCCCTTAAATTATTATTGTTAGGTCAGCTAGGATTACATTGTGGCCCCACTAGGATTACATTATGGCCCCATGGACTCCTATATATAGAAAGGAGGTTTTGTAAATTATATCATCAAATAATTGTTCATTTATGTAATGTATTGGAGGTTTCCCCCTCGAAGTGGCTTATTTCTAAGCCGTTGATATCTCTTTTCTTCTATTTTTGGAGCTCGTTACACAACACTCCTTGATAAATTTACTAATTTTTTGTATGTATCATTAGCCTATTTATTTGACGTTTAGTTCTAGAAAGGATGATTCCAAATCCCATTCAAATACAACCATTGTTGGATTAAGGAAGATGATTTCAATATTATTGTAAATTTCACCTAGTAAAATTTAGAAAAGGATTGTGATATATGAACAATTAAACATACGCAGTTATCTCATGGAAGAATGAAAGGCTGAAGAAGAGGGATAGGTCTTTGAAATCTATGGAAGGGAAATTATAAAAATGAGTTATGAAAATTTTAAAGGTTTGTTCAAGGAGACAAATTTTTGGAATTTCCCATGAAATTTTAAGGAAATCTCCTTGTCTACTCAAATGGTGATTCGAATTGAAAATGAGGCTCTATTTAAGAAAGTTACAAAGGAGGAATTACAATCCTATAAGCTTGCTGCAAAGGCAATATCACGGTTGCAATCGATCCCTAGTGGAAATATTGAGCTATTGTGTGACATGATTTTACAAGAGGTGTGTGACCTTATGGGCTATGACCGTGTTATGGCTTATAAATTTCATGATGATGATAATGGTGAGGTGATATCCAAGATTAGAAGATATGATTTAGGTACTGCAGTTTTTGGAATTGTCATGGTGAGAATTAATTCAAAATACTTTTTGTTTTGGTTCAGATCCCATACTGCAAAAGAAATCAAATGGGGAGGTGCCAATCATGACCTGCAGGACAGAGATGACGGTAAGACAATGCATCCACAATCTTCGTTTAATGCTGCAGGCTTTTACACAACCCAAAACCTGTCACGAAGGAGAAGATAGAAGAATCCCCTAAAATTGTTTTCAATTGTTTCTTTTTTCCCTAAAATATTCGAAGTCTGAATTAGAGATGATATGAGAGTTAAAGCGAAGTTTGTTTTTTCCTTGAAAAAATATCCAAATCCAATTTTGGACATGATAGAGACCAAAATCCAATGAAAGCAGGTTATAAAGCTAACAGAATGCACTTTCTCCCCTGTTTCTTGCTTACAATGATTTTTTAATACAACTGGATTTTTCATAACTGGAATGGTGAAATCCATTGTTGAGATTACTTATTGCTGAGGTTTTAATGCCTTCTACATCAATCTATAACATCTACATATTATCCTTAATTTAACTCCTCTCAGGTGTGTTGGGCCTCTACAACCTATTTCAATCACATTTCAAGCATTTTCAACTGAATTTGACTTGTCCAGTTGAAGCAAGGCCTCATGAAAAATGACGCATTTGTGGGTTAGTTACCCTGCTTCATTTGACAGGAATGGGCTGATGAGAAGAGCACTGGTGAGAATTACTTTCACTAGAAAAGTGATCGGGAGAAGAGCACTGAATCGACATGGGAAAGTAATACCAAAAAGGAAGTTGTCGAACTAATAGGGTTTTCAGGGGCCGGAAACCACGGATGAAAACTTCAATTGAGAGCAGATACAAGAAAATTCATAATTTTAAGAGTGGATAGGATTGAAAAGGAAGGCAACTTACTCGTTGGGCACAAGAGTGTCTACAAACCTCTGTCTGCTTTTTTCTTCTTCTGCGCTGCTACTGTGCTATGTTCCATGCTCTACTCCGATGTGCAATGGCTTTGTGAAAATGTGCTCTGTTTCCATTTTGGAAAGATAGCTAGCGACGTAAAGTCACTCACCTACCTGCCACCCTAACAATTAAAGACAGAGACACCTACCTGCCACCCTAACCCATTAACTTCTCGCTGTAACTCTGAAAACTCTGACAAAGTAGTGAAGTAGTGATGTGGTGATCCCCAGGCAGAATCGGCGACGGGCAAGAAATGTTTTTCGATGGGTAGCGTTTTCGGGTTAAAACGCTGCCTAGGTAGACTACTCCTCGTTAAACTCGTTCCATTGGTCGCACAGCGAGGAGCAGCCACCATGATGATGCCTGAGACCCGGCCTTTTTGCGCACTGATATCGTCATCAAAAGGCAAAAAGCTTATCCTACGTTATATCTTAAAACAACACATTTGCATAGCTATTAATTTTAATTTTTTAGTATTGATTTTTTAAATTTATAAAATTAACATAATAATCAATTATATAAATTAAAGGTATTGAATATAAAAGAAAATCGATATCATTCGAATAAAGATATTTTTTATACTTATTTCTTAAAACACATTTGCATAGTTATTAATTTTAAATTATCAGTATTGATTTTTTTAATTTATACAATTAACATAATAATTAATTATATCAATTAAAGGTATTATCTTTTATAAGTTTTTGAGTGAAATTGGTTATTATTAAATTTTTAATGGAATAAAAAATAAGATTTAAATTTCAAACTATTTATCATATGAATAATTTTCTTAATTTAACAAAATTATACTTATTTTAAAATAATTCTGTTAATATTTTTAAATATAAAAACAAAATATTAAAGAATTTAAATAATCTTTTATTTATTAAAGTTGAATAAACTATATTTACTAAGTTGTTATTATTATTATTGACATTAAATAAACTAGCACAACTATATTTACTAATAAGTAAGTGTATAAAATATATCTAAAACTCCATTTACCAATGTGATTGCTATAAGCTTATAGGCATATATCCACCACCCACCACCTACCACATTAATACTTATTAAGTTTATTTTGTTAAAGGCTAATATTTCTTATTATTAATAACTATATCAATAATAATTGTCATATTATTTTATATTTATATAATTATACTTATTATATTAACATTATTTTGTATATTAATATAATATTAGTTATTACATAAAATTTTGCTAATATAATAATAGTTATATTTAAAACTATAATATAATTTACATATAACATAATAATAACATTGAGCTATCATTAATAATATGTATTTATTGTTACCATCAGGTTATCATCAAAATATATATATATATATATATATATATATATATATATATATATATATATATATATATATATAATTGTCAGTGTATTTTATATATTTACTTGGATTATATTAATAATATTAACTATATACACACCATATATTAAACTAAAATATATTATTCTATTATTACTATATATATAATTATAATTTTATTCATATATTAATTGTTATAACTCAAACTATAATATAATAATATTTTGTTATTATTTATAATATGTTTTTATCTCTTATCATTATGGTGAATAATTGTATTATATTTATTAATATAAATGTTAATATCTTTCATATGATCACCTAAATCCAATGGATAAATATTATAAACTTAAGGGATTAATATTAAAAACACAAGGATTAATACAAACCAAAAGTGTTGATAAACCCACATGATTATTAATATTATAAACCCAAGGGATCATTAAACCTTAGGGATTTATAATATTATAAACCTAACGAATTAATAAACTGAAGGGATAAACATTATAAACCTAAGGGATTAATATTAAACCCTAGATTAATAAACCCAACATATTGATATTAATGTTATAAACCTATGAATAATTTTATACCCTTAGATAAATAAACCCAATGGATTGATATTATAAACCCAAGGAAATAATAAATCCAAGGGATTAATACTAAAAAACCAAGGGTTTATAAGCCCAATGGAATAATAGTAAACCCAAGGGATTAATATTATAAACCCTAGGTATATAAATACTTAGATAAATACTATAAACCCTGAAATAAACATGGTTGACCATGGTTGATTTGAAAATTGAGATAATCTTTGTCATAATGTGACGCTCGACCAAGGGTGACCATGGTTGGCCATGGTTGATTTTCATATTGAGATAATATTTGTCATAATGTGGTATTGGACCATCGTTTACCATGATTGACGATCGTTGATGATGATTGACAATGGTTGACCATGGTTCATTTTCATATTGAGACAATGTTTATCATAATGTGACATTGGACCATGGTTGATTTTCATATTGAGACAATGTTTTCCATAATGTGACATTAGACCATGGTTGATTTTCATATTGAGACAATGTTTGTCATAATGTGACATTGGACCATGGTTGATATTTATATCGAGACAATATTTGTTGTAAACATGTGGCATTTATATTAATCCACGCGATTAATATTATAAACCCTAGTATTAAACCCCTATGAAAATTATTACACTTTTGGAATATGAAACCTTAGATTAATAAACCCAATGGATTTTTATTAATGTTATAGCCGTATGAATAATTTTATACCCTAGGAATATGAACCCTTAGATTAATAAACCTAATGGATTGATATTATAAACCTAAGGGATTAAAACTAAAAAACCAAATATTTGTCACAATGTGGCATTGGACCATCGTTGACCATGATCGATGATGGTTGACGATGATTGATGATGATTGACAATGGTTGACCATTGTTAATTTCATATTGAGACAATCTTTGTCATAATGTGACATGGACCATGGTTGATATTTATATTGAGACAATATTTTTCATAATGCAACATTCGACCATGGTTGACCATAGTTCACAATGTTGGTTTTCATGTTGAAACAATCTTTTTCACAATGTGATATTGGACCATGGTTGACCAAGATTATAAACACATGGGATTTATATTAATCCACAAGATTAATATTATAAACCTTAGTATTAAACCCAATATTATAAACCCTAGTATTGAACCCAATATTATAAAACCTAAACTTAAATCTAATATTGTGACCAAAATGTTTGATTAATATGGATGAGCATATTCAACCAGATCTCACCATTATAAGATTACAAATATTAATTTTCTAAACATTATTAATATTAATAAACTCAAGGAATCAATAAACCCAAAAAACTAATATTAGAAACCCAAGCGATTAATAAACCCTAGGAATTAATATTTTAAACTCAAGCGATTCAGGAACTCAAAGGATTAAATTATAAACCCAATGAATTATTAATATTATAAATCGATGCGACTACTAAACTGAAGGGTTTAATATTATAAACACAATGAAATAGAAAATCCAAGAGATAAATATTATAAACCTAAATGATAAACAAACCCAAGGTATCAATATTAAAAACTCATGGGATTAAGAAACCCATGGATTATTTATCCCATAAACCCAACAAATTAGTAAACCTAAGGGATAAATATTATAAACCTAAAAGATCAAAAAACCCAAGGGATGAATACTAATTAATTATTATTATTATTATTACTTAATATTAATACAATTAATAATTAATATTATTAAGAAGTCTAATAAAAAACTTTGAAACATAGGGCGTTGATATTCTAGTTGTCATGTGAAATTTAAAAAGAAAAAATGGCTTCTAGCATTTGTGCTCGAGGCTCCTCTGCAGCCGTAAAGAAACAACCTTGCCGTGAAGATCATGGCAGTGAGAGGCCTGCCGAGCCTTCATTCCCTCATGAGCCCTTTCATGGAAGCAGCTGCGTCAGAAACATGGGAAAAAAGAATCACGCTGTGCCAAAACTCCACCCAGATCTTCTGGCCGCAGATAGTTGTGACAGCTTCCAAAAAATGTAGGATGGAGACGCCCCTGCACACAGATTCGAGATAGATCCTCACCCTAATGCGTCGTGGGAGAACTTCTGAACGATGCCAATCTGTGAGACGAGCTCATACTACTCCAACCCACCCCTGCTCCTCGATGATCCATTTATCCTTCGTGTTTCCCCTGGAACTTCATATCAAGGCAGCCATCTCACAAGGGAATACAATAAACACAATGAAATAGCCTTGCGACGCAACGAGCCATCCGGACTCAACATGCTGATATGCTCTGGCAGCCATGGACCCCTAGATCTTCTACCCCCTCTTTTGAAATCTAGATTTCTCTCCTAACTGGAAAAACCATGCTACTTTGGGTACATTCTACGGACTTGGTGAAACACCTCTCGCAAGCCCTTGAACTCAGGCTGGGGATTCCCTCCACATCTCTGCGACTTCTCTATGAAGGTAAACAACTCGAGGACCCTCTTCCGCTCTCATTTGAAAATATTTAAAAGGATGCCTCGGTGGTTTTATCCCTTCATCTACGGGGAGGTGTAATCGGGCAGCCCTCTACAGCTAATGCTTTCTCTTACAGGGACATTGTCAATGCACAACCCCCCAAACAATATGCTCAAGCCACGAAGGCTCCCAAGCCTTTCTTGGTAGATAAAATGGAGGAGGTGCCCTCTGTAGAAATCTCGCACCCGGATCTTGAGAGCCAGTTTAAACTGTATGCAGAATCTGCCTTCATCTTCCGATTCAATGGATTATGGCCTCGCACAACAGATCTATACCAATGGATTCATTCCACTTGGGCCAATAAATGCAAGGTTATTTTCTGCTCGAAGGGTTTATTTATAGTTATATTTTCTCACAGTGAGGACAATTGGTCCATGGTTCTAGGGAAAATCAGGGCTATTCCTCACCCCCTAGTTCTCATACTTTGACCCTTCTATGACAGTCATCACCAAACTTTCAATCTGGGTCAGGCTTCTAAACTTACCTTCTCATCTATGGCACTTTTCTGTCTTCCAAGGAATTGGAGACACTCTGGGATGTTTTCTGGAAAAATATCCCTCGAGAGGGGAGAAGGGCATCTACACCTATGACAGAATATGTGTTGAAATTGACATCAACAAAGGTTTACCAGATCAAATCATTCTTAAAGTCGGTGATTTCCTTTGGACACAGACCTTGGAATATGAGAACACTGTGTTCCGCCTTTAGCACTGCCATCAAACATGGCATCTTCAGAACTCATGCGCTATGTTCCTCGCCTAAAAGAATAGAAACACCCGTAAATCGAAAAATAAAAGCTGGAAACCCTGTGATCCACCTCCCATGGATGATATTGAGTCCTCCAGCTTGGATGAAGAAGAGACTGAACCATATGAGGATGTCGTAAGACAACAGTAGGTGCCATCCTCGGTAGTCCCTGAGAGGCCCATTGCCTCCTCAAATCTCCAGAAACGTTCACATGAGTCCACCTCCTCCGAATCGGATAAGGAATCTCTTCCCTTGGTCAACAACAATATTCAAGTGTTTTTAGCCCACTCGCTCCCTGGCGGTTGGGTTAAAGTCACAAAAAAAGGAAGGAAAGAAAATTCATATGGCAGATTCTACCCATTCTGGGTAGATCCCTATGTCTATCTCACTTGGCTCCCTTGTCTCTCTTCTTGTTACTCTTTTTTTCTCTCTTGACTACGTCAATGGACTGAGGTTGATTGTGGATCTCTTTTGGCTCCCCCGGTTTCCTGCTTCTCTTGATTGTAACTCCTTTTGTACTATACACTTTTAATAGAATCATTCCTATCTAATTTACAAAAAAAAAAATTAATATTATTAATTGTCCCGGGGGGCAACGCAATTGGTTAATCCGATAAATGTGAAATTTTTGTAATTCGAAAGACCCAGGTTCAAATCCCCCTGTTGTGACCCAAGCTATGGGGAGGAGAAAATATCATGGCCCCCCAGAGGTTTGCTAGTAGTTACGTGTCAGGCGAGCTGTTAGGTTCCTCTCTGTTAATAATAATAATAATAATACTTAAATTTAAAATCTTTAATATTGATATAATATAATATCAATATTTTTTTCCCCTCAATATGGCTAGTTTATATTATATTATACAAAAATTACAACGATACAATTCAGCATTCTGACCAGAATTGCTGAGTTAGCCAATTCCGATGGGAAAGAGGAAATTCAAAAATACAAAAATGGGGTTGCCCCTGGTGGGGAAACCAGCCCAGAAACCAGTCCATGGAGCATAACAGGTGCTGCCCTTGTAGGGTAAACAAAAATAAAATAGTAGTACCCAGTATCTAAGTATCCAATTATGTTGTGCATAAAGTAAAGAAACATAGAAACGATAATTGAGCTGGAGAAAACAAGAAAAGGAGGAACCATGGCACTAAGCATTCTGGTTCTTGTCATCCTGAATTGGCTAGGGAGGCTTCTCTTCCTCAATGAGGCAACCATAATCAGAGGGGTCGTCCTCTAGCTTGGAAATCTGGGGGTCCAGCTTAAGCGTGGAGGCCGAACACGCACCCGCTGCTACTGCTTTGCCACCTTCTTCGGAGTTGCTACTACCACCGATGTCCGAAGAATCCTCAGAAGGCTTGACGGGCAGAGCCACCATTTTCCAGGTTTGTTGAAGGTAAGAAGGTGACAGAGTTGATTTGTGCATCCGCTTCGTGGACCCCAAACTACATGGGCTAGAATGAGCTTCAGGAAGGCAAAGGGGGATGTGGGTTGAGAGATACTGAGGGTCAAGGACCTCCGATGAATCCACGTCTAAGGATAATTCCATAGAGCACTCCGTCATGGCAGGGATGGGAGGACGGGAATGCAGGCTTCAACCTGTGCCTGTACTGCAGTGCATGCGATGGCAACGAGGCATGGAGGCAATCGAATTCTGAGAATGCAATCCAAGCGAGTGAGTGGAGGGAGGAGGGTGGGAAATGAAACTGTAAGCTGCATGGAGGGAGTGGGCAGAGGGAGGGGCGGAGACACAACAAGTATTAGCAGAGCCGAATGCCAAATTAACAATGAAACGGAGGGAAAAGTGCTGAGGGGAGGTGGTGCCATTTCCCATTAAATGGCCAGGGCACTCTATAGCGAGGATGGGCGGGAATGAATTCACAACAATCGGAATGAATTGAAGTAATGGCATTGGGCAGAGCCAGAATGTCATATTTAATGGCACCCACGGCAGGGCCATGTGCTTCCTCGTAGCGAGGACAGCTGTTGGGCGTTGTTGAGGCATGTGGCAAGCTGATCGAGCACTACGAGGCACCCGCATTTGGGAAATATAATATCAATATTAATATAATATTATTAATTAATAATATAATTATTAATTAATTCGTAATATTATTATTATTGATTAATTAATAATTTAATAAATAATAATATCATTATTTAAATGTAATATCATGAGATAAATGCAAGAGATAAATATTATAAACCTAAATAATCAACACACCCAAAGTATTAATATTATATTAATGATACTATTGATAATATTATTTTTAATATAAATTTGTTATTATTAATTATATATATTATTATTATTATTATTTTTAATAAATAATATTTATATTAATAATGTTTATTCTTAAACTATAAACAATATTATATAATATTGATAATTTTTACTATACACAAGTATATTAAGAAATGAAAAAATTATTTTAATAAACACATTATATATATATATATATATATATAATACCATATTTATTAAAATTTAAATGTACAAATGAGTATTATTGTTAGATATAATACTAAAATTAAAACTTAATATTAGAATCTAAAATTTAATATAAAAAAACTAATATTGTATTATTATAAATTAAACTATTTGTAATTGATAGACAATATGGTTATATAACATATTTTTTTGGGATTTGGCTAAAATGTATTCCATATCACTTTCTCTAGTATATCTATTTCTCTTCCTTTATTAATATGTATAGACAATATTGTTATATACTATATTTGTTTGGGATTTGGCTAAAATTTATTCCATCTCACCTCCCCAGGCTCGTCTCTTCCACTTCCTTTATGTATAGGATCTTATTTACAAAGCAGTAAACATATTTATGCTACAAAAAAAAGAATTGTCCATTATTATTGGATATTCAATTTCTCTAACATGAAGATTCAATCATTTCACTAATTACAAAGAAACTCATCCAAATACAACTATATTAATAGTAAAACCTAATATTAAAACTAAAATTTAAAAACTATTATTAAAACCTAATATCTATTATTTTAATATTAATATAAACTGAAATATTTGTGATTAAGGCAGGTTTAAAGAAAAAAATATATAATTCTATAACATATTCATTTGCTACTAAGTAAATTAACCTCACACCAAAATCATCTTCTTTATCCATAGATTCTTATTCAAAGTTTCATGAATGAGTTCCTTAAACTTCAATTCATCTAGTTCATGCTTAGTTTAAATTGACAAATTTCTCATTGTTGAACATTGGCCTCCAAGTTTCACTTTTTGAGACTTGGATAAAGTTTATTCTTTATCACCTCCCATAGCTCATCTCTTCCTTTATGCATGTGCTCTTATTTACATAGCTTAAACTAGATTATGTTATGTTGAAATTGATGCATTTCTTATTTCTTATCATTATTTATTAAATTGCAAAAAATGATTTGTCCATTATTATTGGATATTCAATTTCTTTATAGTTAAATAATTTAATTTTTATTATATAAATAAAAAATGTGAAGATTCAAGCATTTCACCAATAACAAGGAAACTCATCCATATACATCTTTATTAACATTAAAACCTAATATTAATATTAAAAGTAAAAATTAAAAATTATTATTAAAACATATTATCTATTATCTATTATTATAATATTAATATAAACTGAAATATTTGTGATTGAAGGAGGTTCAAAGAAAAACAAATATGATGATATAACATAAGCATTTACTACTTGGCAAATGAACCTCACACCGAGATCATCTATTTTATCCATAGATTCTTGATTAACACTTTATGAATGAGTGCCTTAAACTTCAATTCATCTGGCTAAAATTTTATCCATAGATTCTTAATTAACACTTTATGAATGAGTGCCTTAAACTTCAATTCACCTGGCTAAAATTGACAAAAACCTCATTATTGAACATTGGTGTCTAAGTTTTGTTGGAGTTAATGCTTACATTCCATATTTGAGAAATTGGTTTTTGATGGTTGAGAAATTCTCTCAACCTCTCTCTCTAAATTAGGAATAATTTGGATCTCAGAAACTCTATTTAATAGAGTAATCTGAATGTAATCTGTGTGTGAGTGTGTTTACACATACACCATTAGTATGTAATATATGAGTGTTTTTCAGTATATGTGTGTGATTTTAGTAGTTTTTATCATGGTATCGGAGCACATGATCAGAGAGGCCTATGTGTGTTGTGTAGGGTTGTGAGAAAATTCCTAAAACCTACGCAGTACTTTGTTAAGTTTTTTTTTTTTTGAGCCCTTTCCGCAGTAGTATCGATTCCGCAAATTCCAAGACATTGTTCGCGTTGCTGTGTTTAGCTGCTGCCGTGGAAGGAGCCTGCCCCAACGTGGAGCCTGTTGTTAAATTTGGATCTGTGTGGAGTCAGCGTAGGGAAACTTATCGATGAGGCCAACGATGGTAAGGTGTGAGCAAAAGTTATTTCTCTAAGCCCCGCAACACTCAGAAGAGCCCTTCTCTTTTTTTTCTCGTCCTCAGTCATCGATTTCAATACCATTTTCTGCAAATCCATCATCAGTCACTCAATGCGTTTCATAATTTCTTAAAGAATCTCCAGACAGATTATTCTGCATGAAGACGACAAGGGTGGTCACGTACCCTGGTATTTGACGGCTTTCCAAACTCCATCCGAGATATGTAATTATTCTGGCAGAAGCAAAGCCGAATCAATGATATAGGGAGGATTCAATTTCTTCTGTTTTAAACTGCAAAAGCCACAGAATCACATCGCTATGTATGGTGACGGTGAACGCATATCCTCTTCCTTGTGGGAATACCAACTTAGTCATAGAATTATAATTGGAAATCGGAGGGAAGAGATTATCCATACGGCTCGCCCAAGCGGTTATCTGACGGTTGTCTTTAGAAAACCGTATTGAGATTTCCAGCAATGAGGAAAGCGTTGATAAAAAAAGTAGCCATCGGCGGAAAATCCAATAAGAAACTTTTCCTTCTTTGTATTGGATGGGCAGGGACCTCAAGTGAACCGGTGGCTGTCAATATTCTCAGCTATATGGGCACTGTCGTGATGAAAATAAAGTTTTATGGTGGTTGTGTTGATCTGAAGATGTTGTCGAAGTGTTTGATGGAAGCTTTTAACAAGATGAAGGAGTCTTCCATTGCATATAAGCTTAGCCTTGTGAGAAGTATAATAGTGTTTAGTAGTTTGTTAGTATTATAATTTGTTTGTAAATTAAGTGATGAATTTAAAACTAGATAAAAGGGTTATTTTGCAACATTGATTCTAGATACATTCTGTATCTAGATGTTTGCCCTAGATACTGGCGAGTACAGTGGTTAGCACCCATGTATTTCGGTGGATGGGAGCTCGTCCATAGAATGACTAAGAGTTCAGCTATTGCAAATATGCAATCAATTGTTTTCGAAGAGATCAAGTGGCAGTAAGGCTCAACATGGATGGTTGTTCAGATAGTATCGCAGTTGCGGATCTAGGGAAGGATCCCTCATTAGTGGTAGACGTGGAAGTGGTCTCCTAATGAGGTTATGCGACAGATTGGGATGCTGTCCAGTAATTGACTTCGGGAGGTCCTTGATTCGGGAGTTGAGGAAGCGAACTCGGGAATCCAACTTGCCAACTACACCTTTCCGAGGGTTATGAGGCAACTTGATGGAGCATCTACTGATAAGCTTGATTATTTTTTTATTTTCATGTAATGTAATCATTAAGGGGGGATGTTGGAGTTAATGCTTACATTCCATATTTAAGAAGTTGGTTTGTGATGGTTGAGAAATTCTCTCAACCTCTCTCTCTAAATTAGGAATAAGTTGGATCTCAGAAACTCTATTTAATAGAGTAATCTGAATGTAATCTGTGTGTGATTGTGTTTACACATACACCATTAGTATGTAATATATGAGTGTTTTTCAGTATATGTGTGTGATTTCAGTAGTTTTTATCAAGTTTCAACTTATTTATTTTTGTTGGTCACAATAAATTTGGCAAATGACATAATAAATTAGCAAAATCTTAAGGAAATTTTTCAATCTAATGTGGAATTGTTTAATTTTTTCCTTGGAATTTTGCAAGATTATTGTTTATACAATATGCATCCTCCTGCATTTAAAAAAACAAATTTAGTGTTTAAATGAAGGGGCATAAGGGCATGATATTTCATAATCCACCTGCTATTTATACAATGTGCATCATCCTGCATTTAAAAAAACAAATTGAGTGTTTAAATGAAGGGGCATAAGGGCATGATATTTCATAATCCACTTGCCAATATTTTATTATTGATGATTGCTTGCTTGTTTATATATATATAGAATTTTATTGATTTTAAATCAAATAAATATTTTCAAAACTTGGGTAAAGAAAAGAGAAAAGCACGACTCGTTTTGAAGAGACAAAAAATGGTGGTTAAAAATAAATGGGGCATTTATAAACTAATTGTTTAAATTAAATTTAATATTAAAATATACTATTATATTATATATTATCTTAACAAAACTATACTTAATACTATATAAACTATATTAAAACTTAAAACCTACATAAAATATATAAGTTATATTAGAATTTAAAATTTAAAACTAAAACGATGATTATAGTTTAAAATCATTATTTTCTTGTATAAAACCATATTAATATTTTGGCGAATAGAGGACATATATTTGGTCCATTAGAGTTTTTGAAAAGCACCTTTTTAAAATGTAACACATAATAATGCAATGTTTCAATGTAGCAAGGTTTTAATAATGTAAGTTTTAACATTTTTACTTTTAATTCCATACCTCTAATCTTCATATATGGTGATAAATAACTTGAAAATTAAATTTTTAATAGTGTTTTGTAAAAAATTAGTTTAAGGTTTAAATATATAATTTAGATATGCAAGAAAGTTAGTGGTATGAATTTCATCCATTGATGTAATAACTATTACTAAAATATACTAGAATTTTTAAGAAAGTTTACAACATCTAATAAAAAAAAAACTAATTAAGAAAATCATTAAAATAATCAATTCCAATAAAAAAATCCTATAAATTACTAAATTATATATATATATATATATATATATATATATATATATATAGATATAGATATCTTAGGCATATTAGACAATAAATATTAAAAATTGTTAACGTATGATGTAAATATTATATAGAATTTAATATTAACCAATACTATATAGAATTTAATATTAACCATTACCAAACTGATATCTCAATTACATGTAAAATTAAATTTTCAAATTGAAAAAACTTATAATTGTATATAAAAAAATAAAATATTTGTAAATATATATTTATTTAAATTCTAAAATTTTATATGCGTTTAAAAGAATAAAATAAAAAATACAAACGACAAATTTTCTGTAACATGCACCAACAATTTCACATGGAAATGCCAGGAGTTAAAAAAATTTATACAAGTTACCCACGGGTAACTATCCAAATCACTATTAAATATTCCTTACTCATCATTACATAGAATGTTCACTAGTTCATAGTGTAACCTTATAATAAGAATAGTAAGTTGCTTAACCATTAACAACCTCTATTGTAGTACATTAACATAATATTGTATGATGTAACCTTCTACTCATTTCATTATTCATGTGGTCATTATATACTAGACATTATGAACATCACAACAAGAAAGGAATCAACATCATCAATTTGACACAATAATCAATCACATCATTGAACACAAATATACCCTGGAAACCCCGTAGGGTGAAAACCATCAAACGTTTAATTTTATTATTAAACGCTCATGAGGATGTTCAACATTCACTCAGAGGCTTATAAGGGAGACGATCCCTTAACCATCATTTGATAAATCTTACAAGGAAATATACAAATATCTAGCTTAAACCCATTACAATAAATATGATAGCATTTACCCTCTAGTCTTCATATCTTCATATCTTGGTGGCATGGATGTACCTACAACGTACCGACACACAATGGACCATCTTGCAGCTTACACTCATCTGTGTGAACCATCGCATCCATCTGCATGAACCATTACTCATTTATCTGCCACCATGTTAAGCATAATATTTCCTTTTCATAAGTCACCATCGCTTCCTATTTTGATGTCATTAACAAGCTTTTATAGCATGATTAGTTAAAGCCTTAATCAATAAGTAATTAATATTTAAGTGATCCAATAACACTTATTCATGTGCATACATGAGATGTGATTACAATATCACAACATGCTTTCTTCTAACATCTCTACCTTAGTGTGATCAACTAATTATCAATTCATATCAAATAGTTCCCACATGATTATAACACTTCTCACACACGCTCACATTCATACAAGACAATTCACTACCACTATCCAGGAATTCCTTCAATGGAAAATGACACAATGTGCATTCGTGTTACTTAAACTTTAGAAAAAGAATCCAACCCTTCAGCTATTGCTTTTGGTGCTTAAGCTAACATGATGAATGTTTTTCCTATGCATACAATGCATAAAGTTTCTAAACTTAATTTCCCAATAGAATACTTAATATAATAAAGCATGCAACCTCATGATTCCTCTTCGAGGAAATATATCATAATAGGCATGCAAAGACAAGGTTTTTTTTCCATAAAACTAAATGAATAAAGCATAAGAATACATGTCGTATTCTCCAAATGTTATACCAGCATTACCCATACATATATATCAAGGAACCAAAACATTACTTTAGTTTTTGTACATGTAATTTATCTTTTTTGCCAAAGAATAAATGTTGGATAACATAACTTGTTATCATTTCCCATATACAAATGTATATTCTTTCCAATGAAATCTAATATAAATATTGCATGCATAGACATGATCTTATTCCGAAAGAAACTAACATCATAATCATGATAACATAAAAGTAATCACACAATGTTTTCTTCTAAAGAAATATAACTAAATAGTTCTTTTATCCATGGATTTATTAAATAACTAATATTTACTAACACTATAATAATCTACCCATGGATTTATTAAATAACTAATCTTTACCAACACCATGGTAATCTACCTATGGATTTATGAAATAATTAATCTTTACCAACACCATGGTAAACTATCCATGGATTTATTAAATAATTAATCTTTACCTTCACCGCGGTAAACTATCCATGGATTTATTAAATAACTAATATTTACAAACACCATGGTGATATATCCATGGATTTATTAAATAATTAATATTAAACAACACCATGGTAAACTATATATACATATTCACAACATGGTTAATGTATGCATACATATTCCTAAAAACTCTTCCAAGAATATTAATGTGAGAAAACTTTTCTCTTTTCTTCTTCACCGCATATGAAAATATTTCAAGAGTTACCCATCTTTAATCTATATTCATTTTCAAGAAAACAATCTTGGATTTATGATCACTTCTTTTTCAAGAACTCTAACTTTTAACTATTGTTTTCATTCGTTCAAATACATGTTCTTGTTTCTCAAAAGAAAAACTAAGCATAATAACCATTAAAATGCATGTACTTTCCAAGAAATCTGTCCAATATCTAATCTTTTCATGTTTTATTTGTCTTCATATGTGAAAGGTTTCCATGTATTCTTTTCCAAGAATTCTTTCAAAAGACTAGAAAAATAAACAGAGATACTTATCTGGCTATGCCACTTCGATTTGCATTGCGCTACTCTCTTCGCTTGATATAATGTTGCTATCTTCTTTCATGAGAATTTGGAAGACCTTTTAGAAGCCTATATACACAAACCATTTCTCTTACAACTCTCACACAGAAATATAGTGCCACGCAGAAATATTGTGCCCCTTGTCTGGTATGTTGTCGAATAAATTGGTGTATTCTCGATTGGCTACCATCCATGTTGGTTTTCCAGCAAAACTCTCGCGGAGCTTTGCCTGCCTTCATCACTAGCTCATCCATCTACACATTCTCAATGTCTCACAATATGACTACGGAAAGGATAGTAATATGCTTCATAGCATCATGCTTGTCAACAATTATTTCAAAGAATGTAGCAAAGAATCGAACTCGCTTTTCCTCTCTAGCGATCCAATAAAAAATACCCAGGTCATTATCAAGAATTCGGTTTCAACTGTTTCTTGAATAAACAGTTAAAGTAAGATTTATTTACCGTGTTTAATTAGGACTGTTACATACTCCCCCCTTGAAGATAACCCCGTCCTCAGTGTGCTTCTCTCACTGAAACTTAAACATATACTCATGATATAATAATATAAACAACCCAAAGGGGATCCTTCCCTTTCACAATGAAACATTTTCTTTTCCTTAAAATCCATTAATTGAAACAATAATGTTTTTATCCATAGTCATAAGCATGTATAGCTCAAAGAATATTCCATTTCCATTTTTAACTACTTATCCCTTATTCAATTCATAAAAATATAGAAAAATATATATACCAACTTACTATTACTTACCAATTACTATTGGAAGTAATGCTAGCTTTTACACAAGCTCTCGGAGAATGGTTGAACAACCCATCAACACTCCTTGGAAAGAGCATGTAATGTATGACTAACAAATTCAATCACATTAGTCACATAGTTCAATCAAATGAAATACTTGCAACTATCAAACATTCATGCAATATCAAGAGATGTTTTAATCAGAGTACTTCCACAAGTACTCAGAGAGCACCAACCCTCTAATCAATGCATCATATACACACTGTCTTAGCTCCTACTAAAGACATCTACACAATATATCAAAAAGTAATTAGAGAGCACATAGCTCTCTAATCGTACCAATGGTCAATTAATGCACCATGGGCATATCCTAGCCTCTGCTAAGAAATTCAAAAAAATTAGTAATAAAATAAATGAACTTATACATTCAGTAATTCATATTCTGAGCACTAAGCTCCTTTCCTCTTAATATCTACATAAGATATTTACACAATCAAATAAAAACTCATTTTAATACAACACATAACTTATTACTCAACTTGTTCCGCTATGTGAACCACAATGGTAAACAAAATGCCCCTCCCAACCCATGGGAGTTGGTTTCCACAACCAAATGGAGTCATTTTCACATCCAGACAGTTATTCGACAAAAGCCCATTCCAGGTCTAGTATGTATTCCTCTTGGAAACATCATGCCTATTCCTCTGACAGTGTCCCATCTATGAGGAATTTTGGACCACCTCCAACAGGCTCCAAAATCAATAGAGTTGCCTCAGGTTTTTCCCCTTCACCATCTTGGCCAACTCTCTTCCCTACTGAGATCATATATATCTAGGGAGAGGAAATATGGGCAAGTAAGTGCCATCAACCCCTATGGGCAGGAAACCACCATCAACCCAGGCCTTCTAGCCTTCCAGAACTATTCACAACTGTCTGGAATGTTAAATTTCTCTTTTAGCATTCTTTCCCATAGTAGATTACATAATGAACTTTATGCACATTATACATAAAGAAAAAGAAACTTTGTGTACATCATACATCATACTTGCCCTTAACATGGGTCCAATGATATCTAGATTAATAGGAAACATGACTAACATACATGTGTTGTACATTATTATTTCCCTAATAACAAAATCATGCACATTAAAACATGATACTTTAACATTTACTATTGCAATTCGCATTGCAATGTTTGCGATGTTTTATTTTCACAAGTTTTCTATTGCCATTAAACTACCCATGCTTACTCCAAAAAACAATGCTAATTGTAAATATGCATTTCTTAAGAACATATTATCTTACGCAACCATTTTAATTTCCTGCATAAAATTTTGTCATGCATACAATTATATACAAATATTCATTAATTCTTTTGTGTCAATAACGATTAGGGTATGAGTGCAAATATTTCCAATTCCCACAATGTTCTGTTACCAACAGACTGACACATGAAGTAATTACCATAATCACCTGTTCACAACTTTCAAATAGCTTTAGTCAAAATTTATTCGTGCATATAACCTTCATTAGTTAGTCATTCATAACTAATCAATGCTATTAATAATCTTAATGCATCGATGAAACGACTCATTCAAAAACTAGTCATTCGATGCCACTAATAATCTTAATGCATCCATGACAACTCATTAAGAAACGAGTCAATCAACTAGTCATTATAATCAAGTCTCACTGCTTGACCCATTAAGTATTTTTTTAATATCTAAAAGGCTTCATTCAATTTAATTTTTAAAACACTCTATCATCTTATATAAGGACTTTCCTCACCTATTGCATTCATGCATTAGTTTCACACACCATCACTATACACATTCATCTTTTTCAAGTAGTGCATGGTAACTTTAGTTGTGTTCATTAAATGTACGAGTAATATGTCATATAACCACTATTAATAAACACCTCTCACTTTCACTAATGATTACTCAGGTTGTTCATAAGTACAACAAATGTTTTATTGTATTTTATCCTCAACAGGATTCCAATGTTATGAGAACCATTTTGCAACAACATTTATTACTCATTACTCTTCATATATATTTATAAACATGAATCAAAAATCTCATGTCAAACGTAGACTACTGCATAAATCAATCAATATGTAGATTGCTAGAATCATACCTTAGCTAATGTCCTTTGATAACATACCTCAATTTCTTTTCACTTAACAAATCCCAAAGGCGCTAATGCTGCAACCTTTAGCTCTGATACCACTTGTAACATACATTGACAACTTCACATGGAAATGCCAGGAGTTAAGAACATTTATACAAGTTACCCACGGGTAACTATCCAAATCACTATTAAATATTACTTACTCATCATTACATAGAATGTTCACCACTTCATAGTGTAACCTTATAATAAGAATAGTAAGTTGCTTAACCATTAACAACCTCTATTGTAGTACATTAACATAATACTATATGATGTAACCTTCCACTCATTTCATTATTCATGTAGTCATTACATACTAGACATTATGAACATCACAACAAGAAAGGAATCAACATCATCAATTTGACGCAATAATCAATCACATCATTGAACACTAATATACCCTAGAAACCACGTAGGGTGAAAACCATCAAACGTTTAATTTTTTTATTAAACACTCGTGAGGGTGTTCAGACCTCGCTCAATGGCTTATAAGGGAGACCATCCCTTAACCATTGTTTGATAAATCTTACAAGGAAATATACAAATATCTAGCTTAAAGCCATTACAATAAATATGATAGCATTTACCCTCTAGTCTTCATATCTTCATATCTTGGTGGCATGGATGTACCTACAACATACCAACGCACAATGTACCATCTTGCAACTTACACTCATCTGTGTGAACCATCGCATCCATATGTATGAACCATTACTCATATATCTACCACCATGTTCAGCATAATATTTCCTTTTCATAAGTCACCATCGCTTCCTATTTTGATGTCATTAACAATATTTTATAGCATGATTAGTTAAAGCCTTAATCAATAAATAATTAATCTTTAAGTGATCCATTAAAACTTATTCATGTGCATACATGAGATGTGATTACAATATCACAACATGCTTTCTTCTAACATCTCTACCTTAGTGTGAGCAAGTAATTATCAATTCATATCAAATAGTTCCCACATGATTATGACACTTTTCACACACGCTCACATTCATACAAGACAATTCACTACCACTATCCAGGAATTCCTTCAATGGAAAATGACACAATGTGCATTCGTGTTACTTAAACTTTAGCAAAAGAATCCAGCCCTTCAGCTATTGCTTTTGGTGCTAAAGCTAACATGATGAATGTTGTTCCTATGCATACAATGCATAAAGTTTCTAAACTTAATTTCCCAACAGAATACTTAATATAATAAAGTATGCAACCTCATGATTCCTCTTCGAGGAAATATAACATAATAGGCATGCAAAGACAAGGTTTCTTTTCCATAAAACTAAAGGAATAAAGCATAATAATACATGTCTTATTCTCCAAATGTTATACCAACATTACCTATACATATATATCAAGGAACCAAAACATTACTTTAGTTTTTGTACATGTAATTCATCTTCTTTGCCAAAGAATCAATGTAGGATAACAAAACTTGTTATCATTTCCCATATACAAATGTATATACTTTCCAATGAAATCTAATACAAATATTGCATGCATAGACATGATCTTATTCTGAAAGAAACTAACATCATAATCATAATAACATAAAAGTAATCACACAATGTTTTCTTCTAAAGAAATATAACTGAATAGTTCTTTTATCCATGGATTTATTAAATAACTAATCTTTACTAACATTATAGTAATATACCCATGGATTTATTAAATAACTAATATTTACCAACACCATGGTAATCTACCCATGGATTTATGAAATAATTAATCTTTACCAACACGATGGTAAACTATCCATAGATTTATTAAATAATTAATCTCTACCTATCCATGGATTTATTAAATAATTAATCTTTACCTTCACCGTGGTAAATTGTCCATGGATTTATTAAATAACTAATATTTACAAACACCATGGTAATCTATCCATGGATTTATTAAATAATTAATATTTAACAACACCATGGTAAACTATATGTACATATTCACAACATGGTTAATGTATGCATACATATTCCTAAAAACTCTTCCAAGAATATTAATGTGAGAAAACTTTTCTTTTTTCTTCTTCACCGCACATGAAAATATTTCAAGAGTTACCTGTCTTTAATCTATATTCATTTTTAAGAAAATAATCTTGGATTTCTTATCACTTCTTTTTCAAGAACTCTACCTTTTAACTATTGTTTTCATTCGTGCAAATACATGTTCTTGTTTCTCAAAAGAAAAACTAAGCATAATAACCATTAAAATGCATGTACTTTCCAAGAAATCTGTCCAATATCTAATATTTTGACGTTTTCTTTGTCTTCATATTGCAAGGTTTCCATGTATTCTTTTTCAAGAAATATTCAAAATACTAGAAAAATAAATAGAGATACTTATCTGGCTATGCCACTTCAATTTGCATTGCTCTGCTCTCTTCACTTGATATAATGTTGCTATCTTCTTTCATGAGAATTTGGAAGAACTTTTAGAAGCCTATATACACAAACCATTTCTCTTACAACTCTCACCTAGAAATATAGTGCCATGCAGAAATATTGTTCCCCTTGTCTGGTATGTTGTCGAATAAATTTGTGTATTCTCGATTGGCTACCATCCATATTGGTTCTCCAACAAAACTCTCGCGGAGCTTTGCCTGCCTTCATCACTAGCTCATCCATCTACACATTCTCATTGTCTCGCAATATGAATATGGCAAGGATAGTAATATGCTTCATAGCATCATGCTTGTCAACAATTATTTCGAAGAATGTAGGAAATAATCGAACTCGCTTTTCCTCTCCAGCGATCCAATAACAAATACCTAGGTCATTATCAAGAATTCGGTTTAACTGTTTCTTGATTAAACAGTTAAAGTAATATTTATTTACCATGCTTAATTAGGACTGTTACATACTGCCCCCCTTGAAGAGAACATCATCCTCGATGTGATTCTCTCAATGAAACTTAAACTTATACTCATGATATAATAATATAAACAACCCAAAGGGAGTCCTTCCCTTTCACAATGAAACATTTTCTTTTCCTTAAAATCCATTAATTGAAACAATAATGTTTTTATCTATAGTCATAAGCATGTATAGCTCAAAGAATATTCCATTTCCATTTTTAACTACTTATCTCTTATTCAATTCATAAAAAAATAGAAAAATCTATGTACCAACTTACCATTACTTACCAATTACTATTGGATGTAATGCTGGCTTTTACACAAGCTCTCGGAGAATGGTTGAACAACCCATCAACACTCCTTGGAAAGAGCCTGTACTGTATGACTAACAAACTCAATCACATTAGTCACATAGTTCAATCAAATGAAATACTTGCAACTATCAAACATTCATGCAATATCAAGAGATGTTTTAATCAGAGTAATTCCACAAGTATTCAGAGAGCACCAACCCTCTAATCAATGCATCACATGCACACTGTCTTAGCTCCTGCTAAAGACATCTACACAGTACATCAAAAAGTACTCAAAGAGAACCTAGCTCTCTAATCGTACCAATGGTCAATTAATGCACCATGGGCATATCCTAGCATCTGCTAAGACATTCAAACAAATTAGTAATAAAATAAATGAACTTATACATTCAGTAATTCATTTTCCAAGTGCTAAGCTCCTTTACTCTTAATATCTACATAAAATATTTACACAATCAAATAAAAACTCATTTTAATACAACACATAACTTATTACTCAACTTGTTCCGCTATGAGAACCACAATGGTAAACAAAATTCTCCTCCCAACCCATGGGAGTTGGTTTCCACAACCAAATGGAGTCATTTTCATATCCAGACAATTATTCGACAAAATACCGTTCCAAGTCCAGTATGGATTCCTCTTGGCAACATCATGCCTATTCCTCTGACAGCATCCCATCTATGAGGAATTTTGGGCCACCTCCAACAGACTCCAAAATCAATAGAGTTGCCTCAGGTTTTTCCCCTTCACCATCTTGGCCAACTCTCTTCCCTACTGAGATCATATATCTCTAGGGAGGGGAAATCCGAGTAGGTAAGTGCCATCAACCCCTCTGGGCAGGCAACCACCATCAACCTAGGCCTTCTAGCCTTCTAGAATTGTTCACAACTGTCTGGAATGTTAAATTTCTCTTTTAGCATTATTTCCCATAATAGATTACATAATGAACTTTATGCACATTATACATAAAGAAAAAGAAACTTTGTGTACATCATTCATCATACTTGCCCTTAACATGGGTCCAATGATATCTAGATTAATACGAAACATGACTAACATACATGTGTTGTACATTATTATTTCCCTAATAACAAAATCATGCACATTAAAACATGATACTTTAACATTTACTATTGCAATTCGTTGCAATGTTTGCGATGTTTTATTTTCATAGGTTTTTTGTTGCCATTAAGCTACCCATGCTTACTATAAACAACAATTCTAATCATGAATATGCATTTCTTAAGCACATATTATCTTATGCAATCATTTTAATATCCTGCATAAAATATTGTCATACATACAATTATATACAAATATTCATTAATGTGTATGTGTCAATAACGATTAGGGTATGAGTGCAAATATTTCCAATTCCCACAATGTTCTATTACCAACAGACTGACACATGAAGTAATTACCATAATCACATGTTCACGACTTTCAAATAGCTTTAGTCATAATTGATTTGTGCATATAACTTTCATTAGTTAGTCATTCATAACTAATCAATGCTATTAATAATTTTAATTCATCGATGACACGATTCATTCAAAAACTAGTCATTCAGTGTCACTAATAATCTTAATGCATCCATGACGACTCATTCAGAAACGAATCAATCAACTAGTCATTATAATCAAGTCTCACTACTTGACCCATTAAGTATTTTTTAACATATAAAAGGCTTCATTCAATTTAATTTTTAAAACACTCTATCATCTTATATAAGGACTTTCCTCACCTATTTCATTCATGCATTAGTTTCACACACCATCACTATACACATTCATCTTTTTCAAGTAGTGCATGGTAACTTTAGTTGTTCTCACTAAATATATGAGTAATATGTCATATAACCACTGTTAATAAATGCCTCTCACTTTCACTAGTGATTACTCAGGTTGTTCATAAGTACAACAAAAGTTTTATTGTATTTTATTCTCGATATGATTCCAATGTTATGAGAACCATTTTGCAACAACATTTATTACTCATTACTCTTCATATATAGTTATAAACATGAATCACACATTTCATGTCAAACGTAGACTACTGCATAAATCAATCAATATGTAGATTGCTAGAATCATACCTTAGCTAATGTCCTTTGATAACATACCACAATTTCGTTTCTCTTAACAAATCCCAAAGGCGCCAGTGCTGCAACCTTTAGCTCTGATACCACTTGTAACATACATCGAAAACTTCACATGGGAATGAAAAGAGTTAAAAAAATTTATACAAGTTACCCGTGGGTAACTATCCAAATCACTATTAAATATTCCTTACTCATGATTACATAGAATGTTCACCAGTTCATAGTGTAACCTTATAATAAGAATAGTAAGTTGCTTAACCATTAACAACCTCTATTGTAGTACATTAACATAATATTGTATGATGTAACCTTCCATTCATTTGATTATTCATGTAGTCATTACGTACTAGACATTATAAACATCACAACAAGAAATGAATCAACATCATCAATTTGACACAATAATCAATCACATCATTGACCACCAATATACCCAGGAAACCCTGTAGGGTGAAAACCAGCAAACGTTTAATTTTATTATTAAACACTAGTCAGGGTGTTCAGCCCTCACTGAATGGCTTATAAGGGAGACCGTCCATTAACCATCGTTTGATAAATCTTACAAGGAAATATACAAATATCTAGCTTAAAGCCATTACAATAAATATGATAGCATTTACCCTCTAGCCTTCATATCTTCATATATTGGTGGCATGGATGTACCTACAACGTACCAACGCACAATGGACCATCTTGCAGCTTACACTCATCGGTGTGAACCATCGCATCCATCTGCATGAACTATTACTCATTTATCTGCCACCATGTTAAGCATAATATTTATTTTTCATAAGTCACCATCGCTTCCTGTTTTGATGTCATTAACAACCTTTTATAGCATGATTAATTAGAGCCTTAATCAATAAATAATTAATATTTAAGTGATCCATTAACACTTATTCATGTGCATACATGAGATGTGATTACAATATCACAACATGCTTTCTTCTAACATCTCTACCTTAGTGTGAGCAAGTAATTATCAATTCATATCAAATAGTTCCCACATGATTATGACACTTCTCACACACGCTCACATTCATACAAGACAATTCACTACCACTATCCAGGAATTCCTTTAATGGAAAATGACACAATGTGCATTCGTGTTACTTAAACTTTAGCAAAATAATCCAACCCTTCAGCGATTGCTTTTGGTGCTAAAGCTAACATGATGAATGTTGTTCCTATGCATACAATGCATAAAGTTTCTAAACTTAATTTCCCAACAGAATACTTAATAAAATAAAGCATGCAACCTCATGATTCCTCTTCGAGGAAATATAACATAATAGACATGCAAAGACAAGGTTTCTTTTCCATAAAACTAAAGGAATAAAGCATAAGAATACATGTCTTATTCTCCAAATGTTATACCAACATTACCCATACATATATATCAAGGAACCAAAACATTACTTTAGTTTTTGTACATGTAATTCATCTTCTTTGCCAAAGAATCAATGTAGGATAACAAAACTTGTTATTATTTCCCATATACAAATGTATATTCTTTCCAATGAAATCTAATACAAATATTGCATGCATAGACATGATCTTATTCTGAAAGAAACTAACATCATAATCATGATAACATAAAAATAATCACACAGTGTATTCTTCTAAAGAAATATAACTGAATAGTTCTTTTATCCATGGATTTATTAAATAACTAATCTTTACTAACACTATAGTAATCTACCCATGGATTTATTAAATAACTAATCTTTACCAACACCATGGGAATCTACCCATGGATTTACAAAATAACTAATATTTACCAACACCATAGATTTATGAAATAACTAATCTTTACCAACACCATGGTAATCTACCCATGGATTTATGAAATAATTAATCTTTACTAACACCATGGTAAACTATCCATTGATTTATAAAATAATTAATCTTTACCTCCACCGTGGTAAACTATCCATGGATTTATTAAATAACTAATATTTACAAACACCATTGTAATCTATCCATCGATTTATTAAATAATTAATATTTAACAACATTATGGTAACTATATATACATATTCACAACATGGTTAATGTATGCATACATATTCCCAAAAACTCTTCAAAAAATATTAATGTAAGAAAACTTTTCTCTTTTCTTCTTCACTGCACATAAAAATATTTCAAGAGTTATCTGTCTTTAATCTATATTCATTTTCAAGAAAATAATCTTGGATTTCTTATCACTTCTTTTTCAATTTAATCTATATTCATTTTCAAAAAAATAATCTTGGATTTCTTATCACTTCTTTTTCAAGAACTCTGACTCTTAACTATTGTTTTCATTCATGCAAATACATGTTCTTGTTTCTCAAAAGAAAAACTTAGCATAATAACCATTAAAATGCATGTACTTTCCAAGAAATCTGTCCAATATCTAATCTTTTCATGTTTTCTTTATCTTCATATGTGCAAGGTTTCCATGTATTCTTTATATCTAATCTTTTCATGTTTTTTTGTCTTCATATGTGCAAGGTTTCCATGTATTCTTTTTCAAGAATTCTTTCAAAAGACTAGCAAAGTAAACAGAGATACTTATCTGACTATGCCACTTCAATTTGCATTGCTCTGTTCTCTTCGCTTGATATAATGTTGTTATCTTCTTTCATGAGAATTTGGAAGACCTTTTAGAAGCCTATTGGCTACCATCCATGTTGGTTCGCCAGCAAAACTCTCGCGGAGCTTTGCTCGCCTTCATCACCAGCGCGTTCATCTACACATTCTCACCGTCTCGCAATATGATTACGGCAAAGACAGTAATATGCTTCATAGCATCATGCTTGTCAACAATTATTTCAAAGAATGCAGCGAAGAATCGAACTAGTTTTTCCTCTCCAGTGATCCAATAACAAATACTCAGTCATTATCAAGAATTCAGCTTCAATTGTTTCTTGATTAAACAGTTAAAGTAAGATATATTTACCGAGGACCGTTACATTTTCTTTGACATTCTGATAGATGCATAAAATTCCAAACGAAAACTTGTGGTTTCCAAAGTTGACACAGGCCTCTTAAAAGAGGTCCCGAAATATCTTTCAAAGTGCACTTTAGACATTAAAAAAATGATAAAAACGACAAATTTTCTTCGACATTATGATAGATGCATAAAATTTCAAATGAAAACTTATGGTTTCAAAATTTGACACGGGCCTCTTAAAAGAGCTCCCGAAGTATCTTCCAAAGTGATCTTTAGACATTTAAAAAATATAAAATACATCCGTTTTAAATTTTAAACTAAAAAATGTAACGATGCACATTTTAGAGAGGAAACGTAGACAAGTCTAAAAGGAAATATCTAAAAACAATAGAACTGTTTGACCATTATCGAGTTCAGGTTTTAACTCTTAAGCCTTTTCGTTTTGATTTAAAATTTTGACCATTATCGAGTTCAGGTTTTAACTCTTAAGCCTTTTCGTTTTGATTTAAAATTTTAAATATTCGTTTTGATTTAAAATTTTAAATAAAAAAATGTGCTTATTTATATTTTAATGAGAAAATGTATACAGTGTAAATAAAATTTATTTAAAATTTTAAATAAAAAAAATGTACTTATTTTAAAGAAGAAATGTATAAAATAAAATATCTAAAAAATTATTATTATTTTTAAGTGATTGTCTAACCACAATAGTTTTTTAAAGAATAAGAAACTAAAATTTAATGAGAGTAATATCTCGGTTTATGTTTAAAATTAAAATTAAATATTATTAAAAAATAAGTAATTTATTAAAATTAGTTTTAATGAAGATAATGGAAGTTAAGTTTATTCTCCATATTACTTAAGATAAAATTGCATTTTGATTTGGTCCCGGATCTAGATCATTAGAGAGACAAGTATACTTAGTTCCAGCACACTATTTATTTATAGTGAAATATGAAAAATATTGTGGCAAAAGTAAGGGGTCCAGGAATCCCCTACCTCCCGCACAGAATGAGCAACAAAAAACATTGCACCCATGGACTTCTCTTATGAGTAAATGGATAATTAGCATGGTCATGTTTTGCTAAAATTTTGAGATGTTTACATAATGGCTTACTAAACTTTTAGTTATTGCTATAAGTTTATAGCTATTACCACTATTAAAGATATTCAAATTTATATTCCACTACTAATACTTATAATGGTGTTTGAGGTCATTTGAACTTTGTTAGATACATGAGCGTTTTTTTTTAAAGAAATAGAGAAAGAACTACTAAATTAAAAAATAAAATAAATAAATAAATAAATCATTTTCATTTAAAATTTGGGTCAAAAACATATTTTTATCTCATAAAATCAAAAACCATTTATTTGAAATCTAAAAATATTTGATAAATATAAATTCATACTTTTATAAATCATGTAATTTTTTAAAAATAATTATAATAAATCAACATATATTTATCAATATCAACTAATAATAAATATTGGCATTTAAATTACCCACACTATTATGATGCTTTTTGACACTTTCACTTGTTTTAGTATTTCCATTTAAATTACCCACTATTACTATGATGCATTTTGACACTTTCAGTTGTTTTAATAAAAAAATATAATAATTTGGTTAATTTAAAATTTAAATATCAGATAATTTTTTTTTATTATTTAATAATTATGATTTTTTTATATATATAAGGAAGAGGAAAAAAAAAAATTGGTTAAAATAAGTCAATATAGTTTTAAGCAAGATTGGAATTTCTTCTTGTTTAAAATGAAATTTTCAATGCATAAATTGGATTCAACACCCTAAAAACCCTTCAGGCACTTAAACCTTTGAGACTAAACAATTTAAACTTATATATTTTTAAAATCTCTATTAGATTTTTGGTAAATTTAACCAAGAAAAATTATCCATTATATTCAATTCTATGTTGTACTATAATTATAATACCCAGATTTATTGTCCTACACTAGGTTGGATTGGTTAGTCATCATGTGATTGATGTTTCTCTATGAACATATGTTTAGTTATAGGTTGTTTTCCACTTGTTCGTTTTAAATTTTAATAGACTAAATTATCCATTATATTCAATTCTATGTTGAATTTTCAGCGACGCAAGTTTGAAAACATGAAGCCGTCATTAAATATTTCTTAAAGGTACACAAATAGTTAATTATGCTCTTTGCACCAAAATTGTGTCATCCACTATATATGTGTATTAGTGGGTAAGCCAACAATAGGGCCTCTCTTTTAGTACAAGTACCTATAATTGGACCAGTACCAGTCAAATTCTCATATAGTAGGCTTAATGCAATTTTAATTAAGGCTTTCTTGGGAGGACAAACAACTATCCTGCTGGAAATGTTGTCATTGACGGCAAAGGAGCACAAAGGAGCAACACCTGAACCAGCAATAAGGAAAAGTAGAAGACAAGGAACAGAGGCAGCAGAGAGGTAGCAGAGGCAGCAAAAAGAGAAGCAAGGAGCAGCATCAGTCAAGGAGCAGAGGAAGCAGTGAATTGAAGCACAGACAAGCAGTGAATTGAAGCACAGAAAAGCAGTGAATTCAAGCATAGACCTATTGAGGGTTGCTTAGAGATGTAGGAGATATCTACAGAGAATAGGTTACAGAAGGGCCAATTGATCGAAAATTTGTCAAGTTAATATCTGTGTGAGAAAGTTTGAATCCCTGTGCTTACTGTATGAATGGCTTGCACTTTAGAAGCTAGTGTAAGAGAATTGTGTGATAAAACCCTGTGTTATAATAATGTCAGTATGTTGATTCATTGTGAGAAGCAACATAAAGGTTGCCCATATAACAAGATGAGAGTTCCTGGTTGAACCACGAAGGAGGATGATTTAGTTGATAATGGCAATCAAAGGCTGAAGGGTTCAAAGGCATGTTCGGCTTTACAGTGAGATTGTGCCCTGACATGAAATTAAAAATGCAGAGTTGAATGAAGCTTGTGTGGAATGATGCTTCAGTGGCAGAGCGATGAAGGAAACAGAATAAAAGGTGGAGCTATGTATCAAAGGGAGAAGAACCGAAACGAGAAGTTATAAATCAAATAAATAAAATGTTGATAGTACACGGGACAGAACCATGTGCGAACCGGAACTATGTAGGAACAGTGAAAGTGGGTTGGAGACCCAATACCGGCAGTATTGCCTGAAATAAAAGTGGTAAATAGATTTGGTGAAAAAAAACGCGATGTGCGTATCTGCGTGACACGTAAGGCAAAGGTGGTTTCAAGAAACCATGAATCTCGCATGGTTTTGGGCGAGTAAATGTCGAGCATTTAAAAAGCGCGATATTTGTCGATGTTCATCCGATCAATGGTTGGAGCGCGATGGGTTTGGATCCATCAGATGGCAAAGGTATGTTAACACCGGGGCCCAGGCCCTAATACATGTTGATGACCAATATTTATATTAAGGTCGGAGTTTATGTAATTTGTTATAGCCGAAGGTTCATGCATAATGTGCGTTGGGTTGAATTAATTAAGATCGAACCTTTATTTAGTTACAGAAAAGCAGATATATGTGATTTGGTTTCATAAGAGGAGAAATTTCAAACGATAAGTTATTAAGGCTCTCGTAATGGTCTTATGATAGAATTCTAATGCGGAGAAATTAGACCAAGCAGGATGGTGTTATGATATGTTCGCTGCGTTATAATATGCCATGGGTCCAATGTTGTTATAAGCCTTGGTTGAAAGGTTAAAAACGCTTGCGCGTTTAATAAAAGGCATCAAATCCATTGTTATAATGTTAAGTGATAAGGTCGGGAATATGCAAGTGTTTATTATATCAGGTTCAAACCTTAGAGAGCCGGTTTTATAATTGTGATGTGGGTTTAAACAAGGTCGAGAGCGAAACAAAGAGGAGCGCTAAGGCACGGCACATATATGTATGCAAGGGTTGGAAGAGATATTAAACCAAAGGTTAATACAATCGATATACACTATGCTAATACATTAAAGAGTTATATAATGTAAAACCCTTCACAAATGATATCTGGAGTATGTATTGAAATTTTGAGTGTAGGGCCGAACTTTAATACATCAGGGGCTCATATGATTTGAATTTACTTTTAAATATGCCTTTGAATGGAAAAGCGATAAGTGTAAAGACTTGTAACTATTTAAAGAGAAATTACATATGAGGAGTGTTAACGGAAAGGCAAGTGATATAATCACTGTGGGCCCGACGAGTAGTGTTGGTTTTAAACCATTGGAAAACACATACATTATAATAAATTGAATGGACAGAAGAATTTATTAAACTTTTGGGACCCTCACGAATCGCATCGGAGAAATTCATAACAGTGGAACATGTTAATAAAAGTCCCAATGAAGATTGCAGACCCAATGTGGCTATGAATTGCGATTAATATGTGTTTGAAATTCCGGTTTAAAAGGCATGCCATCGCATCGGAAAGAGGGCTGAACATCGGAACATCCCATAGAAGGATGCGATTGCGATGAAGATGCGGACCCGATGGGTTTGTGAACTGTGGTTCATACATGGTTGAGTTCCGGTATTACAGTGAACCATCGCATCAGAGCATCGGAACATCGGAACATCAGAGAATCATAAATCAGTGAACCGTGAATCATCGGATTGGAGCATCGGAGCATACAACTAGAAGTTGCGATTGTGATTAGTCGCAATCGGAAGTAGTCAAGAGGTGATGCATCGCATCGGAGCAAAATTTAAGTTCGGCGAGTGGGCCCGAAAGGGAATTTTGTGTATTAAAATGATCTATTAACATTAGATCGCCAAAAGTTATTTGAGCTATATAACACGGTTGTTCATATGTTAAAAACGCCTTATTATAATTCCGAGAAGTGGTTGTGGTATATTAAAAACACTTGTATATACAGCGGTTACACAACTGCACTGAAGAAGAGAGCTTCCAAAAACGAAAGAGAGAGAGACAGCGACAGAAAAATTGTACAAGGAAGAAGTTGAATTGGAGTTAGAATACGAGTTTCAACCATTAACTTCAAGCTCATATATGGATAGAGAGTGTGTAAGCAGGTAGCCCAAGCACAGAGATTGATAATGAACAGAGATTGCCCGGATTTGGAGAGGCACTCTTATATGCACAAGACTTTGAGAGTTATTGGGAATTAAACTAGTAAAACGGATTTATATCCAGCAAATTCACAATCTCAGTGAACAGCTATTGATAGATGTTGCACAGGAATGAGACAGTGGGCTTGACAGGTGTACATGCGCAAGTGCACAGAGTAGTAGTAAACAGAGGTATGCAGGACAGTTACCTGACAGCAGCAGAAAAGACAAAACCAGCAAGCCAAGTGCTGAAAAATGGCTGAGTAAAATTGTTGTATGTAACTGAAATGTGAATGTAAATGTTTAATTGATTTTATATTTTTTGTGATGCATTGGAAAGTCTCCGGAGGAAAAAAAAAATCCCACTATAAATTTGAAATTAATACATATTTCTATGAGGAGGCAAAAGGCAAAGAGGTATGGTTGTCCATTTCGAATTCCCAGTAGAATACAAACAGCCATTAAGCTATTTTGTGTAAAATAGGTAATATCCAAGGGTAGATGTTACGAAAAAAATAGAGGGAGAGAAGAAGAGAGTGTGCAGCAAGAATTGAAGAGAGTTGAAGAAAATAAGAAGGGTGCAAGATGTTAGAGAAATTAGAGAATGCGGAAATGAAGCTGTGAAGCAGAGAAGAAGAAGGAATTGATAGAGAACCTGAGAAGAGGCAGAAATGATATAGGGAAGATATGAGGACTGATGGACAGTAGAAAAGAAGGAACAGAACAGAGCTGATATCCAAGGTAAATCAACAAGTTTTTCTTTTGAAAGAGTAAGGAAGTTGGAGCTTCCCTATCAAGTTGTAGCTTGATAGATGTCAATTGTAGCTGACTGAGGTAGGAGCCTCCTGTAGGTTGGTGCCTGCAGAAAATTAGTGGTGAGAGGGAGTTGGAGCTTGCTTTTGCATCACAACAATAATAAGATGTGGTTTTATCCCTTTATGGGTTTCCACTTAAGGCAAGCGTTTGTTGTTCTCATATTAAGTCTGCTATTACATCATCTTAATACTTTCTGCTCACATTCTAAGATTACTCACATATTAAGTTGAACATGAAATGAAGGTGTAAATAATTTTTAAAAGTCCATGTATGTGTTAAAATGATTCACCCCCCCCTCTCAGTTTAACTAAGGGTTCAACAATTGGTATCAGAGCAGGTTCCTTTGGTGTAATCTTAATAGCTTGAAGGAGATCTAGTTGAGTCATGGACTGTCAAAATGTACCTGTGTTAAATACAAAAAACTTTCCTGAACGGAGAGATAAGGTTAAAACAGGATTATTGGCTTATGAACCTGAGGTATGGAAGCTTGTATGTGATGGTTACTGCACAGACTCCCCCACGGTGAAAGAACAACAGAGGAATGCCAAGGAAAAATGTGTGATATATAACAGTCTTCATAACAAGGACCTTGAGTTTATAATGGATTTAACCTCTGAAAAAGAAATATGGGACAGATTGCATTTCATGCATGGAATAGACACAGAGGACTGCATTGTCAAGAAGGAGAAGAGAATTAAGAAGAAGAAAAATTCATGTCAACAGGAAAATGTTCAATCAAATGAGGTACCTGCTAGTGTGAATGGAAGTAAGAGCCACGAAGAAATTGCAGCTGAAGAAAAAGCCAAACTTGACACAGTCTTGACTGAAATAGAAAGATTGAAGAGTGAAAACAAAGACCTGAAGACATTGGTGCAAATATATGATGAGAAAGAATATGAAGATAAGAAATAAATTATAGCCCTGAAGACACAGCTTGAAGAAGCAAAGAAAGTAGAAGACACTCTGCTGCAACAAATGAAAGAGAAAATTCAGGAATGTGAAAGATTGGAAGAAGAAGTAGTGAGCCTAAGAAAGAATCTAGAGAAATCCCAAAGAGAACTATTAATGAATACACCTCTAATGAAAAGTACAGGACAATTGGACAAGATGCTAAATGCTCAAAGATCACCTCTCATAAAGGAAGGCTTAGGATATGTAGGAGAAACCAGTAAGTCGAAAACAAAAGATAACAAGAATACTATTTTTGTAAAAGCTGTAAAGGACAATGAAGCAATTTAGAAGATTCCTATAGTAGTAGAAGCCAGCAGAAACATGAGTTGTAAAGAAACAAACATAATCAAGCAGCAACATGAAAGAATAGAGAATGAGAGGGTGAAACAATCAGCTGCTAAAGGCTCACATGCTCCTAAGGATGAATTCAATAAATTTGGAAGATGTCAAAGAAGGTTCTTTCCTCCTATGGGAAGTATCACCTGTTTCTCTTGTCACAAACCAAGACATATTGCAGCATATTGCAAGACAAAACAAATCTAGTCCAACCAGCAAAGGATGCAGCAAAAGAGAAGAACCCCTCAAGCAAGCAAATGGAAAGGACAATCCTTCACCAGGTACTCAAATCATTTTCATGGATACTGTTATGCATGCAATAAATTTGGACATAGATTCGTTGATTGTAAATTGTATTCAAAAAGGGGAATAAAATGTTATACATCAGCTCAAACAGACCTTGGCAAAGTAAGATGTTATGTATGCCTCAAACTTGGTCACAAAGCAAAGGACTGTAAACTGCCATATACTTTAAAGAACTCCAGATAGATGATAGAATTAAAACAAATCTATGAATCTAAAAGAAGTGTAGACATTATGAAGAACCCCAATAAAGTATGGAAGGAAAAGAGAAAGGGGGAGCCTGTCACCTCTATAACATAATGAATATATCATAGTCTCAGGGGGAGCTGCTCTAGGAAGCAAAGCAAGCATACATCCAGTGATAGATATGAAGCAACATCTCAAGGGGAGAGAAGTTCATAAAAAATTCCCACAAAAGCAGTCTAAGAAGAGCTCCATGAAATAGCTACTGTTAAAAGGTCAGAAATAATATTATCTGAAGCACACAATAGCCTACAGGTTGATGGAAGGAGAGAAAGCAGCAAGCAGCCATGATGATCGAAGAAGACATCAGCAAATTAAAGTGATGATCACATTGTGCATCATTCTGCTAGTATAAACAATGATTCACCTTAAGAAAGATGGGTAAAAAGAGCCTATCATCATTGAATCATAACTTCTTTCATCTATGAAAATGTCCCTTAGAGGAGTACAGTTAAGTAAGTGATAAATCTCTGATTAATCTACCCATGAATATTTCTAATAAAAGAATTGAAGATGTCTTCCTGAAGATTATTATGTTAGAACAATTGAATTGAATTTTAAGCAGCAATGATTCCAGAGCAGTCCTAGAAAGAAACATGCAATGGCTTTCCTTTAAACAGAATGACTGGAAATAGGACAATGGTTAATGATGCCAAGATCAAATTCAGGAGATTGATGACTGTTGGTGTGAACAGTGGAAAGCTCAATAATAGAATTTATGAAGGATGTCTTAATTAATGGGTAAATGTGCAAGCTGAAGTGAAATCTATGCAAGGTTTATCGAAGTAGTATCAATTGGTATTTAGGTACAAGCAACATGTCTATCAGCGGAATATCACGTGTTATCATGGAGCAGTAGCAGTATGATACAGGTCCTCAGGATCAAAGGATTATGGAAAAAGTGCATCAAGGTAGTATTCTCAACGTTATTTGCATTCAGCATGAAAAAGGTCAGTAGTAGTACAAAAGGATCAGTATTTTGTTTACACATGAAGCATTCACAATCTTTAAGGTTTGATCCAACAATGCATTTATGATTAGATAAGGCTAGTACAATATGTTCTATGAAGTTTCATAATCCTCACTTCCAGCCCTATACCAGTGAAAGGAGACTGTGCTTTGGATTGTATCAATTTACAGTGTATATTCAAGTCCAATACGTCTCAAAAGTGTTCTCTCAACACCATTTTGGAGCAGCAGGGTACAAAGTCAGAAGAATAAGGTCTAAACACAAATCAGAGAGAGGAAATGAAGAGATAGAAAGAACTCTAGGAAATGTGCAACCCTTTGTAATTGATGTCAAAGGGGGAGGAAAAGCAGATAGGCAGAGGAAGCATTGGATTATTGGTGGATGTGTTGCCATCAATGCAAAAGGGGAGACTGTTGGAAATGTTGTCATTGATGATAAAGGAGCACAAAGGAGCGGCACAGTAGAAGATAGGGAACAAAGGCAACAGAGAGGTGGCAGAGGCAGCAAAAAGAGAAGCAAGGAGCAACATCAATCAAGGAGCAGAGGAAGTAGTGAATTGAAGTATAGACAAGCAGTGAATTGAAGCACAGGCCTGCTCAAGGCTGCTTAGAGATGTAGGAGAGATCTGCAGACAATAGGTTGCAGAAGGGCCAATTGATTAAAAATTTGTCAAGTTAATATCTGTGTGAGAATGTTTGAATCCCCGTGTTTACTGTATGAATGGCTTTCACTTTAGAAGCCAGTGTAAGAGAATTGTGTGATAAAACCCTGTGTTATAGTAATGTTAGTATGTTGATTCATTGTGAGAAGAAACATAAAGGTTGCCCATATAACAAGATGAGATTTCCTGGTTGGAACCACGAAGGAGGATGATTTAGTTGATAATCGCAATCGAAGGCTGAAGGGGTCAAAGGCATGTTCGGCTTTACGATGAGATCGAGCCCTGACATGAAATTAAAAACGTAGAGTTAAATGAAGTCTGCGAAGAATGATGCTTCAGTGGCAGAGCGATGAAGGAAACAGAATAAAAGGTGGAGCTATGTATCAAAGGGAGAGGAACCGAAACGAGAAGTTATAAATCAAATAAATGAAATGTTGATAGTACGCAGGACGGAACCATGTGCAAACTGGAACCATGTAGAAACAGTGAAAGTGGGTTGGAGACCCAATATCGGCAGTATCGCGCAAATTAAAAGTGGTAAATATATTTGGTGAAAAAAAACACGATGTGCGTATCTGCATGACACGTAAGGCAAAGGTGGTTTCAAGAAACCACAAATCTCGCGTGATTTTGGGCAAGTAAATCCTGAGAATTTAAAAAGTGCGATATTCGTCAATGTTCATCCGATCAATGGTTGGAGCGCGATGGGTTTGGAGCCGCCAGATGGTGAAGGTGTGTTAACACCGAGACCCAGGCCCTGATACATGTTGATGACCAATATTTATATTAAGTTCGGAGTTTATGTAATTCGTTATAGACGAAGGTTCATGCATAATGTGGGTTGGGTTGAATTAATTAAGATCGAACCTTTATTTAGTTACAGAAAAGCAGATATATGTGATTGGGTTTCATAAGAGGAGAAATTGCAAATGATAAGGTATTATGGCTCTCGTAATGGTATTATGATATAATTCTAATGCAGAGAAATTAGACCAAGCAGGATGGTGTTATGATATGTTTCCTGCATTATAATATGTTGTGAGTCCAATGTTGTTATAAGCCTTGGTTGAAAGGTTACAAACGCTTGCGCGTTTAATAAAAGGCATCAAATCCATTGTTATAATGTTAAGTGATAAGGTCGGGAATATGCAAGTGTTTATTATATCAAGTTCAAACCTTAGAGAGTTGGTTTTATAATTATGTTGTGGGTTTAAACAAGGTCGAGAGAGAAACAAAGAGGAGTGCTAAGACACGACACATATATGTATGCGAGGGTTGGAAGAGATATTAAACCAAAGGTTAATACAATTGATATACACTATGCTAATACATTAAAGAGTTATATAATGTAAAACCCTTCACAAATGATATCTAGAGTATGTATTGAAATTTTGAGTGTAGGGCCGAAGTTTAATACATCAGGGGCTCATATGATTTGAATTGACTTTTAAGTATGCCTTTGAATGGAAAAGCGATAAGTGTAAAGACTTGTAACTATTCAGAGAGCAATTACATATGAGGAGTGTTAACGGAAAGGCAAGTGATATAATCACTGTGGGCCCGACGAGTAGTGTTGGTTTTAAACCATTGGCAAACACATAAATTATAATAAATTGAATGGACAGAAGAATTTATTAAACTTGTGGGACCCTCACGAATCACAACGGAGAAATTCATAACAGTGGAACATGTTAATAAAAGTCCCAATGAAGATGCGGACCCGATGTGGCTATGAATTGCGATTAATATGTGTTTGAAATTCTGGTTTAAAAGGTATGCCATCACATCGGAAAAAGGGCTGAACATTGGAACATCCCATAGAAGGATGCGATTTTGATGAAGATGCGAACCCGATGGGTTTGTGAATTGTGGTTCATACATAGTTGAGTTCCGGTATTACAGTGAACCATTGCATCGGAGCATCGGAACATCGGAACATCGGAGAATCATAAATCAGTGAACAGTGAATCATCGGATTGGAGCATCGAAGCATACAACTAGAAGTTGCGATTGTGATTAATCGCAATCGGAAGTAGTCAAGAGGTGATGCATCGCATCGGAGAAAAATTAAAGTTCGGCAAGTGGGCCCGAAAGGGCATTTTGTGTATTAAAATGATCTATTACCATTAGATCACTGAAAGTTATTTTAGCTATATAACATGACTGTTCATATGTTAAAAATGCCTTATTATAATGCCGAGAAGTGGTTGAGGTATATTAAAAACATTTGTATATACAGCGGTTACACAACTGCACTGAAGAAGAGAGCTTGCAGAAACGAAAGAGAGAGAGACAGCGGCAGAAAAATTGTACAGGGAAGAAGTTGAATTGGAGTTATAATACAAGTTTCAACCCTTGAGTTCAAGCTCATATATGGATAGAGAGTGTGTAAGCAGGTAGCCCAAGCACAGAGATTGCCTGGATTTGGAGAGGCAATCTTATATGCACAAGACTTTGAGAGTTATTGGGAATTAAACTAGTAAAACGGATTTATATCTAGCAAATTCACAATTGTAGTGAACAGTTGTTGATAGGTGTTGCACTTGAATGAGACAGTGGGCTTGACAGGTGTACATGCACAAGTGCACAGAGTAGCAGTAAACAGAGGTATGCAGGACAGTTACCTGACAGCAGCAGAAAAGACAAAACTAGCGAGCCAAGTGCTGAAAAATGGCTGAGTAAAATTGTTGTATGTAACTGAAATGTGAATGTAAATGTTTAATTTATTTTATATTGTTTATGATTCATTGGAAAGTCTCCAGAGGAAAACAAAAATCCCACTATAAATTTGAAATTAATACATATTGCTATGAGGAGGCAGAAGGCAAAGAGGTATGGTTGTCCATTTAGAATTCCCAGCAGAATAAAAATAGCCATGAAGATATTTTGTATAAAACAGCTAATATGCAAGGGTAGATGTTATGAAAAAAATAGAGGGAGAGAAGAAGAGAGTGTGCAGCAAGAATTGAAGAGAGTTGAAGAAAATAAGAAAGTTGCAAGAGGTTAGAGAAATTAGAGAATGCAGAAATGAAGCTGTGAAATAGAGAAGAAGAAGGAGCTGATAGAGAACCTGAGGCAGAAATGATACAAGGCAGATATGAGGACTGATGGACAGCAGAAAAGAAGGAACAAAACAGAGCTGATATCCAAGGTAAATCAGCAAGTTTTTCTTTTGAAAGTGTAAGGAAGTTGGAGCTTCCCTATCAAGTCGTAGCTTGATAGATGTCAGTTGTAGCTGACTGAGGTAGGAGCCTCCTGTAGGTTGGTGCCTGCAGAAAAACAGTGGTGAGAGGGAGTTGGAGCTCTCCTTTGCATCACAACAATAACAAGATGTGGTTTTCTCCCTTTATGGGTTTCCACTTATATCTAGTGTCTTTGTGCATGATGTTTATGTGTTGATATGGTTTATCTAATCTGCTTAATACTTGTTGTTCTCATATTAAGTCTGCTGTTACATTATCTTAATACTTGTTGCTCACATTCTAAGATTACTCACATATTAAGTTGAACATGAAATGAAGGTGTAAATAAGTTTTAAGGGAAAAAATTTAAAAGTCCATGTATGTGTTAAACTAATTCACCCCCCCCACCCCCTTCTCAGTTTAACTAAGGGTTCAACATATCCATCTTGACTTCTATTAGTTTCTTGCATTATTCTATTAGTTTCTTTCATTAGTTTTTTTTTAGAAGGATGTTGGTTGACTGCATTTATTTTCTCTTTATTTAGACTATTGTCCTACCATGCCTAGCCGATCTTTGCCAATACCATTTCATATGGTAATTTTTTCTCTGCATTGTTCTGTAGAATATCATCTTGAATGTTCATTGAGATAGTTAAAACCTTTAAAATATTTGGAGTTTTTGATGTTTCTGGTTTATGTGGGTATTTGTTGTATTATGCGCTGAAAAATTTAAAGCTTACATACTTAATGCCGAGGTGGAATGTTTTTCTATATTCGAAAATATTTACACATGCTTGTACTGAATCATGATGTCTCATCTATGTTGTTTGTTACTTTTATGTCACTCAACAAGTTTCACTTACCTTGCAGTTTCACTTTCTTAACTTGCATACAAAGAGATTAACAATGCATATTATAATGCATCCCAAGTTAGTAAATACATAACCTTCTTAACTTGCATACAAAGAGATTAACAATGCATATTATAATGCATTTCAAGTTAGTAAATACATATCTTATTGTTGAAATATTAAATTCACTTGCAAACCCCGTGCAGGAGAATGGAAGAAAGTACGAATAGGGGCAAAATGGGTTGAGTGCACACCATGGTGTATTCAACAGAGTTTAAATGAAGTTGTAAGGAAGTTTTTATTGTTTATGGGTGTAGCCGTATTTTGCAGAGGAATTGAAGGATTCGTGGTTTAAACCACGCAACAACAGGTTTCTATTAAAAACAGTCTTATCGGGCGTAAAAGCCCTCACCAACCACATAAGCATTTTATTTACGCACCATTGTTTTTGTTTTGAATTGGAGCCACGTCATGGTGGTCCCCACAACATCGCACATCCGCCCAACCGCAAGGCTCGTTATCCAGCCGCGATGCGATATTGCGATATCACAACATCGCACATCGCAAGTCTTCCGCGCCGTCCGCAACATGTTCCGCAAGCCCGCCGATCCACCGCGATGCGATGTGGTCCCCACCATTCATCTCTCATCGCAACTTCCTTCCGCCTACCGCAGCATTGTTCTGCCTATGTGATATCGCCGATGTCGCAGCATCGCACATTGCATATCGCTTCGCCAAAGGTCTCCGCACCACAAAATCTCCGATTGCCCATTCAAAACCGGACCCGAAATCATCATAAATCTAAGTTTATAAATTCTTCGCGTTGTTTCGCGTTCATTTTTGCCATGACGTCACTTTGACCTTTTGTTACATGATTTTTTTATGGAATCCAGTTCATAATTTTGTTTGAGTTCCGGCGGGCCCCAGCACCAGCCAATAGGAAAGTGTTCGTGTTGGTTTTGGGTCTACTTATGTAAGGGAAATTTGTAACGTGAAAAATTTTGAAATACGGCTTAATTTTTTTTAAGATTCGGGTCTAAAGGTTCACAAAACTTTGGTTAAAAGTAATGTTACGGGCAGAGTATTAAAAGTTTTTTTTTTTAACCTTGTTATATTTCTTTTTATTTTATGTTTTTAAACGTCGCGCCATATAAAAGCAAAATCCCGTAGGCTTATTGTAATAGAATACTGTGTATTATTTTTTTTTTGTGCCCGAAGGCAAAAACAAAAAACAGAGCACTATATGTGTGTAGTAAGACAGAGAGCAAGTTTGCAGCGTTGTGTCTATAATAGCCAAGCAAAGTTTTTTTTGAATTGAAAATCCAGAACCATGTTCTAAGGAAAAATCTCTCATTTTTTAATATTGTTTTATGTTAATGAAATAGTTCAGTTTCCCATCTCTGTCCAGCAAGAATTTTTTTTTAAATCTCTGTGTTGTAGAGGAGAACCTTCTGTTCTCCCTGTTTTTTTGGAATAAATCAAAAATTCCAACATGGTATTGGAGCTAGTCCAAGCTCTTTGAAGGATAGTAAAAGAAGCTGAAGGAAGGATTTTTTGCAGCAGTTCTCCAGCAAAGTGAAGGCTCAACAACAGTTCAGGTATTTCTCAAAAAAACAGAGTTTTGTTTTGTTTAAAAGAGTGCAGTCCTCAGAGACAGAGTTTGTCTTTTAAAGAAGGAAAGATAGTCTATTTAAAAAAAAACACACAGTCAAGTTTATTACATATTTTAGTGTGCTAAGTCATGGCAGGAGCCAGCACAAGCATGAGTATTGGAAATAATCATTTCCCACAGTTCAATGGGAAGAACTATGATTATTTGGAAATCACCATGAGAGCCATGTTTGCCTCTCAAGACTTATGGGAGCTTGTTGAAGATGGTTTTGAAGAACCAATAGATGAAAATTCCTTTAATGCCTTGACACAGGCAAAGAAGGATTTGTTGAAGAGAAATAGGAAGCAGGACTCAAAAGCCCTCTTCTATCTCTATCAAGCAGTACATGAGAGTGTGTTTCCAAGGATAGTAGCAGCTAAGAGATCCAAGGATGCATGGGATACCCTCTAGATTTCCTATCAAGGTATGGAGAAGGTGAAGACAGCAAAACTACAATTGCTAAGGAGAGATTTTGAAACTCTCTGCATGAAAGAGTCTGATAACATAGACTGATTCTTCACACATGTGATTGGGTTGGTCATCCAAATAAGGTCTCATGGAGAAACACTTGAAGAAAGAAGGATTGTGGAGAAAGTGTTGAGGAGCTTACCCTCAAGGTTTGATGTAATAGTCACAACCCTTGAAGAGACAAAGGATCTCTCAAATTTTTGAGTTGATGAACTTCATGCATCATTGATGACACATGAACAAATATTGGGTAGAAATGCACACTCATCTTTGGAGCATGCCTTCAAGACCCAAATTTCCTTTGGAAGAGGAACAGGTCAAGGCAGAGGAAGCTACAGAGGAAAAGGAAGAGGTAGAAGCCAAAACAGAGGATGAAGAAACAGCCTTGCAAGTGGAAGGGGTAGCAATCAAAATTAGAACCAAGGCCAAAGCAGCGGCTAGCGAGGTGGAAAAAATCAAGCACATGGACAAAGATATGACAAATCCCAAGTCCAATGTCATTACTGTAAAAAGTATGGTCATTATGCAAATGAATGTAGGAAGAAACATAGTGACATGGATAATAGAACCAGTGCTAATTTTACAAAAGAAAATATCAGTCAAGATAAGTTGTTTTTAGCATGTAATATGGCTGAGGAAAAGAATGAGGATATATGGTTTCTAGATTCAGGATGCAGTAACCATATGATTGGAAACATTGCCATGTTTTCCATGTTAGATGAAAATGTAAAGTCTCAAGTTACATTAGGGATAGACAGTAAGGTCTCTGTCATGGGAAAAGGCAGAGTAGGTGTCTTGACAAAGAAAGGAGAAAAGAAGAGCATATCTGATGTTTATTATGTACCAGGTATGAAATGTAATTTGTTAAGCATTGGACAGCTCATTCAAAAGGGCTACAATGTTTTCTTTGAAGATGATGTATGCACCATCATGGATAAACCACCGAGCAAAAAATGTATTGCTGAAGTGAAGATGACAAGGAACAGAATGTTCCCTCTCAAGATGAGAGCAGATTTGAAGAAAGGAGAAGAAAGAGCAGTAGTGACATAAGAGACATTCCAAACAGAAGCAAAAGATGAAAATTGGTTATGGCACTTGAGATTTGGACATCTCAATTTTGGAGGACTAAATTTGTTGCACAGAAAAGGAATGGTAAGGGAATTACCATTGATTGAGAAACCAGACAGCCTATGTGAAGGCTGCATCTTGGGAAAACAACACAAAGAATGTTTTCCATCAAGAAAAAGCATAAGGGCAAAGGCACCCTTAGAAATTGTCCATTCAGATTTGTGTGGACCAATGCAAACGCCATCACTAGCAATCAGCCACTATATGCTAAATTTTATTGATGATTAAACAAGGAAAACTTGGGTTTATTTCTTGAAATATAAAAGTGAAGTGTTTGAAAAATTTTGCCACTTTAAGGCACTTGTTGAGAACCAAAGTGGGCAGCACATTAAATTTTTAAGGACTGATAGAGGAGGTGAGTATATCTCAAAATAATTTCTGCATTTTTGCAGAGAAAATGGCATACACAAGCAATTTACAACAAGGTACACACCGCAGCAAAATGGAGTTGCTGAAAAGAAAAATAGAACAATCATGGATATGGTAAGAAGTATCCTGAAGGAAAAACATTTGCCAAATGACTATTGGGCTGAAGCTATACATTGTGCAGCATACATCTTGAATATATGCCCAACCAAAGCAGTAATGAATAGAGTTCCTAAAGAAGCATGGAGTGGCATAAAACAAGGTGTCACCCACATGAGAGTTTTTGGTTGTGTGGCTCATGCACACATTCCAGATCAGCTAAGGAATAAGTTAGACAGTAAGGGGGAGAAGTGTATTTTTATTGGATACAGTGAGGAATCCAAAGCTTATAGGTTGTATAACCCATCCACTAAGAAATTTATTGTTAGCAGAGATGTTCAGTTTATTGAAGAAGAAGCTTGGGATGGAAGCATTGAGAAAACAGTCAATGTGAAGAGCTGTTTGTCTCATGATGAAAATGAGGATGAGATGGATGGAATACATCCATCATTAGCAGCACCACCTCCACCAACACAAGGACAACAAGGGACACCACAAGCAGGAATGAGGACACCCTTGAGAAGAAATAAGAGTGCTTCTCCAAGCACACCACAAGGAGCAGATTTGAGTGCTTCTTCAAGCAAAAGTACACCAAATGAAAGAGGAACCAGATTCAGAAATTTGAATGATATTTATGAGAAAGAGGCAATAAATTAAGGTATGAACTCTTTATTTGCATTATATTTTCATGTTGATGATCCTATTCATTTTGAAGAAGCTATAAAAGACAAAAAAATGGATAGATGCTATGGATGAAGAAATGAATGCAATAGAGAAAAATAAAACATGGGATTTGGTTGAACTCCCAAAAGGTAAGGAAGTCATTGGAGTAAAATGGGTTTATAAAACCAAAAGAAATGCTAAAGGTAAGATTGAAAGGCACAAGGCCAGACTTGTTGTGAAAGGATACAAGCAGCAACATGGAAGAGATTATGAAGAAACTTTTTCACCGGTTGCAAGAATGGAAACAGTGAGAGCAGTGCTATCCATAGTAGCACAAAACAAGTGGAAGGTTTACCAAATGGATGTGAAATTGGCATTCCTAAATGGAGTATTGATGGAAGAGGTTTATGTTGAACAACCTCTAGACTATGAGAAAAAAGGCCAAGAGCACAAAGTTGGCAGATTGAAGAAAGCTCTTTATGGGCTGAAACAAGCACCAAGAGCATGGTACAGTAGGACAGATTCCTATCTACTGGAGAATGGGTTTGAAAAATGTGAAGGAGAACCCACATTATACATCAAGGAGAAAGATGGCAAGATGCTCATTGTTGTTTTGTATGTTGATGATGTGATATTCATAGGTAATGATGATTACCTCATTGAGAATTTTAAAACAGTCATGAAAGATGAATTTGAAATGAATGATATGGGATTGCTGAAATACTTCTTAGGAATAGAAGTAGAGAAAAATGAAAATAATATTTTTATTTCTCAAGCTAAATATGTAAATGAATTTTTGGAGAGATTTAACATGTAGGATTGCAAGGCAGCAATTACTCCCACAGTAATGGGATTGAAACTCAGCAAAGATGACAGCAACAAGGATTTTGATCCTAGTTTGTACAAGAGCATAGTTGGCAGCCTCATGTATTTGAATGCAACTAGGCCTGATATTATGCATGTTGTTAGTTTAATTTCCAAATTTATGGAAAGGCCTAAGGAGGCACACTGGCAAGCAGCAAAAAAAATTCTGAGGTATGTGAAAGGAACTAAAAGGTATGGAATTCTATATACCACTTCAGAAAATTCTGAATTGATTGGATATACTAACAGTGATTGGGCTAGAAGTATTTATGACCAGAAAAGTACCTTTGGTTATGTTTTTCATATGGGTTCAGGAGCCATTTCACGGGCTTCTAAGAAATAGCCAATTGTGGCATTATCTACAGTAGAAGCAGAGTATGTGGCAGCTACAGCAGCAGCGTGTCAAGCAGTTTGGATGAGGAGAATGTTGAGGAGTTTATGTCAAGAACAGGTAAAGGGACAATGATTTATTGCGACAATAGCTCAGCTATAGCATTGTTAAAGAATTATGTGTTTCACAAGATAACGAAACACATTGATGCCAATTTTCACTACATCAGGGAATTAGTGAACAATGGTGAAATTGTTTTACGACATTGTAGAACAAAGGAGCAGTTTGCAAACATTCTGACAAAGCCATTGGGACAAAGAAGTTTTAAATATTTGAGGAAGTGCATCGGTATGACAGATAACCCAGTAGCTGAATTTAAGGGGGAGTAAATTCACCTGCAAACTCCGTGCAGGAGAATGGAAGAAAGTACAAATAGGGGTGGAATGGGTTGAGTGCACACCATGGTGTATTCAATAGAGTTTAAATGAAGCTGTAAGGAAGTTTTTATTGTTTATGGGCATAACCGTCTTTTGTAGAGGAATTGAAGGATTCATGGTTTAAACCACACAACAATAGGTTTCTATTAAAAATAGTCTTATCGGGCGTAAAAGCCCTCACCAACCATAGAAGCATTTTATTTACATGCCAGTGTTTTTGTTTTGAATTGGAGCCACGTCATGGTGGTCCCCACAACATCACACATCTGCCCAACCGCAAGGCTCCTTATCCAACCGCGATGTGATCTTGCGATATCGCAACATCACACATTGCAAGTCTTCCGCGCTGTCTGCAACATGTTTCGCAAGCCCGCCGATCCACCGCGATGCGATGTGGTGCCCACCATTCATCGCTCATCGCAAATTCCATCCGCCTACCACAGCATTGTTCCACCGATGTGATATCGCTGATGTCGCAGCATTGCACATCGCATATCACTTCACCAAAGGTCTCCGCACCGCAAAATCTCTGATCGCCGATTCAAAACTGGACTCGAAATCATTATAAATCCAAGTTTATAAATTCTTCGCGTTGTTTCGCATTCATTTTGGCCATGACGTCACTTTCACCTTTTGTTACGCGAATTTTTTATGGAATTCGGTTCATAATTTTGTTTGAGATCCGGCGGGCCCTAGCACCAGCCAATAGGAAAGCGTTCACGTTGGTTTTGGGTCTGCTGACGTAAGGGAAATTTGTAACACGAAAAATTTTGAAATATGGTTTAATTTTTTTTGAGATCCAGGTCTAAAGGTTCACAAAACTTTGGTTAAAAGTAATGTTACGGGTAGAGTATTAAAAGTTTTTTTTTTAAAACCTTGTTATATTTCTTTTTGTTTTATGTTTTTAAACGCTGTGCCATATAAAAGAAAAAGCCCGTAGGCTTATTGTAATAGAAGACTGTGTATTACCTTTTTTTGTGCCCGAAGGCAAAAACAAAAAACAGAGTATTGTATGTGCGTAGTAAGATAGAGAGCAAGTTTGCAGCGTTGTGTCTATAATAGCCAAGCAAAGTTTTTTTTGAATTGAAAATCCAGAACCATGTTCTGAGGAAAAATATCTCATTTTTTAATACTATTTTATGTTAATGAAATAGTTCAGTTTCCCATCTCTGTCCAACAAGAATTTTTTTTTAAATCTCTGTGTTGTAGAGGAGAACCTTTTGTTCTCCCTGTTTGTTTGGAATAAATCAAAAATTCCAACACTTATTTTCAACATTTATTTTCAGTTTATCTTTTATTTTAAATTTATCATTTTTAATACAATTTTTTGATACAGATTTTTCTTGGAGGAGTTGGAAACAACCCAAAAAACTATCAACCTGTCCTTTGCACCTTTTGGTGTAAATATTAGTATAAACATATTTACATATTAATATAAAATTAAAATTATAACTTCAATTGGAGAGGCCTGTGGGAGGGAAGAGAGAGTTAAATATGGGGAATGGCGATACTCAACATCGTCTCCCTGCATTTCACTCTCGATGTTGGGCATTGACTCCTTCCATTTTACTGCTTTTATTTATCTGGCATAGTTGCAAAACTGTCAAATATGACTAGTAATCATGCAATAGTTGATTTTTCCTACCTAGAAACATTGGGCTAATATTCAAACATCTCGTGACGAAGTATTGGCCTCCATACATGGGTATGGATGAGTGTTACAGAAGTTGATTGAGCTCACGGTGATCGAGTATTCGCCAATCAATACTTTCCAAGTATTTCAAGCCCACGGAACTCTACTTCTTTGTTATGTCACCAGTTTTTTTGGATAATTCCAAGTATTTGAAGTCCACAAAATTATGGTGCTTTGTTATGCCATCACTTTTTGTGGAGGAGTATGAAGAGATTTTTAACCGTTTTACTGTTCTTAAATTTCCCAAACCTTATCTTTTAGATATTATATTGTGAGTTGAACTATGTTAAAGTCATTTGTGAATAGAATTTAGGGTTAAAAAAATTGTGAACAGAATTTAGGGTTTTAAAGAAAATTGTGAGGGTTTTATTAGGCTATAGTTTCTCCTCGCAAGTCATTTTCCCTTGGGTTGGTTATTTATGGATATTTTATGGATCTTAACGTAGAACATTAATGATCCACATAATAATGGAATATCACCAGCTCCATTGCTCTTTCAAGTAATAAACTCACCGTATTTTTACAAAGTGACTATTTAATGTGTCCACATTTTTTGAAAATTTTGATTATAAGACATTTTTTTCTATGTTGTTTTAAAATAATAATTTAATTATCTTTTATTTGTACATTGGTATTTATTTGATAGAGTTATAAAGTTGATGTTAATTATCTATAACATTAATTTGTTTAATTTGTTCTAGTTAAAGATTTTAGTTTTAGTGGTTTGGTGAAAAATTAATTTTAATTTTAGTGGTTTGGTGAAAAATTGTTTTGCTTATAGAGACATTATTATTATGAATTGAATTTCTTACAAAAGTAGACAATATTATTTTATAGAATTCAAATTAGTTTAACAACTAGTCTCAAAGTTATTATAACAATGTACTCAATAGGACTTAAACATCTCACTTGCAATAATTAGACTTGTATAGGCTGGATAATAATGATTCCTTGAGACTTAATTTCTTAGGGACTCAAAGTAGTGATAATACAAAATACTTTATATTTAGTATTTCAAGAATATTTACTATATCTTGACATGATATCAACGAGGTCTTAATCAATGTAAGAATTTTATGTAGTTAAATATTGCCAAATAAAAATATGAATCATAATAATCTTTAACTTCTATAGATTAACTCAACAATTACCTTGAGTCAATTTCTTGAAACTCTATTCATTTTTGAATTTTAACTAATCAACACTATTTTTTATAACGAGGTCCATTCTAGATCCCAAATTTACTCTAATAAAATTACTCCAAATTATCTATAGCTATATATCAATTGTTTAAAACTTATAATAAGACCTCATACTGATGGTGTGATTGATTCTACTATTAGACTCCTATAGCAATAGGTGTCATATTTCATGATTGACTTGATGAACTATGCAATATGTTCATACCTTTTCTTGTTGCAAAGCTTTTTCATATTCTCAAAAAATCAAAAAATTTAAAAAATGTAAAGAGGGTATACCCTAAAAGAAAAATCAAAGGGTGAAAAAATAAAAATGGCCAAAAAAGTGAAAGAAAATGAACCCCATCAAAAGAAAGGCCAAGGAAAGTGTGCAAGTCTAAATGCCACTACTTTTTTCTCTGATGTAATAAACAAATTATGTGCAACTTGTATTCTATGCCACAATTTATGAACAATCAAACAGTTTAAGCTTGGCTAGTTCATCTTTCAATTTCATGTTTTAGAGATAGAGAATAAAATCTGACCAAACTGTTTAAACTTGGCAGATAAGTAGATAGGTAGAGTGAAGAAAATGAGCTAAACAGTTTAATCTGAGCCCTTGGATGTAATAAGGTTAGAATTATATAGATTTTCATATGTAAAAGAAAAAAAGTGTGATAAGGGTTTTCCAGTCTAAGTGCACCCTAATAAAGAAGAAAAAATGGTAGGGTAAAGTAGGTAGGGTAGGTAGATGATGTTGCAGAATTACATGTGATGAATAATGGGTTTAGATGTGTTAAATCTTTTACTTTCATCACAAGTGCAAAGGCAGACAATACACTAGAAGAATTTCAAGCAAAGCAAAGTCAGATTATTAACTTCCCTTCTCATCTTTTCCCTAAAAATTTCACTAATTTCCCCTAAGTACTAGGCATTTGAAAATTAAAGGGGCTCAAGGCATTTCCTTGACTTTTGGAGGGACCGGACCCTTGGCCCAATAATTGGAAAAGCCTAAATACTTAAAATTATTCATCATGACATTCATTCACCTCTAAAAAATCCTTTCCTAAGTAAAATTCCATTTTACTTAGGAAAATCATGCAATATTTTATAAAAAAACCCTATTCATAAAAGCATAAGTTAAATAAATTACCTTGATGTTTTATACTTAGCGCTTCTATTCATTCATTTCCATATTAATTTCTGACTTATTATTTAAATCCCTATGTAAATCTTTCCCTTTCCTTTATTATTTTAATGCATTTCCCAATTAATATAAAATCCCGCCCCATTGGTTGAAAAATAACCATACAAATTTAATTAATTGGTTGAAATTCTGATCAATAAATAAACTCAACACGCCGCTGTACAAAGGGGTTAATTAATCCTCATGATTAATTAATAACCTGTCCCACCAATAGAATCGCCCCCAATACGATTAATTATATTAAATTTCATCGGGCCCGCCCTGTTATCTTTCTTCCATCTTCCTTTCCCGAGGATCGTCCGATCGACTCATCTCAGATCTACGGTTATTACTCATATCGCTGGCCATCCTCGTCTGAATGATAACGTGCGATGTCCAAGCGGTTTTTTGAACATTGCCGCGCCACGCATCGTTCATCGTATGGAATCGCTCGCCCTCCACTGAAAACCGCCCTTCCTCAAAAGCAGTGCGATGGAAACCACTTACCGCCTGCCTCTCATGACGAAGCCTCCGTACCTGCTAACATCATCCATAAAAAATTAAAAACCCACCAACCTTTTGACTTTGCAAATAAAACAAATGTGCCCGCGTCATTTTCATTATTCTGTGTAACGACCAGAGTCTCATGCAGAAAACTCCAAAACCAATTGTCGAACGCCATCAACTGCCACCTTGCTGAGGAAAATTGCAGCCGCGCATTCAAAATTCATCTGCCATAGCTAATACCTGTTCCAATTACTGTTCATTTCCCGGAAAACAGGTATTTACCTCAATTCCCGTTGAAACTCTGTAAAAACCTGGTTTTGTTTTAAATTATACACTGAAGCAGAGTTTAAGACTAGTCTTTAGTTCATTCCTTAATTCCCAGAACTGCAATTATATTCCTAAACCTGTAATTGTACATGTTTTTCATAAAAAACCCCCGAATTCATTTCTGAAACCACAAGAACCAGAAATGGAGATTTCCGTAGCTCTGAATGTCGCACACTTGAATGCCCCTCATAGAGACTTATATTGTTTTCCTTTAGTAGACAGAGATTTCCAAATTAAAGACCTGGTTCTCAGTGAAAAACCCTTCGAATTTTTTGCTACTGCAGAGAAAATTACTTGAAAGGTTCTAATATTTTTGGATTATGGGAATCCAATATTCCCATGTAACTTCTCCCCTCAGTCCACATTTTCCCTGAGATAATCCATTACTGTCATGCAAACTATGATCCCAATCAACGAGTAGTTTTGTCCCCGAGTCAGATTGTCCTTTTTCCCATAACTGCTCAGTCTATCAACGAGATGTTGCAATTTCAACCTGGTCAAGCCCTCACTCCCCTGTCCATGGGAGAATTACTTGAGAAAGCTACCAAATTATCTCATGAAGAATTAAATCGCCTCTGTCAAACCTTCATGTTGCCAGAACATCAGCCCAAAGGCCCTCCCCCTTATGGTTATACTTTTTTCACTGATGTGGGCAGAATTATTCTGAATATGATATACTTTATAATGGGCTTCAATACTAGTGAATATGTTGACCAATTAACCCTAGTATTGTTGTCTATTTTCACCCCTGGATAGCCCCCTGCAGTCAAGTATGATTTTTCTTCCTACATTGCAGACAAAATCCATGATCAATTCATGAGATTAGAGAACGAAAGAGTGTTCAAGTATTCTTCTGTTATTTATCATCTCATGCTTTATTACCAATAAGAAAGTTTCCCTTTCAATGTCAAAAAGCTTGATGTCAAAGGAAATCCTAGGTCTGTTATCTTTTGGTCTGCCATCACTCATAATTCCCGTGATTCTCCTTATTCCTACAATGAGTTTATTGATCTTTTTGTACACCCTACAACCACCTTGTTGAGAGGAGTCTCTCCTCCTAGGCTCAATAGTGAAATCAAGAAAATTCTTCAGCTCTCAAAGCAATATCGGATAGGTGACTAGTACCTATACCAAAACCACACAGAAATCAGAATATATGGGTGTGAGTTATGCCCATTCAAGTTGCAAAAATATGTCCCAATGAGACTCTTTGCATTAGAGTATTTCAGGCAGATGATCAATTCATATATAGTCCATTTTTTTAATGCAAAGAAAAAGGCTCAACTCAGGATTAAAATTCAGTTAGGTCCCTTTGTCTGTAACTCTAGAGATGCTGGAAAGGAAGCTGAAAGAATATTAGAAGATTATCTTAAATTACAAAAAAAATTCTATTGGGTACCTTATGACCCAAATAGCTTTATTTGTGATAGAAGAATGAAAAACAAACTATCACCATACATCCATCAAAGAATCCCAGAAATTGAACAGTATGCCAATATGGATGAATGGATGGAAGGGACATTGATAGAACAGGATAGTGAGCAGGTCAATGTTGAAAATGTAATGAAAGACCTTGAAAAAATACTTGACCTAGTCTCTTTTGGACAGGTACAGATACCAGGTATTGGTTCTTCTTCTGCTGGGACTTCTCAACAAAATTTACAGGAAATCAGTGCATTGGCTACAGTAGCATCTAAAGGAAAAGAGAAAGAGGTTGATATTCAAATTACAGAAAAATTTACAATGAGAGAACAGCCTCAGACTTCTAAGGAACAGGGTCAAGTACAGGTTTATCCTACTCAGACCAATGTAGCAGAAATATCAATTTTACAAACTCCTCTTAATGTAGAAAAGGGTAAAAAGAGAGATGCTGAAGCAGCTACTCCTGTCAGTGGATCTTTTGAACAGCAAGATGCTAAAAGACAAAAATTGAACCCTCTTCCAGAAGTGGAATCTGTTCATGAAATTCTTGATACTCGGACACAAGAGGAATTGGGTAGTCAGCAAACATGTACAATCAGTGGGACATCCACTACTTTACAGAGAAAAGAGCTACAAAAGCAGCAAAGTGCAGAAGTATCATCTTTCAAACCACAAGTGAAAGATGCCTGGGATATCAAAAGAACATTCATAAACATCAAGGCCAGAAATGATCCTCTTAGACTTCAAGTGTACAATAAATGTTTGAAGATGGCTCCTAAGAACCAACAAATATTGATGTCAGCTTATGACATCTAGCAGGGAAAGATGCTAATGAGTCACTTCAAACCCAAAGTGAAGCAACCTCAAACAGCTGCAAATTATATCAGGACTAATTTTGAAGTCTTGGCAAAGGATATTCATCCTGTGGATCAAATTGAGCTGCATAAACAGACAGGTGAGATGATTTATTCTACTCTGACAGATAAATCGATGATGACTCAAAAATTGCAGGATTCTTTGGAAAATACAAATGCTCAATTAAGCCTTGAAAAAACCTCTTCTCAGGCGAAGGACAACAGGATTAAAAATTTGGAGGAAATAATCATTAGATTTGGACATAATCCCAAAGATGTCAAAGGAATAGAAGCCTTGATCAATAAAAAGAATGATGATATTGCAGCTTTGAGAAAACAACTGAAGTTGCCAGCCTCAAGACATCCCCAGACTGTTGAAATCATAAAAAAAAATTCTGAAGAAGAATTAATGGACTTGCTCTTAAAATTGAATGAGAAACTTAATGAAACAGAAAAAGAGCTTGAAAAGGAATTGAAAGATAAGCAGCCTAGTGTTCTAGCATCTACAGCAGAGGTAATTATAGTTACTACATCTACAACAGGTCAGCCAAGACAATTGTCACAGGTAAATACTTCAAATTTGAATACAGAAGAATTAATAAAGTCAATGGAGGAAATGAAACTCCAAGTGACAGAGCTACAGAGAACAAAGGTGCAACTCACCAGTTTAGAACAAAAATATGATCTCTCGAAGATGAATGTTGCAGATAAAACAAGAGAGGTAAACAGATTAGAAGAATTGGTCAACAGATTGGAAAATGATCTCACATTGGAGAAACCTTTAAAGGAAATAAATGAAATTCTTTGGGACAACATCATCCAATCAATAAAAGATGTCTGGCCCTCAATTCAAATAATGTATGAACAGAATGATTTGGTCAAATTGGCTTTGGAATAAATCCTAAGAGCAAGAGAAGAATTGGGAAACATGCTTGAAGAAGCTGATAGACTTATCTGCTTTTTAAATACTCCGAACAAGCATCAACTTGAAGAACTTGGTATTCAAGACAGGACAGGCATGATTTTGGAGATAAAGAGAGTTTTTACCAAAAGAACTCTGATGAAGAATTTGGAACGAAGATGTTCTGACATGCAAGAAGAAATCACTGCCTTCAGAAAAAGATTTGATATTTTGTTGAATAAAGGATTGCCCAGTCCTTTAGCTTCAGAGGATAAATTGATGGACCTTGAAATTTATGTTGAGAAATTGGACAAACATGTTGACAAACAAGCCAGTTCCTGAACTGGTTCATCAGCAGTAGGATTGCCTACAGGAAAAAATCTTCATGACAGGTTGGAAAATTTGTTTTATCTCGAGCATGAGGTAAAGCATTTGTTCCCATTTCAACCAACTTTCTTTAGGTATACAGAAACAGATGAAACTCTCAAAAATTTGCAAAGGACCAGGACACTGGAAGATAAATGGTGGGAAGACATGTTAAAACTTTTGTAAAAATCATCCTTACATGAATTTTTGATTATGTACTACAGTAAATCATGATTAGAAGGATAAAAGGATGAATAGAGGTCAAAGTGTATCAGAGCAGTTAAAGAGTATCAGTGAAACGGAGCAGCCAGCACAGAGTTACTGAAAAGGACAGCAATGAGCCAAAGCATAGGGCCTACCTCCAGCACATTCTCAAAAGAAGGAAACAGCACAACATCAGTTATCATTTTTTCTTATCTACGAGACCATCTGTCTCTAGTTTATTGTAAAATACTTATGAGTCATCCTAGATTATATCTCAAGTTATTATGAGATATTTTTATAATTTTTTGTATAAATACTCCCTCAATCGGAGTATTGGGTGTGAATTCTTAGACTTTGCTGTAACATTGACTATTTTGGAATAAAAATGCTATTGGAGAAATTTCGCATGGCTGGCTGGATGATGAATTAATGCTAAAGACTTTTTACAGGATTCATGTGTCAGACAAAGGATCAATAAGTCATCTTTCTCTTGTGTTTTAAAGTCTTTATACTTGTTTATTATATCACTGTGTTTCATTTCTGAATGATTAATGAAAAGGAATAAATCAAAAAGTGCTTAAGTGTAATCTGATTTTAGTCATTGTTATTCTAGATTTTTTCTTCTAAACTGGTTTAAACGGTGAATTCTTAATTTCTCCTGTTTTTCTAGTTTATGCATTTTGATTATTTAGTAAAGAATACTTAATTTCTCTTTATTAATAATCACTCAATTTTCCCTCTTATAAATGTGTTAAAGGATTCTTAATTGCGCTTTTTCCATTTTGATTCAATCCCATTCACTTTAGATCTACGATTTTTCTCTGTTTGATTATCTTTCCCTGTGAAACCATCTTTTGTTGAGAAACTTAATCCAGTTAAGCCATTTTATTTTGACTCCATTAGTCCAATGGCCTAAACTACTCAATCTTGCCCTCAGCTATTGAATTCCACCACCCAAATTCAAACAAAACCCCTGGACTTTATAACTATCCTAATATCTTCTAAAACAAAGCTAAATTTTACAGAGAGAGCCCTCTATGGGTACAGATTGGCTAGATTTTGTACCTAAAAGATTGGTTTGTGGTTACCTCGGACCCCTTTCCTCTTCCCAACAACTTCAAGGAAAATCTGAGTGATAACATAGTGGCGACTCCGCTGGGGAACTGAATAATTTTATTGTTACTATTGTTTACTTTATAAACTACAGACGGAGCCTGAAGTTAGCCAGGTAGCCTTTGAACTTCTTTTTCTCTACAATTGCATAGTAAATAAATGTTGCTTCAGTCTATCTCTGGTATAGTTTATGAACTAAACTTTGGTTTCAAACATTTGATCAGTTCCTCTAGTTAAATAAATCTTTAAGAAAATTTAAATCCAATATCTAAAACTTCTTAAATAATTTGTTGAAGTTGTATTGTTCATTTTATTCAGATTAAAAACCAAAAAATATCACTTAGAAACCTGGCTTCAGAAAGGACTCGTTACACCAGGGCTAATCCTGATCCAAATCCTCCGCCTGTGTTTGAAAATTCGAATCTGATTCCCAGAATTCTTAGAAGACAAGATAGTCAAGAAAGCTCTGGAAATTCTCGTTCTCTCTATAGATCAATATCCTGTCCAGTAAAGTGGATTTATCTTGAGGATGAACCTTTTGACGAGCAGTTTGAAACATCTTTATTTGTAAAAAAAATTGAATCTAAGTTGTCCAATTTGGTTCCCGACCCAGTATTTCTTGAAGATTTACAATTTGAATTTGTTACTTCACATCTTGACAAACATTTGCGAGATTCCATACAATCCGATCTTACCTCTGAAGGAACTTCAAATATTTATGTGATCACTTCAGCCTCTCCAAGTTCATTGACATTTCCCCAAACATCTCAACCTCAAATAATCCCTTCCACTCCTCCACCTATCACTCATAGACCAACCTCACCTGTTATTTCATCACTACCACTTCCAATGGCAAACAGACATGCTCCTTTGGTATTACCAGCTAATCTAGGGGTTATGCCTCAAGATTACCAAAGTAAAATCACTCCCTTTGATGGTTCTGGTACTTACACTACTCAACAGCATACTAAAAGGATGACTGATTACTTTGAAATTTATGAAATAGATGCTGATGATGTTAGAATGAGAATTTTTGTCCAAAGTCTTACTGGAGAAGTCAGAACTTGGTTCAAGGCTCTTCCTGCAAACAGTGTTGCTGACTTACCAGCTCTTTATAGATCATTTTTAAACAAATGGGAAAAGAAAAAATTCCCTCTTCAAATCTTATCAGAATTTGGAAAACTAAAGAGAGGACCAAACGAGATTGTGCAAGATTATGTCACCAGATTCAATGAGGCTTACAATGATGTTCCCCAAAATCTTAGACCTCCTCCAGATTCAGTATTAATCAAATTCCCTGATGGATTTGATTCCGATATAGCATATCAGCTTAGGGAAAGAGCTCCTCAAACTTTAGAAGAAATGCAAAGCATAGTTGTTAGTGTTGAAGCCAACCTAATAGAAAAACGAGCTAGAGCTAGAGCTGAAAGGAGAATGCCTATAAACAAAGAACCCACAGCTTTCGAAAAGAAGCTGGATGCTATTATCAAAGGAATGGAAAGGCTAGGAGATAGAGTAGAAACTATTGAAAAGAATAAAGCTCCTTGGGATGGTCAACCGAGAAATACTGTCAGAAATCCAAATTTCAGAAGAAACCAAAATGAAAATACTGGAAAAACTGGTCCTGACCAAAATATTAGGCCCCCATTCCAGGAAAATTATGTTGAAGGTTCAACTTCTGAGGAACCTACTGAAGATGTTCAAATAAACAACTTTACTGAACGCGAGAATGGACCAGAAATTTTCTTGACCCAAGATGATCAAGAAGCTCATATTCTTAAGCAATTTCAAACCCAGTCAGGAGAATCATTTGACTTTAAGGAAGGATATGACACAGCCATTTACGAATTTCACAAGCAATACAATTTGAGGAGTAGAAGAATTGATGTCCCGGAAGCAAGTAAACAGAAAGCCACAAAGCAACCCCTCAAAGGTAGGACCAATACTACCCCTGTACATATTCTCACTAGATCAGATCCTAATCCTGCTCACCCAATATTTGAAGATGTATCTGATAGTCAACTAAATAACAGACAAATTTCCAATACTCTTCCTCCCAAAGGAAATGTAGAGGAACCACCAGAAGTTGATTTAGAAACAACTTCAGCCCACAACCCCACTCCTGAGAAGGAGAAAAATACTGAAAACATAGAAGAAAAAGATAATCCAACTGTTCGAAATACAAGGACTCAAACTGCAAAACCTTTTAATCTGGAAGCTGAAGTAGGAAAATTGAAAATAGTTGTTCCACTATCTGAATTAGCTAAACATGATGTCTACAGAACCCAAATCAATAGGTCACTTAATATTCCTGGAAATGATGATTCAGTTAATGTTTTTGATGACCAACCCAAATTACTCTTTGGCCCTGAAGTAAATGGAAAATTTGGAAGTGGAGGAACTCCTCCATTCTATGTGAGTTTGAATATACATGATAAAATACTTCATAATGCCATGCTTGACTCTGGAGCATCTCATAATCTAATGCCTAAGGCTGTAATGGAAAGATTAAACCTAGACATCACCAGACCATATAAAGATCTCTTTTCTTTTGATTCAAGTCAGGTAAGATGTTTAGGATTAATCAAAGATTTGTGTTACACATTGGTTCAGTACCCTTCTAAATCAATTTTGATGGATATAGGAGTAGCAGATATTCCTCCAAAATATGGTATGCTATTGTCTATATCTTGGGGTGCAAAACTTGGAGGATCTCTTCAATTAGACATGTCATATGCTACTATTTCAGTGTTCGGCCAACCTAAGAGACTATACAGAGAAACTTTAATGAAATATATGGTAAGTATTCAGGAGAAGCCTGAAAATTTCCCCATTTACTCAGTACACTCTAATATGGACTCATTTATTCTTTATAATGCTGAATTTGATCTTCCCACTGAATTAGAATCACCAGCAATAGAACCAAAATAAATTGGAAATAAAAAATCTAGTGTTAAAATCCAGGAAATTTCTGAGGAAAAAGAAACTTCAAATACACAAGAAAAACCAGAAGAAAATAAAAAACCAGATCTCACTGTGAAGAAATTTTCTGAAACTCCTAATACCAATTATGAACATGAAATTCTTTGGCATTTAGAATTTGATGGTTCAGTTAATAAGTTAGGAGCAGGAGCTGGAATTTGGATACATAACCTTGAAAATGATCATGCTTAAGGCCATGCTTACATATTGAACTTTAAATGCACTAATAATGTGGCAGAATATGAAGCTCTCTTGTTAGGGCTTAAACTTGTGAAAAAATTAGGGCCAATTAGAGTATCTATCATAGCAGATTCTGATTTAATCATTCAATAGATCAATGGTGACTGTTTGACAAAAGATCCCAGACTAAGAGAATATAGAGGAACAGTTGTAGAGATTCTTAATACTTTTCTACAGGCTCAGCTTGCAAAAATCCCAAGAAAACAAAATTTGCATGCTCATAGTCTTGCAATGTTTGCTAGCACTTGTAAATTACCGTTTGAACCTAATCATCAGTTCACAGCTGAAATTAGACATAGACCTGCTATACCAGACAATATTAATAATTGGCAAGTGTTTGTAAATGACAATTAGATTAACAATTTTCTAACTTTAGAGAATGAATTTTCTAACAGTAGCATAGATGAAGATACAATCATTGAATCTGATCAAATAAATGAACAAGAAACAGACATTTCAGAAGAGAGTGCAATTCAGATGCTTCATCCAACGAAGTTCACCAGAAAAGACATGCAGGACCTTAAACAAATGGAGGTTGATGAGAGTATAGAAGAAGAATCTGAAATCATTAATCTGAAAGATAATCATTTGCCTAAAGGATTAACTCCTCTAGAAGATCTTTTCGACTCTAACGACATTCCACTGAAACCTAAAATGGAACCATTGAAAGCTGATATTGAGGAATACAATTTGGGAACTGAAGAAAATCCTAAAATAATAAAGTTATCAAAATCTTTGCCTCCCGATCAAAAACTAAAATATGTTGAACTAATAAGAGAATTCCAGGATGTATTTTCCTGGAGTTATGAAGATTTGAAATCATATGATACCTCTATAATTCAACATACAATACCTCTAAAACCAGATCAGAAACCATTTAAACAGAAACTCAGAAGAATCAACCCTGTACTATTGCCTTCAATTGAAAAAGAAATCAAACGAATGTATGAAGCATGGATAATTGCTCCAATTAGATTTTCAGAGTGGGTGTCTAATTTAGTCTCGACTAGGAAGAAAACTGGAGAGATCAGATTAAGTGTTGATTTAAGAAATGTGAACAAGGTTTCTTTGAAGGATAATTACTCTTTGCCCAAAATGGATCACATTTTGCAAAGAGTAGTAGGTGCTTCAAGGATTTCTTTTTTAGATGGGTTCTCAGGATACAACCATATTCTGGTTCATCCTGATGACCAGGAAAAAACAGCTTTTACAACACCTTTATTGGAAATCAACTGCAGACAAGATCCTAAGAGCTGGATTTTATTGGTCAACCTTGTTCTCTGATGTAAAGAAATTTGTCACTGCTTGCCATAAATGTCAAATTTTTGAAGGCAAGAGAAAAATATTACCTTTACCCCTTAAACCAATTTCCACTGAAAAACCTTTCCAACAATGGGGCCTGGATTTCATTGGAGAAATCCATCCTCCTTTTTCTGGCCAACACAAATGGATCCTCACTGCCACAAACTATTTTACTAAATGGATTGAAGCAATTCCTTCCAGACAAGCCAATGACTCTGTGATCATAGGATTCCTAGAAACCAATATGCTATCAAGATTTGGCTGTCCTGAGAAAATCATAACTGACAATGCTGCTGCTTTCAAATAAAAAAAGATGATAAGTTTTTGTAATAAGTATCATATCACCTTAAGGCATTCAATAGCATATTACCCTTAGCGTAATGGACTGGCTAAATCTTCCAACAAAAGTCTCATTAATATTATTAAGAAATTATTGGAAGAAAACAAGAAAAATTGGCATAAGAAACTTACAAATGCACTATGGGCAGACAGACTCACCACCAAAAAACCTATTGGGACCAGTCCTTATGAATTATTTTATGGTATTGAAGTTGTATTCCCTTCATCTTTAGGAGTTCCTATAATGAAATTACTTCAAGAAGCTCATGTGGAACCAAATGATATTCAAAGGAGAATAAATTAGACTATCAATTTGCAGCAAACTAGAGAAGAAGTTTATCAAAGATCCCAAGTATTACAAGAGAAACTAAAGAAGATATTTGATAAAAGGACCAAGGAAGAAGATTTTCAACTGGGAAACAAAGTTTTAAGATGGGATTCCAGAAGAGAGGATAAGGGAAAACATGGGAAGTTTGATTTCCTGTGGAAAGGACCTTATATTATTCATGCTTTACAGGGAAATGATACATATTTTCTGAAAAAATTGGATGGTACAGAAACTGAAGAAGGACCAGTTAATGGTCGAATGTTGAAGCATTACTTTGTTCCTATTTATCAGGGTAATTCTGATTTTTAACATGTACATACTATATCCTTTGTAATGCATCAGTTTGGATTGGATAGTAACTTACTGGAGTTGAAGCCCGAAGAGAATGCCCTAAGTTTCAGAAGTATTACTATCATACATACAATAAAGCAACAAGAAGAAGAAGATTCCATGGTTCAGTCATAATTATTTTGAGGCCAAATGACCTGTTGTTCTTGACTTTTCACCAGGAAAAGCCATCCCCAAGTGGAGCCAGTGTTAGACTCCTATACCAATAGGTGTCATATTTCATGATTGACTTGATGAACTATGCAATATGTTCATACCTTTTCTTGTTGCAAAGGTTTTCCATATTCTCAAAAAATCAAAAAATTAAAATTTTTTTAAAAAATTAAAATTTTTTTAAAAAATTTAAAGAGGGTATACCCTAAAAGAAAAATCAAAGGGTGAAAAAATAAAAATGGCCAAAAAAGTGAAAGAAAATGAACCCCACCAAAAGAAAGGCCAAGGAAAGTGTGCAAGTCTAAATGCCACTACTTTTTGCTCTGATGTAATAAACAAATTGTGTGCAATTTGTATTCTATGCCACAATTTATGAACAATCAAACAATTTAAGCTTGGCTAGTTCATCTTTCAATTTCATGTTTTAGAGATAGAGAATAAAATATGACCAAACTGTTTAAACTTGGCAGATAAGTAGATAGGTAGAGTGAATAAAAGGAGCTCAACAGTTTAATCTGAGCCCTTGGATGTAATAAGGTTAGAATTAGATAGATTTTCATATGTAAAAGAAAAAAAGTGTGATAAGGGTTTGCCAGTCTAAGTGCACCCTAATAAAGAAGAAAAAATGGTAGGGTAAAGTAGGTAGGGTAGGTAGATGATGTTGCAGAATTACATGTGATGACTAATGGGTTTAGATGTGTTAAATCTTTTACTTTCATCACAAATGCAAAGGTATAAAATACACTGGAAGAATTTAAAGCAAAGCAAAGTCAGATTATTAACTTCCCTTCTCATCTTTTCCCTAAAAATTTCACTAATTTCCCTTAAGTACTAGGCATTTGAAAATTAAAGGTGCTCAAGGCATTTCCTTGACTTTTGGAGGGACCGGACCCTCGGCCCAATAACTGGAAAAGCCTAAATACTTAAAATTATTCATCATGACATTCATTCACCTCTAAAAAATCCTTTCCTAAGTAAAATTCCATTTTACTTAGGAAAATCATGCAATATTTCATAAAAAAACCCTATTCATAAAAGCATAAATTAAATACATTACCTTGAATTTTTATACTTAGCGCTTCTGTTCATTCATTTCCATATTAATTTCCAACTTTTTATTTAATTCCCTATGTAAATATTTCCCTTTCCCATATTATTTTAATACATTTCCCAATTAATATAAAATCCCGCCCCGTTGGTTGAAAAATAACCATACAAATTTAGTTAATTGGTTGAAATTCTGATCAATAAATAAACCCGACACGCCGTTGTACAAAGGGGTTAATTAATCCTCATGATTAATTAATAACCTATCCCACCAATAGAATCACCCCTGATATGATTAATTATATTAAATTTCATCGGGACCACCCTGTTATCTTTCTGCCATCTTCCTTTCAGATCTACGGTTATTACTCATATCGCTGGCCATCCTCGTCCGAACGATAACGTGCAATGTCCAAGCGGTTTTCTGAACAGTGCCACGCCATGCGTCGTTCATCGTATGGAATCGCTCGCCCTCCGCTGAAAACGGCCCTTCCTCAAAAGCGGTGCGATGGAAACCGCTTACCACCTGCCTCCCGTAACAAAGCCTCCGTACCTGCTGACATCATCCATTTAAAAATTAAAAACCTGCCAACTTTTTGACTTTGCAAATAAAAAAAATGTGCCCGCGTCATTTTCATTATTCTGTGTAACGACCAGAGTCTCATGCAGAAAACTCCAAAACCAACTGTCGAACGCCATCAACTGCCACCTTGCTGAGGAAAATTGCAGCCGAGCATTTAGAATTCATCTGCCATAGCTAATACCTGTTCCAATTATTGTTCATTTCCCGGAAAACAGGTATTTACCTCAATTCCCGTTGAAACTCTGTAAAAACCTGGTTTTGTTTTAAATTCTACACTGAAGCAGAGTTTAAGACTAGTCTTTAGTTCATTCCTTAATTCCCGGAACTGCAATTATATTCATAAACCTGTAATTGTACCCGTTTTTCATAAAAAACCCCCGAATTCATTTCAGAATCCATAAGAACCAGAAATGGAGATTCCTGTAGCTCTGAATTTCACACCCTTGAATGCCCCTCACCGAGACTTAGATTATTTTCCTTTAGTAGATAGAGATTTCCAAATTAAAGACCTGGTTCTCAGTGAAAAACCCTTCGAATTTTTTGCTACTGCAGAGAAAATTACTTGAAATGTTCTGATATTTTTGGATTATGGGAATCCAATCTTCCCATTTACCTTCTCCCCTCAGTCCACATTTTCCCTGAGATAATCCATTACTGTCATGCAAACTATGATCCCAATCAACGAGCAGTTTTCTCCCCGAGTCAGACTGTCCTTTTTCCCATAACTGCTCAGTCTATCAACGAGATGTTGCAATTTCAACCTGGTCAAGCCCTCACTCCCCTGTCCATGGGAGAATTACTTGAGAAATATGCCAAATTATCTCATGAAGAATTAAATCGCCTCTGTCAAACCTTCATGTTGCCAGAACATCAGCCCAAAGGCCCTCCCCCTTATGGTTATACTTTTTTCACTGATGTGGGAAAACTTATTCTGAATATGTTATCCTTTATAATGGGCTTCAATACTAGTGAATATGTTGACCAATTAACCCTAGTATTGTTGTCTATTTTCACCCCTGGACAGCCCCCTGCTGTCAAGTATGATTTTGCTTCCTACATTGCAGAAAAAATCCATGATCAGTTCATGAGATTAGAGAATGAAAGAGTGTTCAAGTATTCTTCTATTATTTATCATCTCATGCTTTATTACCAGTCATAAATTTTCCCTTTCCATGTCAAAAAGCTTGATGTCAAAGGAAATCCTAGGTCTGTTATCTTTTGGTTTGCCATCACTCATAATTCCCGTGATTCTCCTTATTCCTACAATGAGTTTATTAACCTTTTTGTACACCCTGCAACCACCTTGTTGACAGGAGTATCTCCTCCTAGGCTCAATATTTAAATCAAGAAAATTCTTTAGCTCTCAAAGCAATATCGGATAGGTGACTGGTACCTATACCGAAACCACACAGAAATCAGAATATATGGGTGTGAGTTATGCCCATTCAAGTTGCCAAAATATGTCCCAATGACACTCTTTGCATTAGAGTATTTCAGGTAGATGATCAATTCAGATATAGTCCATTTTTGTAATGCAAAGAAAAAGGCTCAACTCAGGATTAAAAGTCAGCTAGGTCCCTTTGTCTGTAACTCTAGAGATGCTGGAAAGGAAGCTGAAAGAATATTAGAAGATTATCTTAAATTACAAAAAAATTTCTATTGGGTACCTTATGACCCAAATAGCTTTATTTGTGTTAGAAGAATGAAAAACAAACTATCACCATACATCCATCAAAGAATCCCAGAAATTGAACAGTATGCCAATATGGATGAATGGATGGAAGGGACATTGGTAGAACAAGATAGTGAGCAGGTCAATGTTGAAAATGTAATGAAAGACCTTCAAAAAATACTTGACCTAGACTCTTTTGGATAGGTACAGATACCAGGTATTGGTTCTTCTTCTGCTGGGACTTCTCAACAAAATTTACAGGAAATCAGTGCATTGGCTATAGTAGCATCTAAAGGAAAAGAGAAAGAGGCTGATATTAAAATTACAGAAAAATTTACAATGACAGAACAGCCTCAGACTTCTAAAGAACAGGTTCAAGTACAGGTTTCTCCTACTCAGACCAATGTAGCAGAAATATCAATTTTACAAATTCCTCTTAATGTAGAAAAGAGTAAAAAGAGAGATGCTGAAGCAGCTACTCCTGTCAATGGATCTTTTCATAAAAATTGAACCCTCTTCCAGAAGTGGAATCTGTTCATGAAATTCCTGATACTCAGACACAAGAGGAATTGGGTAGTCAAAAAACATGTACAATCAGTGGGACATCCACTACTTTACAGAGAAAAGAGCCGCAAAGGCAGCAAAGTGCAGAAGTATCATCTTTCAAACCACTAGTGAAAGATTCCCGGGATATCAAAAGAACATTCATAAACATCAAGGCCAGAAATGATCCTCTCAGACTTCAAGTGTACAATCAATGTTTGAAGATGGCTCCTAAGAACCAACAAAGATTGATGTCAGCTTATGACATCCAGCAGGGAAAGATGCTAATGAGTCACTTCAAACCCAAAGTGCAGCAACCTCAAACAGCTGCAGATTATATCAGGACTAATTTTGAAGTCTTGGCAAAGGATATTCATCCTTTGGATCAAATTGAGCTGCATAAACAGAAAGGTGAGATGATTTATTCTACTCTGACAGATAAATCGATGATGACTCAGAAATTTCAGGATTCTTTGGAAAATACAAATGCTCAATTAAGCCTTGAAAAAGCCTCTTCTCAGGCTAAGGACAATAGGATTAAAATTTTGGAGGAAATAATCATTGGATTGGGACATAATCCCAAAGATGTCAAAGGAATAGAAGCCTTGATCAAGAAAAAGGATGATGATATTGCAGCTTTGAGAAAACAACTGAAGTTACCAGCCTCAAGACATCCCCAGACTGCTGAAATCATAAAACAAAATTCTGAAGAATAATTAATGGACTTGCGCTTAAAATTGAATGAGAAACTTAATGAAATAGAAAAAGATCTTGAAAAGGCATTGAAGGATAAGCAGCCTAGTGTTCCAACATCTATAGCAGAGGTAATTACAGGTACTACATCTACAACAGGTAAGCCAACACAATTTTCACAGGTAAATACTTCAAATTTGAGTACAGAAGAATTAATAAAGTCAATGGAGGAAATGAAACTCCAAGTGACAGAGCTACAGAGAAAAAAGGTGCAACTCACCAGTTTAGAACAGAAATATGATCTCTCGAAGATGAATGTTGCAGACAAAACAAGAGAGGTAAACAGATTAGAAAAATTGGTCAACAGATTGGAAAAGGATCTCACATTGGAGAAACCTTTAAAGGAAATAAATGAAATTCTTTGGGACAACATCATCCAATCAAAAAAATATGTCTGGCCCTCAATTCAAATAATGTATGAACAGAATGATTTGGTCAAATTGGCTCTGGAAGAAATCCTAAGAGCAAGAGAAGAATTGGGAAACATGCCTAAAGAAGCTGATAGACTTATCCGCTTTTTAAATACTCAGAACAAGCATCAACTTGAAGAACTTGGTATTCAAGACAGGACAGGCATGATTTTGGAGATAAAGAGAGTTTTTACCAAAAGAACTCTGATGCAGAATTTGGAACGAAGATGTTCTGACATGCAAGAAGAAATCACTGCCTTTAGAAAAAGATTTGATATTTTTTTGAATAAAGGATTGCCCAGTCCTTTAGCTTCAGAGGATAAATTGATGGACCTTGAAAGTTATGTTGAGAAATTGGACAAACATGTTGACAATCAAGCCAGTTCCTCAACTAGTTCATCAGTAGCAGGATTGCCTAAAGGAAAAAATCTTCATGACAGGTTGGAAAATTTGTTTTATCTCAAGCATGAGGTAAAGAATTTGTTCCCATTTCAACCAACTTTATTTAGGTATACAGAAACAGATGAAACTCTCAGAAAGCTGCAAAGGACCAGGATACTGGAAGATAAATGGTGGGAAGACATGTTAGAAATTTTGTAAAAATTATCCTTACATTAATTTTTTATTATGTACTACAGTAAGTCATGATTAGAATGATAAAAGGATGAATAGAGGTCAAAGTGTATCAGAGCAGTTAAAGAGTATCAGTGAAATGGAACAGCCAGCACAGAGTTACTGAAAAGGACAGCAATGAGCCAAATCATAGGGCCTGCCTTCAGCACATTCTCAAAAGAAGGAAACAGCACAACATCAGTTATCATTTTTTCTTATCTACGAGACCATCTGTCTCTAGTTTATTGTAAAATACTTATGAGTCATCCTAGATTATATCTCAAGTTGTTATAAGATATTTTTATAATTTTTTGTATAAATACTCCCTCAATCGGAGTATTGGGTGTGGATTCTTAGACTTTGCTGTAACATTGACTATTTTGGAGTAAAAGTGCTATTGGAGAAATTTCGCATGGCTAGCTGGATGATGAATTGATGCTAAAGACTTTTTATAGGATTCATGTGTCAGACAAAGGATCAATAAGTCATCTTTCTCTTGTGTTTTAAAGTCTTTATACTTGTTTATTATATCACTATGTTTCATTTCTGAATGATTAATGAAAAGGAATAAATCAAAAAGTGCTTAAGTGTAATCTGATTTTAATCATTGTTATTCTAAATGTTTTCTTCTAAACTGGTTTAAACAGTGAATTCTTAATTTCTCCTGTTTTTCTAGTTTATGCATTTTGATTATTTAGTAAAGAATACTTAATTGCTCTTTATTAATAATCACTCAATTTTCCCTCTTATAAATGTGTTGAAGGATTCTTAATTTCCCTTTTTCCATTTTGATTCCATCCCATTCACTATAGATCTACGATTGTTCTCTGTTTGATTATCTTGCCTTGTGAAACCATCTTTTGTTGAGAAACTTAATCCAGTTAAGCCATTTTCTTTTGACTCCATTAGCCCAATGGCCTGAACTACTCAATCTTGCCCTCGGCTATTGAATTACACCACCCAAATTCAAACAAAACCCCTAGACTTTATAACTAGACTAATATCTTCTAAAACAAAGCTAAATTTTACAGACAAAGCCCTCTCTGGGTACAGATTGGCTAGATTCTATACCTAAAATATTGTTTTGTGGTTACCTCGGACCCCTTTCCTCTTCCCAACAACTTCAAGGAAAATCTGAGTGATAACATCTACTAGAAATACAACATTTAGCTGCTTGATAGGTCAAATTTCCATGCTTATAAAACCACACTTTTAACTCTAGACCTTCTATTAAAAACCATATACATCACATCCTAATGTTCCTCTTCAAATACATAAACCATATATACATAAGCTATAAGCCATATATTGATATATTAGTGTGCCGAAATAGAATTTTATAAATGTTTGTACATAACCTTAAAGACGAAGCAACCCAAAATTATGGTATTGTATAATACCTATCCTATTCACCCTATGCCATGCCTAGGTTCAAAGTTCTTAAAAAATACCAACTATAATAAAAAAAATGATGGGGAAATACCTTCATTCCGTATATCTACTGATAGGAAAATCTCATTTGTGAGGACCATTCAACTGATAGGAATGTTTCTATCTGTTGAGAATCTTAAACTAACGGGACAACCCGCTGCTCACCACCTAGATCTCATCACAGACCTTAGTGATTTACCCATGGTGAAGAGGAGGTAGGTAAATCTGACGATAATACTTCCTTCTATTGTGACTACCAACTAACGCAATCTTATGACGCTTTTTTCCCAATGCCCCTCACAAACCTAAGTGATTTACTTATGGGGAAGTGGTAGTAACTGCAACTGATAAGAATTTGTGTGACCTTCGTTATTGGTAGCATGATTTCAATAGGTCGATCACGAGGAGTGATCTATGGCCCAACCAGAATTGTGGGACCTCCTAGGACTACCGTGGGGCCCTCGCCTAACAGGCAAGCACATTTAATCAGCGTGATCGCGGGAATGACTAGATCAACAACCCAAGTTCAAGTATGGGCCCCAAGACTACGTGGATCAAATACATAATGAACAAAGGTTTTTTGGAAATGTTGTCATTGATGGAAAAGGAGATAGCATAGAAGAGAGAGAGAAAAAGAGGCAGCAAGATGCAGAGAGGGTCGAGCAGCAGCAAAAGAAGCAAGGTAGTAAAACACAGAGGATGCAGAGACAAAGAGAGGAGGCAGAGCCAGAGGAGGCAGAGCGGTGAGATGAAACGGTCGAGCAAAAGAGAAAGAGAATACAGAGACAGAGAAAGAGAATAACAAAGAACACAGTGAAACAGAGACAGAGAATACAGAGACAGAGAATAACAGAGGCAGAGTCAGAGAATAACGGAGACAGAGAATAACTAAGGTGGAACCAGTAAGGGCGCAGAACCAAGAAAGGAACCGAAATCACACAATGAAAACCTAATGGAGTCGGGTTTTCAACATATGGAAGCACTGTATTGTAATGTTGAGAATGCAAGTGGAAACAGGAGCGAAAGCGGAATCCTTTTTAATAAGAGTTAAAAATTATGAGAACTGGAACCCGGAGTCAAGAGCGGAACCATGAATAAACATAAAACCAGAGTTGTTGGAAACCAGCAGTATTGCGTGCGGTTGGGCGCAATAAGCGGATTTTGCTTTTTGAACGCGATCTATGTCGCTGATGGACATGTGTCCTTGGGTGGTATTTGGATACCACTTACATCGCGTAATTTCTGAGTGTTAACCCTTGACCCAAAGAAAAACGCGATATCAACAGTGTTCGTCTGATTTCCAAGGCTGGGAGATCAACAATGATTACACTTGCGCGATGAAAAAAGGTTAATGAGGCAAAGCACTGTGGGTCCAAGTCAAGCGTTTGTTGAAAATTGAAATATAAAACAAAGTTTAAAGCCGAAATCTTATGAGGATTATTCGTTATAAATTCAAAGGGCATTAAAATGGTTTTTAAAAGTTTGATTGATATATATTATATAAAACATGTTGTGGGACCTACATTATTTTCTGCAGGGGCCAATTATTATACTAAGTCCTATGTACTGTGTGTATTATAAATTAACAGGCTGATGGTAAGTCACAATGCATTGTGGGCCCAATGGTCAGCTTTAATTCAAAGCCATGGTATACGTTTGAAATATGACGGAGGAGGTCATATATGAAAATACAGTATTGAGAGTATGAAATATCACAAAGGGGTTCAATATAGTATGAGCGTTGTATTAAATGGGGACCAATATTATAACACAAGGCATATAAAACATTGTATATGTGATATAAGGTGCGGTGGGCCCAGTTGAAGTATCGCGTTAATGGTTAGTGATTAACCATTGGAGAAAATTTTGAATGGTTGATATGTTTATATATATTAAATGTGGACACCGACTATGTTGCAGATTAATGAAGAGGTAACCCAAACTTTAGACAGTACATTATATAATTATAAACAAGTGTGGGACCCCCTATATAAAATTCCGAGAATCTTAACCCAAGTTGGAGGATACATAAACGCTATTCCGAGAATCTTAACCCAAGTGGCAAAGTATATATATATATATATGTAGCGCTTTATATACAAAGGACCAAGACTACAATACAAAGCATATGTATTGTATTATTGAGTGCGAGATCAAAAGGACAAAAGGTTCTATTGTATGGGTTTAAAACAAACGAAGTACCATAAGGTGGGACCCTCACGAATCGCATCGGAGAAACTAATGGCAGTGGAACATGTTAACAAAAGTTTCGATGGAGATAGTGGACCCGATTCATTATACACAGGATTCTGATATTGGTTTGAATTCCGACTTAAGTGCATCAGAGCGATTCATCGCATCGGAGGTGAAAGAGTATCGACCAAACTGAAAGTTCTGATTGTGATTGAGCGATTGGATGATAGCCATCGGATTTACTGTGGGATGGACGGCGGATATGATTCGATTGACTATATGGTGGGCCTTTGGTAATTGCATCGGCGGAAATCTAAGGACCAAGTCACAAGAGCATTGTGAATGTTGCGATTGCGATTGAAATAAATGAGCGGAGTATAGCTGGCATGTGGGCTCCATTCAAAAGATAAGACTGATACAGGTTTGCTCCAAGTTTGTTAAACCAAAGCTGAAGAGGAAAGGAAAACATAGCAGCATATATATATATATATAACGATACATACATATTTCCATAGGTGAACAGTGAATCATCGCATCGGAGAACAGAGCATGTTCGGCGAGTGGGCCCGAAAGGGCATCTTATGTATTAAAATGATTTATTATTGTTATATCGCCGAGAGGCATTTGAGTTATACAGAAAGGGAATTTTACATGCTAATAACGCTTTATTATTACCCCAGAAAGTTGAATTGTGTTATATAAAACGCACAATCACATATATGCAGCAGTTACACCACGACAATGAACAAGGGAGCTAGCAGAGCCGAAAAAGACAGACACAGTCACAGAAAAGACAAACACATGGTAATCCATGTTTTAACTGAATGTAAGAATTTTTTATTGGTTTATATTGTTTGTGATGCACTGGCAAGTCTCCGTAGGAAATAAAACTCCACTGTAAAACTGAAATTTGTATGAATTGATGAGATTTTATAAATGTGTTGGATAAAGAAGTGAGGAGGCAGAAGGTAAAGAGTCAGGGCTATTCATTTTGAATTCCTTGTGGAATACGAACTGGTATGAGGCCAACTGTATAAAGCATATCACATTAATATGCAGAAAGAGGTTAGAGAATGAAGAGTATGAAGAATTGAGTTAGAGAAGATAAGAAAAAGGAGGAGCAGAAAGAGATGCTACAAAACAGAGCTGATATCTAATGTAAATCAGCAAATATTTTCTTTTGAAAGTGTAAGGAAGTTGGAACTTCCCTATCAAGTTGTATCTTGATAGATGTCAGTTATAGCTGACTGAGGTAGGAGCCTCCTGTAGGTTGGTGCCTGCAGAAAATTGATGGGAGTTGAAGCTTCCTTGCAAGTTATAGCTTGCATAATTGAGGTAGGAGCCTCCTGTATGTTGGTGCCTGCAGAAAAACAGTGGTGAGAGGGATTTGGAGCTTGCCTTTGCATCACAGCAATAATAAGATGTGGTTTTCTCCCTTTATGGGTTTCCACTTATATCGGTTGTCTCTGTGTGTGTTGCCCATGTGTTGATATGTTCTATCCAATCTGCTTAATGTTTGCTGCTCTCATAATAAGTTTGGTGTCACATTAACTTAATACTTGCTGCTATATATTAAGACTATTCACTTATTAAAGTTGGTTATAAAATTAAGTTGTAAATAAGCTTGATGAAAAGTTTAAAAATCTCATGTATGTGTTAAAATGATTCACCCCCCCTCTCAGTTTAACTAAGGATTCAACAATTGGTATCAGAGCCAAGTTCCTTTTGTACCAGTTTAAACACTGAAAGGAGATCCTAGGTCCCCAGGATGGCTAGTCAAGAAGGAAGCTCAACCAATAATGCCTTCTGGAAAATCAGAATGAGAGCATACATAATGTCTCTAGGAATAGAAGTTTGGGCTGCTGTGGAATTTGGATATTCCCCAAAGGCAACTGACTCAGAGAAAGAAGCTAAACAAGACTTTGTAGCTAATGCAAAATCCATGAATGCAATCTTAAATGGACTCTGTGAAGCTAAATTTATCAAAGTAATGCACAACAAGACTGGCAAAGAAATGTGGGATACTCTTGAAAACATCCATGAAGGAAATAAAAAGGTGAAGACAACCAAACTTCAAGTATATAGACCTCAGTTTGAAAATTTAAAAATGAATGATGATGAAGATATTGGCAGCTTCTTCTTAAGAGTTGCAGAAATTGTTAATAATATGAAAGCCCTTGGAGAAACCATACCAGAATGTGTAATTGTACAAAAGATTCTAAGATCTCTTCCACCTAGTTTTAACCCCAAGGTTTCTGCCATAGAAGAAATAGCTGATTGGGAAACCTTGGCCATGAACCAGTTACTTGGAAATCTAAGAGCCTATGAGATGAGGCTCCCACAGAAGAAGCCAAGTGTGAGGGAGGCAGCCTTTAAGACAGAGAAGAAGAAAGAAGAAAAGGAAGATATATGCTCTTGCTCTGATGAAGAAGAGGCCAAATTTTTCAAGAAACTGGATAGAGGCTCAGGTAAATATAAAGGTAAACTTCCATTTAAATGCTTTAACTGTGGAAGAGTTGGACACTATGCTACTTAGTGCCCTCACAAGAAAACAAGGAATTAGGCTCAAGAATCAGAGAAAACTACATCAAATAATTGGCAGAAAGGAAAGAAATTGAATAGAAAATATTTCTATGCTCAACAAGACAGCAGTGCATCTGAAGACTCAGATGAACCCTCAAGTGAAGAAGGAACCTCTGAATTCATGTTGATGGCCATAGAAGAACTTGAAGGACTCCTTCTAGAAGATGAAGAAGAAGGTGAAGTTGGTCTTGAGGGGGAGCTAAGAAGTGCCCTGGAGGAGATTGACAGACTCAAACTAAAGTGCAGAAAAAAAAAAAGACATTCTCCTCAAGTATGTAAGAGAAGAAAAAAATTCAGAAGTCCTCACTCAGCTGAAAGTAGAGCTTGAAGAAGCCAAGAAGATATAATACATGTTACTTAAGCAAATCAAGGATAAAATTCAAGAACAAGAGAAGTTTGAAGAAGAAGTAGTATGCCTGAGGAAGAAATTAGAAAATTCCCAAAGGAAAGTGTCTATAAATTCTTCTCAAATGACAAGCTATGGTAAGTTGAATGAAATTCTGGATGCTCAAAGATCTCCTCTGATAAAAACTGGGATAGGCTATGAAGGAGAATCAAGTAAAGCCAAAGAAAAGGAAAACAAAAATATTATTTTTGTAAAAGAAAATAAGGATGATGAAGCAGCTCAAATGATTCCTACAGAAGAAACATGCAATGAAGGAGACATAAACCAGAAGGAACCTCTAATAACAAAGAATGAAATAAATACTCAGCCAACAGAAAAAGGTTCATATGCCCCTGAGTATGTTAAATTTGGAAGCCATCAAAGGAGATTCTTTCCTCCTATGAAAAATGCCACCTATTATGCCTGCCACAAGCTGGGACACATTGCTTCATACTGTCATACAAGGAGGATTAATTCAAACCAGCAAAGGATGCAAACAGTGAAGAGACTATCTCAAGCAAACAAATGGAGAAGACAACCTTTCATCAGGTATGCAAATTGTTTCTATGGATATTTTTTTTACTGTAAGAAATTTGGCCATAAAATCATTGAATGCGGAGAATATGGACAAAGATTGATGTTCAAAACCTCAAGGAGGTTTATGAATCATGGAGAGTTTATTCATACTCATAATTCTGCTAAAAATATGATTAAATGTTGTGTATGCAATAAAATTGGACATATGCCTTCCAAATGTCCTCTCAGAGAATGTGGGTCATCATCTCAGAAAAGGTACCAAACTAAAGGATGCATGCAGTGGAAAAAGAAGGTGAATAAATGTGATCTGGCTCTAACAGCTCAAGACCTGAAAAGCCAATGGTATTTGGATAGTGGTTGCTCAAAGCATATGACTAGAGATAGAAGCAAGTTTATAAATTTTGATGAAAAGAAATCTGGAAATGTTACTTTTGGCAATGACAAATCGGGAAAAATCAGAGGAAAAGGCTCAGTCAGCCTAGATAATGGCAGAGGAAAGGCCCAAGATGTACTATTTGTGGATGGGTTGAAAGCAAATTTATTGAGTGTCAGTCAAATGTGTGATAAAGGTTGTGAAGTTCTTTTTAGAGCACAATATTGTGAAGTCAGATCAAGCACCACAAGAAAGACTCTGATTAAAGGTGTTCGAACCAAGAGTAATGTCTACATAGTAAAAGAAGAGAATGAAGCATGCCACCTTAGCAAACTTGAGGAGTCATGGTTATGGCATAGGAGATTGGGACATCTTAACTTCGACCATATCACTAGACTGAGCAAGAAGAAAGTAGTCCAAGATATGCCAACAATAAAAAGGCCTTCAAATACCATATGCAAATCTTTTCAATTGGGCAAACAGACCCGGACATCCTTTAAGACCAAAGATGAGCTATCAACAAGTAGGCCACTTCAGCTTGTACACATGGACCTGTGTGGCCCTTCAAGAACTAAAACACCAAGTGGAGAATCCTACTTCATGCTGATAATAGTTGATTTCTCAAGAATGACATGGGTTTCATTTCTCAAATATAAATCGGAAGCACTTGAGAAATTCAAAATATTCAAGGCATTGGCATAAAATCAAACAAGATGCAAGCTAAAGTGCATCAGATCAGGCAGAGGAGGTGAATTCACAGACTATGACTTTGCAGACCTATGCAATGAACATGGGATAAAGCAACAGTTTACTATTGCAGGGACACCTCAACAGAATGGAGTGGCAGAGAGACAAAACAGGTCTATACAACAAATTTCCAGAGCCATGATGCAAGAAAGTAACATTCCCCAGACCTTCTGGGCAGAAGCAGTACACACAGCTGTGCAAATTCTAAACAAAGCTCATTTAAGACCAAATAGTGACAAGACTCCTTATGAACTATGACATGGTAAACCAGCATCAATCAAGCACTTTAGCGTCTTTGGAAGCATGTGTTACATTAAGAATAATGATGAAAATCTAGGGAAGTTTGATGCAAGAGTAGGTGAAGGAATATTTTTAGGATATGCATCCAAGAGAAAATGTTACAGGTGCTACAACAAGACTCTTCGAAAAATTGTGGAAAGCATTGATGTAAGATTTGATGAAGAAATACCAAACAAGACAAGAAGTGCAGATTGCAGCAATCCTCCAGAAGATTATGAAGAAGAGAACCAAGGTGATGATGAAATAGGCAAGACAACAGAAGATAACGAACTGAGCTCGAAAGCCCCCTCAAGATACACTCAAAAGAACCATCCAGAAGATCAAATCATTGGAGACAAGAGTGTAGGAGTCCAAACAAGAAGACAGCTAACTGAACAGACAGAAGAGGTTTACCTAGCTATGTTATCACAAATCAAGCCAAAGAAGTTTGAAGAAGCCAGCAAGGAAAAGTATTGGGTGAATGATATGAATGAAGAATTGGACCAAATTGAGAAGAACAATACCTGGGAAGTAGTTCCAAGACCCACTGAGAAAAATGTCATAGGCTCAAAATGGGTATTCAAGAATAAAATGAATGAACAAGGATAGATAATCAGGAATAAAGCCAGAGTTGTATGCAAGGGATATTCACAAATTGAAGGTCTTGATTACGATGAGACATTTGCCCCTGTAGCCAGAATGGAAGCCATCATAATGTTTATGGCCTTTGCATGCTACCATGACTTCAAGGTATATCAAATGGATGTGAAATCTACCTTCCTGAATGGAGATCTAGAAGAAGAAGTCTACATGGAACAACCAGAAGGATTCTCATTAACAGATAAAGAAGACTATGTGTGCATACTAAAGAAGGCTCTATATGGGTTGAAACAAGCTCCTCGTGCTTGGTACTCAAGTCTGGATAAGTACTTGCAGAAACAAGGCTTTAAGAGAGGAGGAGTAGACAACAATATATACATAAAAGCCCATGAAAATGAACTCCTGATTGTTGTAGTATATGTTGATGACATTATGTTTGGAAGCAACAAAGATGAGTTAGCAAAAGGATTTGCTGAAGAGATGAAATCAGAGTTTGAGATGCCTATGATTGGAGAGCTCACCTTCTACTTAGGACTTCAAATTCAGCAAAAGAACACAGGTACATTCATCTCACAGGAAAAATACTTAAAAGAGATGTTGAAAAAATTCAAAATGGAAGACTGCAAACCTATGTCAACTCCCATGATCACTGGATGCAAGCTATGTGCTGATGATGGATCTGCTGATATAGATCAAAGACTTTACAGATCCATGATAGGAAGTCTGCTATACCTAACAACATCTAGACCAGACATTATGTTGGCAGTAGGACTTGTGGCTAGATATCAGGCAGCAGCAAAACAAAATCACCTCCTAGCAGTCAAAAGAATATTCAAATATCTACAAGGAACTGTACAGTATGGGCTATGGTATCCAAAGGGCAAGAGCGTCACTTTGACAACATATACAGATGTAGATTGGGCCAGCTGTGTGGATGATAGGAAAAGCACAAGTGGAGGTGCATTCTACTTGGGAAAATTCTGGTGGCATGGCTAAGCAAGAAACAAACATCTATCTCTCTATCTACAGTAGAAGCAGAATACATAGCAACAACAGCATGTTGCACACAAGTCATGTGGATGAAACAAACCCTCCAAGACATGAAGGTAAGCATTGATGAACCTATCTCTATCAAATGTGATAATACAAGTGCTATCAGTATTTCAAAAAATCTTGTACTTCATTCAAAAACTAAACACATCCCAATCAAGTACCATTTCCTAAGAGAACAAGTAGCACAGAAGGTAGTGAAGTTGGAATATGTGCCAAAAAAAGAACAAACAACAGATATATTTACAAAACCTCTTACTAGAGAGCCATTAGAATATCTGAGAAACAAACTAGGGATAGTGTCTTCAGATACTACTCTCTGACAGAAAAAGAAAGCTTCATTTCAAGGGAAGAACAGAAAAGCAGACATCATTCAGGGGGAGATCAATCAACAAAGAGAGTTACAAAAAGACCAGAGCAACTAAACAGAGCATGAAACAGGTCCTCAAGATCAGAGCAACATGGAAGAGATTTAAAAGCACACTGGCAAATGAGAAACCCTTTGCCATTGATGTCAAAGGGGGAGGAAAAGCATGCCACAGAAGAAAGGGTCCTAAAAGGCAAGCAGAGGAAGTGTATTGCCATCAATACCAAAGGGGGAGACTATTAGAAATGTTGTCATTGATGGCAAAGGAGATAGCATATAAGAGAGAGAGAAAAAGAGGTAGCAAGATGCAGAGAGGGTCAAGCAGCAGCAAAAGAAGCAAGGCAGTAAAAGACAGAGGATACAGAGACAAAGAAAGGAGGCAGAGCCAGAGGAGGCAGAGCGGTGAGATGAAATGGTCGAGCAGTAGAGAAAGAGAATACAGAGATAGTGACAGAGAATAACAGAGAACACAGTCAAACAGAGATATAGATAGAGAATAATAGAGGCGGAGATAGAGAATAACTGAGGTGGAACCAATAAGGGCGCAGAACCAAGAAAGGAACCGAAATCACACAATGAAAACCTAATGGAGTTGGGCGTTAAACATATGGAGGCACTGTATTGTAATGTCGAGAATGCAAGAGGAAACAGGAGCGAAAGCGGAATCCTTTTTAATAAGAGTTAAAAATTATGAGAACTGGAACCCGGAGTCAAGAGCGGAACCGTGAATAAACAGTGAAACCAGCAGTATCGCGTGTGGTTGGGAGCAGTAAGCGGATTTTTCTTTTTGAACGCGATCTATGTCGTTGATGGACACGTGTCCTTGGGTGGTATTTGGATACCACTTACATCGCGTAATTTCTGAGTGTTAACCCTCGGCCCAAAGAAAAACGCGATATCGACAGTGTATGTCCGATTGCCAAGGCTGGCAGATCAACGGGGATTACACTTTCGCGATGAACAAAGGTTAATGAGGCAAAGCACTATTGGTCCAAGTCAAGCGTTTTTTGAAAATTGAAATATAAACCAAAGTTTAAAGCCGAAATCTTATGAGGATTATTCGTTATACATTCAAAGGGCGTTAAAATGGTTTTTAAAAGTTTGATTGATATATGTTATATAAAACATGTTGTGGGACCTACATTCTTTTCTGCGGGGGCCAAGTATTATACTAAGTCCTGTGTACCGTGTGTATTATAAATTAACAAGCTGATGGTAAGTCACAATGCATTATGGGCCCGATGGTTAGCTTTAATTCAAAGTCATGGTATAATGTTTGAAATATGACAGAGGAGGTAATATATGCAAATAAAGTATTGAGAGTATGAAATATCACAAAGGGGTTATAGTATGAGCGTTTTATTAAATGGGGACCAAGATTATAACACAAGTCATATAAAACATTGTATATGTGATATAAGGTGTGGTGGGCCCAATTGAAGTATCGCGTTAATGGTTAGTGATTAACCATTGGAGAAAATGCGGAATGGTTGATATGTTTATATATATTAAATGTGGACCCCGACTATGTTGCAGATTAACGAAGAGGTAACCCAAACTTTAGACAGTGCATTATATCATTATAAACAAGTGTGGGACACCCTATATAAAATTCCGAGAATCTTAACCCAAGTTGGAGGATACATAAACGCTATTCCGAGAATCTTAACCCAAGTGGAAAAGTATATATATATGTGTAGCGCTTTATATATAAAGGACCAAGACTACAATACAAAGCATATGTATTGTAATATTGAGCGTGATATCAAAAGGACAAAAGGTTCTATTGGTGGGTTTAAAACAAATGAAGTACCATAAGGTGGGACCCTCACGAATATCATCAGAGAAACTAATGGCAGTGGAACATGTTAACAAAAGTTCTGATGGAGATAGCGGACCCGATTCATTATACACGGGATTCTCATATTGGTTTGAATTCATACTTAAGTGCATCGGAGCGATTCATCGCATCAGAGGTGAAAGAGTATCGACCAAACTGAAAGTTCTGATTGCGATTGAGTGATTGGATGATAGCCGTCGGATTTACTACGGGATGGACGCCGGATATGAGTCGATTGACTATATGGTGGGCCTTTGCTAATCGCGTCGGCGGAAATCTATGGACCAAGTCACAGGATCATTGTGAATGTTGCGATTGCAATTGAAATAAATGAGCGGAGTATAGCTGGCATGTGGGCTCCATTCAAAAGATAATACTGATACAGGTTTTCTCCGAGTTTGTTAAACCAAAGCTGAAGAGGAAAGGAAAACACAACGGCACACACACACACACACACACACACACACACACACACACACACATATATATATATAACGATACATACATATTTCCATAGGTGAACAGTGAATCATCACATCAGAAAGGGAGCAAAGCATCGAAACATATAATTGGAAGTTGCGATTGCGATTAATCACAATCGGAAGTATTCAAGAGGCGATTCATCGCATCGGAGAACAGAGCATGTTCGGCGAGTGGGCCCGAAAGGGCATCTTATGTATTAAAATGATTTATTATTGTGATATCGCCGAGAGGCGTTTGAGTTATACAGAAAGGGCAGTTTAGCTGTTAATAATGCTTTATTATTACCCCAGAGAGTTGAATTGTGTTATATAAAAATCACAATCACATATATGCAGCAGTTACACCACGACAATGAACAGGAGAGCTAGCAGAGCAGAAAAGGACAGACACAGTCACAGAAAATACAAACACATGGTAATCCATGTTGTAACTGAATCTAAACATTTTTTATTGGTTTATATTGTTTGTGATGCACTGGCAAGTCTCCGTAGGAAATAAAACTCCACTGTAAAACTGAAAGTTGTATGAATTGATGAGATTTTCTGAATGTGCTGGATAAAGAAGTGAGGAGGCAGAAGGTAAAGAGTCAGGGCTATTCATTTTGAATTTGCTGTGGAATATGAATCGGTATGAGGCCAACTGTATAAATCATATCACATTAATATGCAGAAAGAGGTTAGAGAATGAAGAGTATGAAGAATTGAGGCAGAGAAGATAAGAAAAAGGAGGAGCAGAAAGAGATGCTACAGAACAGAGCTGATATCTAAGGTAAATCAACAAATATTTTTCTTTTGAAAGTGTAAGGAAGTTGGAGCTTCCCTATCAAGTTGCAGCTTGATAGATGTCAGTTGTAGCTGACTAAGGTAGGAGCCTCCTGTAGGTTGGTGCTTGCAGAAAATTGATGGGAGTTGAAGCTTCCTTGCAAGTTGTAGCCTGCGGAATTGAGGTAGGAGCCTCCTGTAGGTTGGTGCCTACAGAAAAATAGTGGTGAGAGGGAGTTGGAGCTTGCCTTTGCATCACAGCAATAATAAGATGTGGTTTTCTCCCTTTATGGGTTTCCACTTATATCTTCTATCTCTGTGTGTGTTGCCCATGTGTTGATATGTTCTATCCAATCTGCTTAATGTTTGTTGCTCTCATAATCATTTTGGTGTCACAATAACTTAATACTTGCTGCTATATTAAGAATGTTCACTTATTAAAGTTGGTTATAAAATTAAGTTGTAAATAATCTTGATGAAAATTTTAAAAAGCTCATGTATGTGTTAAACTGATTCACCCCCCCCCCCCCCTCTCTCAGTTTAACTAAGGATTCAACAAGGTTGTAATTCAAAATGGAAATAAATTACGCAGAACTAGGATTATATACAATTATATACAATTTTTAATATAATATTAATAATAATGATTTTGGTGATTAGTATTCACTAAAAAAATTAGAGCCCACTAAGTGTTTACTAAAAATTTTATAGCATTTTATTTCCATGTTTGAAAGAAGTGAGGGAAGGGTTTTAAGACAATCATTTTTGTACTAATTTAAAATGTCAAGGTTCACATAAAATATTTTGAAATTATTTTGAATGTGAGTAGAATATAGACAATTTAAGAGAAAGTGTTGTTCATCTTCAACCCTCTTAGTATGGAAAAGATGATAAACTCTTTCATGTCATAGTGTCTTAGGGATTTACTAAGGTTCAATTTAACTATGAATCTAATGAGAATTTTATCTTATCTTAACAATGTTCAATTTCTTCTTAACATTAGTAAAGACAAAGGGACTCTTTTGATTTTTAAGATTGGAGTCGATTACCTCCTTATAATATCTTAGTTTCCTTTTCCCCTCTAATTATTTATCTCCCCAAAATTTCTCTTTAAATTTTAATGTAATAATATTTTTATTACTATCCTTGTTTTGGAAAATGATCTCCTCCATTCCCCCAATGATCAAATTAGTGTTGGGCATCTTTGTGCTATTCTCACTTGAGACGAAGGTGGTGGATTTGGCTAGAATCAGAACTAATTTTAGGAAACCTTTTGGCTTCCGTTGTGTTTAATTTATTCTTATACATAAGATACCTAGTCATATCTATAGGCTTGCATGTGAAAAGATCCTACATCAACATAACAAACTCATGAAATTTTCTTGTGTAGGAGAAATTTCAGCTAAGGAGAAATTTGTTTGGATCTAAGGATAGGGAGTGTTTATTTTTTTGTAGCATCAAGAGGTATTCCATCATGGATAAGTTGGCATAGAAGAATTAAAATAAAAAAATGATATTTGAATGATTTGTCAGCCCAGAAAAGTCAAGTTGACCCAACTAGTATATATAAATGATGTGATATTTCATCTTTGTCCACCAAAGCAAGACCAAGTATGAGCAAAGAGAAATATGATTTTGGATTTGATATTTTCTTCATTTTTATCTCTCTCTCTTGGTCACACATGTGAGGAGAAAAAGCAAGTTTGACTATTGTTGACTAAGTTTCTTGATTAAGATCTGATTAGGTTATTTTACTAAGTTTTGACTTGAGTTTACTGAGCCTTTTTACCTAATATTTAACTGCAGTTGATCTAGGGTTTGACCATAGACTCTCCTGCATTCCGCACGTGCAAATTTGACCTAAGTGTGACCAGCCGTAGGGCTACACGTGTAGATTGACCACATGGTTGATTGTAGGGCTGAAGTTGACCATAGGAAGTAGTGTGACCAAGCATTGATTTTGACTATTCTGACTAATTTTGTCCAATGATGACTTATTGAAGATTGACCAAGTTTTACTGGTATTTTTTTACTTAGATATTGTGATGTAGGAGCATTAAGGTAGAGTTAGCAATGTGACAAGCTGGTCACATGATGTGGCTTGGGAAGAGGACTAGCAATCCTAATAATTTGAAGACTTTAGTTTTAAAGTATTTTTTTTAAAGTTAATTTGGGCTAACATAGCCATTGTAATCTGTAGGTTAAAAGAATAGTTAGATTAGGATTATTTAGGCATTTAGTTGAATAAATTTTTCTGAAAATGAATAACAGTTTCTCAACCATATGGGGATTTTTGGGAAATGCATAAAACAAAACCAAATCCACCATTGTGGGGTTCTGCCATCCATAGAGAGAAAGAGAGAACGAGAGGGAAATAGGTGTGAGAGAGGGTTTAACAGAGAGTAGGAATAAATGTACAAACCAGCCATCCTCGGGCTTGGTTCTATGTATTTTCATTTATAAATTAATTCCAAGTGTTTTTTATTTTGATCGGGCTCTTTGTTTCAATATGTTTGTTTTATTTCCCTGTCAAAATCAAGCATTGAATTTATGTGTGATTATATATGCATATTGTTTCTGTTAATGAATAGACAGACTGAGCGAGAAGATGAAGTTCCTATGAACTTCATATATACAAAGCTATAGCAGAGACTGAGGGATGAGAGACGAAGAAGAATCTCATGAGAGATCCGTGTGTGTACAAGCTGAATAAAACTCAGGAGAGATAGCGTTGAAGAACTCTAAACAAACTCGAAAGGATATTGGAAGAGTGGCGTGGAGGAAATACTATCGCAAAGTGGCGATAGCGGAAAGAAGAGCAATCGAATAAATACAGTAATACTTGGAAGAATTCCTAAGGAGAAATCGACAGCGAGGATTGATTCACAGATTTGAAGCTTTAAGATTGGACGCCAGAGATTAGTGTGGGCAGAAGATCCAAAGAAGAGCCGAGAGGTGAGCGGACATATGCGATTAGATCACAGATTTGAAAAGGAAATAGATCAACGGTGGACGACCGGATGTTAATTCGCACTTCATAAATTATAGCGGATATCGTTAAAGAGTTTGCAAGGTAAGTTTTTCGCAACGCGATGCAGTAAGATTTGAAATGTGCGATGCAATGAGGGAAGGCCACATGTTGGCATGGCACACGAGCACACATCGCATGTTTTAAGGGTTAAATATTATCGGTATAGCCTTAAAATTGTGGGCAAGTGTTCTGCAATGAGATGATGACCGTCGGATCCGGTGAAGATCGACGGTAGGGATTGCGTCACAACTTCGCATCGGTGAAATCACAAGTTTGTTGTCAAGGTTGTTTAGTAAACTTTTGAAAATGTGAAGAGTTGTGATTGGCTGATATATTGTGGGTCCCGGAGAGCTCCAATTCTGCGTAAATATAAAGTGATATGGGTAAGTGTGTCCTGTTTAAGGTATTCGTTGTCTTATTGTGCATGTATGTATGTTAAACCAACTTCGATATATTTAAATCTATTTTGTATTAAGGGGTTTATGTGGGTCCTAACCCATAGTCCACAGATTATTTGTAAACTGCAGTTACAGCTGCATCAATTAGTATCATAGCCTACAAGATCTGAGAGGCGGTGTGAAGGACTTTGAACTAAGCAAAGTTGAGAAAGATTCCTCAGTGATTCTAATCGAGTGAACCTTAAGAGGTAAGACTATGTACTAAATTCTTATGAAAAAGCATAAGAGCTACCACAGCATGGATGAAGTAGTAGCACAGAAAATAAGGTAAGAATGTTTTTTTTTTGTTTTTTTTTGGATTATAGAACTGACAAGTAAATTCTCACACTCAAAAGAAGAGCATGAGATTTTAATAGAGGTAGAAGCAGGAGTGAAAACATCTCAGCAAGTATATCATGACCTTTAAGGGTAGTGATGAAGGAAGCTAGAAATGGTTTTCTCGGAGGAAGAAGAAGTGTGGTCAAAACCTAGTATTTCAAATGAGGTTGAAATATAAGAGGACAGTAGTGTTCTCAAGTGCAGATGAGTTGTGAGGGTAAGCCTAGAAGGAGCATAGAGGAGTGCTCAAGGAGGGTTCTAGATTGAGGACCTGTACTTGGCAAAAGACTAAGCACAGAGGAAGTTTGGTGAGGTAAGTTGTAGATGGAGGAACTGTTACTACAGGGCTATTGCAACTCATAGAGGGTGAAAGAACTCAAGAAGATGACTATTGAAAGTCATAGCAGAGGTTCAAGAGCCAACCACAAACTGAAGAAGGAAGATGCCAAGACAAATGGCATATGGAAGCAGATGACTGATGAAGAATATGAGAGAGAAAAAACTGAGATGAGAACCCATCTTGATCTATTGATGGAGTTGCTATAGAGGAGTGATGAATAAAAGAGGTGTGGATGGATTAAGAGGAAGAAATTGAAGTGGAATGGGTTGCATATGAAGAGGGAGCATTGGTTGAATGATCAAGAAGAAGAATAATAACTCAGAGAAGTAGAGTATGAAGGGAAATTTCTTGCATATGAACTACAACATAGATTATTTTTTGAAGAAAATGATAATAATACTAACAAGAGGCCTATTGAAGAAATTGCAAGTATGGAGAATGAAGAAGATAAAAGAGGTTTGTTGTAGCTCACAAAGTGGATCAAGATGATTCCACAGAGGGAAGAAGAAGAGATTACCACTGATGGTTATCTGAAAGGTTCAAAGAGGAGTCACAATGAGGAGAAAGAAATCAATAGAGATTCTAGTAGAAGAAAAAGCATGGAAAAGGTTGATGTGGTATCTATAGACAGGTTGATGAAGTCAACTTGTAGGGATGAAATTTTTTTAGTCCATGATGAACAAAGAGGAGTTCATAAAGGAAAGAAGACTATGGCTACTGGTAGTCATAGTAAAGGTTCTAAGGGAGATTATGAAAGATCAAGTAAGAATAAACTTGATAGAGAATTAGCTGAGATAAAAGTGCAACTAGAAGTGTTGAGAGAATTCATACAAGGTAATGTGGAACACCAAATGTATGGTTGGGTTCTTCATAAGAAAAGAGTCAAGTGGAGTCAGTTGCAGAGCAAGCTAAGATCTGATACAAGAATTCAGTTAGAAGAAGAACTCAGAGGAGTTGAGTTGCAGCATAGGATGTGTACTAAGGAAGAGGTTTACTTATGTGAACCTGAGCAAGGGTCCATTCTTGGTGATATTAGTAATGGGGATGAAGGTATGAGACCAGCTGATGGTTTCATGGATCTGTGGAAGGAGGAGAACCAGCAGAAAGATTTAATGTTTGAGACAACAAGAGAGGCTATGTATCCTTATGGTTTTGAAACAAATTATTATTGTATGTATGCAGGTGAAATAGGTAAAGAAAGACAATTTGATGATGTTGTCATAAAAGATGAAGGGAGGGGACAGAATCTGAATTATGTTCACGAATAAAATGAGACAATTGAGTCTCATGTACATGCACATGCACAGCTAAGTGAAAGCAATGATTTCCAGCCTATTGTGAAATCTAAAAACAAAGAGGACTTGGCTTATGATGATGGACAAGAACAAAAGGAGGCAAAAGATAATATCAAGAATTCATATGTTATGCTTGAGAAAGTTGAAAAGAAGACCAGTGAAGACATTCTGAGTCCTGAAAGAGACTTATAAAAGCAAGAGAAAGAATTGGTGATTGAGTCATCAAATAAGACCACTGACTCTTGTGAGTTTAATGCTAACAATTTGAATGTGTTTGCAGGTTCTGTAGAAGAAAATCTATCTCTTGGAATTGTCTCAAGTAAAGATGAAGTTTATCTAGAAAAGCATAATGAAGAAGAAAATTGTCAAGCAAGGTATGATGAAGAGTGCCAGCTTTCTAATGAAGACCAAGTTGAGTTGTTGCAGCAGAAGGAATTCATAAATGCCTTATTTAATGAAGGGAGTAACTTTAATGGAGATGAGGTAGTAATGCCTCATCAGATGAAATTTTTTCTTGATGAGGACAAAGAGGAATTGGCTTGGTTAAATAGCCAAAGGAAGATTGTTGGACAGACATTTAGGACTATCATAGAAATAGAGAATCATAATTATGTTCTGATTAAAGATGAAGAAGTAGTGTCACAAAGAGTTTTCTTAGTAATAAGGAAGAAGAAATCCATAAAGATGAAAGTGAGGAAGTTATGTCTCAAGCTAAAGAAAAGTCGGTCCTAGAAGTGGAAAATATTGAATTGACTATTAGGACTAGTCAAGAAGCAGAAGGACAACAATGGAATGTTGTCAAGGAAGAAGAAGAGAGTTATGTTGAAACTTTAATACAGCATATTGAAGAGGTAATTGAAGGGAATCAAGTAATTAGTGAATGGCTCAATTTCTTGTCGAAAGCATTGGAGAAAGAGGAAGAGATTGCAGACAACCAGATGGAACCATATCAAACTGTAGTTGAAACAAAGACAGATACTAGTTTCCAAAACTTAGTTATGTTAACTAGTATACAGGAAAGAGTGAATAAATATATTATTGTAGTCAAAGAATTAGAAGGAAATTTACCTTTCGAAAATAATTTGAAAACAAGGAATAGAAGAGGGATGTTGCAGAGGAAGATATCTTCAGGGATATTCAGGAATTTTGGGTGGCAGCAATGTTCGGAGTAATATTTGCAGCAATATCTTGCGACAGAGTGTAGTAGAATGTGTTGGCATAAGACTAGACATAAGATTAGATTACAACAAAATATTGAATTGCAAGAAACCATAGATGAACTATGGGAGTTTATGCAACTACCTAAGAAGAGTTACAACAAAATGAAGAAATCAGTTCACCGTGGAATGGTTTGGAAAGTGAAGAACAGTGAATATAGAGGCAGTGGAGCACTATAGTACAAAGTATGGAAACCTGGAATATTATAGCTAAATAATGGTGAATACAATGCAACTTATGGACACCAACAAAAAAGAGTTTGGGATCCTAGAAGATTCAAGGATTGAAGACACATGACTAGGAGGTCATGAATTCTTTTACCTCGGGAGTCTAATGCAGGAGCATTAAGGTAGAGTCAGCAATGTGACAAGCTGATCACATGTTGTGGCTTGGGAAGAGGACTAGCAATCCTAATAATTTGAAGACTTTAGTTTTAAAGTATTTTGTTTAAATTTAATTTCGGCTAACATAGCCATTGTAATCTATAGGTTAAAAGGATAGTTATATTAGGATTAGTTAGGCATTTAGTTGAATAAACTGTTCTTAAATTGAATAACAATTTCTCAACCGTATGGGGATTTTTGGGAAAGGCATAAAACAAAACCAAATCCACCATTGTGGGATTATGCCATCCATAGAGAGAAATAGAGAACAAGAGGGAAATAGGTGTGAGAGAGGGTTGAACAGAGAGTAGGAATAAATGTAAAAACCAGCCATCCCAGGGCTTGGTTCTGTGTATTTTCATTTATAAATTAATTCCAAGTGTTTTGGATTTTGATCGGGCTCTCTGTTTCAACCTGTTTGTTTTATTTCCCTATCGAAATCAGATGTTGCATTTATGGGTTATTATATATGCATATTTTTTCTATTAATGTATAGACAAACTGAGCAAGAAGATGAAGTTCCTGTGAACTTCATATAGACAAAGCTATGACAGAGACCAAAGGACGAGAGACAAAGAAGAAGCTCAGGAGAGAACCACGCGTTTACAGGATGAATAAATCTCAGGAGAGATAGCATTGAAGAATTTCAAAAAAACTAGGAAGGATAGCGGAGGAGTGGCGTGGAGGAAACAATATCGTAGAGTGATGATAGCAGAAAGAAGAGAAATTGAATAAATACAACAATACTTAGAATAACTCCTAAGGAGGAATCGACGATGAGGATTGAATTGTAGAGTCGAAGCTTTAAGATTGGATAACAGAGATTAGTGCGGGCATAAGAGCCAAAGAAGAGTCAAGAGGTGAGCGGACGAATGCGATTAGATAGCAAATTTGAAAAGAAAATAAATTAATGGCGAACGGTGGGACGCTATTTTGCACTTTGAAAATTATATTGGATATCGTTAAAGAGTTCGCAAGGTAAGTTTTTCACGATGCGATGCGGTAAGATTGAAATGTGTGATGCGGTGAGGGAAGGCCACGTGTCGGCATGGCGCACAAGCGCACCTCACATGTTTTAAGGTTTAACTCTTATCGGTATAGCCTTAAAATTATGGGCAAGTGTTTTGCGATGAGATGAAGACCATCGAATCCGGCGAAGATCGACGGTAGGGATTGCGTCACAACTTTGCATCGGCGGAATCACAAGGTTGTTGTCAAGGTTGTTTGGTTGTGAAAATGCAAAGAGTTGTGATTGGTTGATATATTGTGGGTCCCTGAGAGCTCTGGTTCTACGTGAATGTAAAGTGATATGGGTAAGTGTGACCTGTTTAAGGTAATAGTTGTCTGATTGCACATGTATGTATGTTAAACCAACTCTGATATATTTAAATCCAATGTGTATAAAGGGGTTTATGTGGGTCCTAACCCACAGTCCACAGATTGTTTTTAAATTATATTTATGGCTGCATCATATTGGCACATATCTCTAGAAAATTTATATTTGTAAACCTTGTTGAAGAATAATTTATCTTAAAAGAAAATTTGCGAGGTTTTCTCCCAAAATTTGGTTTCCCAAGGTAAAAATATTGTCTCTATTGTCCTTGGTCTTCTTTCTATGATCTTCATTGTTTCTATTTCTTCTATTGTTGATTTTTTCTATGTATAATTTATCAATGATATTGGTAACATGAGATAAATTGTTTGAATACCATTAGGTAGTAATTATTAGATCGAGAAATTATTTTCTACTACACATCTTAAAGAAAATTCAATAGAAGGTTGTTGGCACATTTTTTTTTTATAGATCCAACTCTGTAGTCAACTGTGTATCTTGAATCAATAAAAGGAACAATAAAAGAACACAGGAACAAAAATTACGAATTAATGATGATCAATCAAAGTTCTCTACTCATGGTAAAGTATCCCATTTGTAGAAATTGTACTGCACATTCTTGAAATTTTGAATCATGAATAGATTAACGCTGAATTTGAAATGTTTGAATCCATGTTCTATAATTTCAACATATTTCATCTACATGTTTGTAATTTTACATTATAGATAATTTGAATCATTACATTTCCTACATTTCATGTAGGAAACTATGTTATATTTTGGTGATAAAGTATATGACATCACTAATTGAATCCCTATATAATGATGATTTCTTATTTTGAATTTCTTGTATTTTTAAAATCTTTTAGAGTGGAGTATACCTTTCACATTAGTAATCACTTTGCGGATCAAGTGTTTTTCCTGAAGACTTTTGAAATTAAAACATTTAATTTGATATCTTTGTATTCATACCTATAAAGGAATTTTGAAGGTAAATGTAAATTGACAATAGTAGTGGCTGAGAAAATAAGATCTGACCACTAAGAATATGAGAAAAATCGAAATTCTCACATTGGTCGATATCTTCTTTGCAAGATTCATTAGCACGCATGGTTCTTCATCGTTGAAAATAATTGAAGTGGAGAAACAAATGACTTCAACAACATATTTTTCCTTAGAGCATCAAAGAATGTGAGATGGAGAGGATTCAAAAGCTTGATTGGATGCTTAATCATTGTCATTACCAAAAAAAATTTAGGTTTTGTCTATTGGATTTGGGTTTGTAATAATGATTTCCCATGAGATTATTTTTAACATATGAAATATTTCAGAGACCCCATTGAGCTTTGGAATAGGATTTCATAGTTATAAATTGTCTCAAGGTTACTCTTCACTAATATGTGGTGACATCTACTCTTGGTGGTCACACTCTACATAACCAACAAATCCATTAGAAATATGCAAATGATTTTATGTCTACATGAAGCGTGTATAATTGAGTGTAGGGTATGTTGATGACTATCACAAATCAAAGATACAATGTAGCTGTTTTGGTTATGTCAATCGCGTATTCTAAATATCGCTACACAATTTTATTTGGGAATTATGGTAGATCCACTCTATGTGGAGACATGATCCAAGTGGATATTGGTGGCCACCCGCCTATTCCACTTGGGGCCCCACCATTGTTTCTTTCAGTTTTTTAGTTTCCTTAATTATAGCACAGTTTACTATTTTTAGCAGTTTTTCAGAACCTAAACTTCCAGAGCCGTTTTGAGGCCCTAAACGACGGTTTTTTGACATCAAACCTCCGACAAGTATGAGTCCATTTCAGACTACATATTCACGGTCAGCAGTTGTATTCCTCGGATAGATATTTCTAACGATGTATCATGTGTGTCAAATGAAGATAGTATGCCAAAGTTATGACCTGGTAAATTGATGTACCGATTTACCCCAACATGGCCCATATTCTGGCGTTTCATCTTCTAGGGTTAGGTTTTTGGATGTTTAGGATTTTTCATTGTTTCTAAATAATATATAGGCCTTTGAGCCTCATTGTAACATGGAGTTCAAAGGCCTATAACCACCACATCTCTTCTCATATATAAACTACCAATGCCCTAGCTAGTTTATTTCCATTGTGTCTGTAAACAAATTTCATTTCTTTGATATTAATGAAATGAAGTGTTATTTCCATTGAATTTTTATATTTATGGTTATATGTGTATTATGTTGCATTCCTGCATAAATATGGATCAAGACATCATATATGATGGATCCACATCCAAGTAACTTTCTTCATGGGACCTATTTAAAAGCATAAAATTTCAAAAAATTAAATTGAAAGTAACTTTCAATTTAGAAAGTCTTGAAGTTTCATATATGATAGACTCCACATCCAAGTAACTTTCTTCATGGGACCTAGTTTAAGGCATAAAATTTCAAAAAATTAAATTGAAACTAACTTTTAATTTAGAAAGTCTTGAAGTTTCAGTTTCAGGGACCTGTTTAAAGGCATAAAATTTCAAAAAGTTAAATTATGGGATTCTCCGTTGTTATTATTATATTCTTCTTTAATTTAACTTATTTAATAACTATAATTTTAACTATATAATCATAAAGTTAAATAAATTAAATTATAGAAATCCAACTTTTCACAACTATTATTATATTCTTCTTTAATTTAACTTATTTAATAATTATAGTTTTAACTATATAATCATAAAGTTAAATAAATTAAATTATGTAAGTCCAACTTTTTACAACCCATGACTTTTTCCATGGTTTTGACAACACAAATAAATTGAAATTGGAGACATAGAACTCAGAAATAAACACAATAATATTCTTTATTCAACACATTTGCACTCAATTACCACACAGTTATATAGTTTTTCTCAGTTCCCACTAATTCCAAACACAGATATGGAATTTGACATTTTCTCTCAACAAAATCCCTAACTAAATCTAAACTCAACATAGAAGCATTATTTCCAAATATAACACATGGTTTCTACCATGATATTCTTCTTTTTGTATAATTAAAATAAAATTAGATAAATAATTATAAATTCAACTATATAATTATAAAGTTAGATAAATTAAATTGTTGTACTTTCGTCTTTTCTCACGTTTTTCTTCTTTATTCTAGCCTATTTAATAAATATCCTTTTAACTATATAAAAATAAATCTAAATAAATTAAACTATAGAAATCTAACTTTTCACAGCCCATTTCTTTTCTCATTGTTTTGACAACCCATGGTATTCTTCTTTAACGGTTGGAATCCAAGTTTTGGTTTTGATAACCAATTTTTTTCCCCATAGTATACGTTAATTTAACCTATTTAAAGACATAAAATTTGAGTGAATTTTATTTTTATTCAAATATCCATGTTGTAATTAAGAAAATTAAAGAAATATAATATCAAGAATTCATATGTTATGCTTGAGAAAGTTGAAAAGAAGACCAGTCAAGACATTATGAGTCTTAAAAGAGACTTAGAATAGCAAGAGAAAGATTTGGTGATTGAGTCATAAAATAAGACCACTGACTCTTGTGAGTTTAATGCTGAAAATTTGAATGTGTTTGCAGGTTCTGTAGAAGAAAATCCATCTCTTGGAATTGTCCCAAGTAAAGATGAAGTTTAGCTAGAAAAGCATAATGAAGAAGAAAATTGTCAAGAAAGGTATGATGAAGAGTGCCAGCTTTCTGATGAAGACCAAGTTGAGTTGCTGTAGCAAAAGGAATTCATAAATGCCTTATTTAATGAAGGGAGTAACTTTAATGGAGATGAGGTAGTAATGCCTCATGAGATGAATTTTTTTCTTGATGAGGACAAAGAGGAATTGGCTTGGTTAAATAGCCAAAGGAAGATTGTTGGATGAACATTTAGGACTATCATAGAAATAGAGAATCATAATTATGTTCTGATTAAAGATGAAGAAGTAGTGTCACAAAGAGGTTTCTTAGTAATAAGGAAGAAGAAATCCATAAAGATGAAAGTGAGGAAGTTATGTCTCAAGCTAAAGGAAAGTCAATCCTAGAAGTGGAAAAGACTGAATTGACTATTAGGACTAGTTAAGAAGCAGAAGGACAACAATGGAATTTTGTCAAGGAAGAAGAAGAGAGTTATGTTGAAACTTTAATACAGCATATTGAAGGGGTACTTGAAGGGAATCAAGTAATTAGTGAATGGCTCAATTTCTTGTCGAAAGCATTGGAGCAAGAGGAAGAGATTGCAGAAAACCAGATGGGACCATATCAAACTGTAGTTGAAACAGAGACAGATACTAGTTTCCAAAACTTAGTTATGTTAACTAGTATACAGGAAAGAGTGAATAAATATATTATTGAAGTCAAAGAATTAGAAGGAAATTTACCTTTTGAAAATAATTTGAAAACAAGGAATAGAAGAGGGATGTTGCAGAGGGAGATATATTCTGGGATATTCAGGAATTTTTGGTGGCAGCAATGTTCAGAGTAATATTTGCAGCAATATATTGCGACAGAGTGTAGTAGAATGTGTTGGCATAAGACTAGACATAAGATTAGATTAAAACAGAATATTGAATTGCAAGAAACCATATATGAACTATGGGAGTTTATGCAACTACCTAAGAAGAGTTACAACAAAATGAAGAAAGCAGTTCACTATGAAATGCTTTGGAAAGTGAAGAACAGTGAATATAGAGGCAGTGGAGAACTATAGTACAAAGTTTGGAAACCTGGAATATTCTAGCTAAATAATGGTGAATACAATGCAACTTATGGACAAAAACAAAAAAGAGTTTGGGATCCTAGAAGATTCAAGCATTGAAGACACATGACTAGGAGGTGATGAATTCTTTTACCTCAGGAGTCTGATGCAGGAGCATTAAGGTAGAGTCAGTAATGTGACAAGCTGGTCACATGTTGTGGCTTGGGAAGAGAACTAGAAGTCCTAATAATTTGAAGACTTTAGTTTTAAAGTATTTTGTTTAAATTTAATTTCGGCTAACATAGCCATTGTAATCTATAGGTTAAAAGAGTAGTTAGATTAGGATTAGTTAGGCATTTAGTTGAATAAACTGTTCTTAAACCGAATAACAATTTCTCAACCGTATGGGGATTTTTGGGAAAGGCATAAAACAAAACCAAATCCACCATTGTGGGATTCTGCCATCCATAGAGAGAAAGAGAGAACAAGAGGGAAATAGGTGTGAGAGATGGTTGAACAGAGAGTAGGAATAAATGTAAAAACCAACCATCCCAGGGCTTGGTTCTGTGTATTTTCATTTATAAATTAATTCCAAGTGTTTTGGATTTTGATCGAGCTCTATGTTTCAACCTGTTTGTTTTATTTTCCTGTCGAAATCAAGTGTTGCATTTATGGGTTATTATATATCCATATTTTTTCTGTTAATGTATAGACAAACTGAGCAAGAAGACGAAGTTCCCGTGAACTTCATATAGACAAAGCTATGACAGAGACCGAGGGATGAGAGACGAAGAAGAAGCTCAGGAGAGAACCACGCGTTTACAGGATGAATAAAGCTCAAGTGAGATAGCGTTGAAGAATTCCAAAAAAACTCAGAAGGATAGCGGAGGAGTGGCATGGAGGAAAAAATTTCGTAGAGTGGTGATAGCAGAAAGAAGAGCAATCGAATAAATACAACAATACTTAGAATAATTCCTAAGGAGGAATCGACGATGAGGATTGAATCGCAGATTCGAAGCTTTAAGATTCGACGACAGAGATTAGTGCGCGCAGAAGAGCCAAAGAAGAGTCGAGAGGTGAGCGGACGAATGCGATTAGATAGAAAATTTGAAAAGGAAATAAATTAATGGTGGACAGCGGGACGCTATTTTTCACTTTGCAAATTATAGTGGATATCATTAAAGATTTCCCAAGGTAATTTTTTCACGATGCGATGCGGTAAGATTTGAAATGTGCGATGCGATGAGGGAAGGCCACGAGTCGGCATGGTGCACGAGCGCACATCACATGTTCTAAGGTTTAACTCTTATTGGTATAGCCTTAAAATTGTGGGAAAGTGTTTTGTGATGAGATGAAGACCGTCGAATCCGGCGAAGATCGATGGTAGGGATTGCGTCACAACTTCGCATCGGCAGAATCACAAGGTTGTTGTCAAGGTTGTTTGGTTGGGAAAATATGAAGAGTTGTGATTGGTTGATATATTGTGGGTCCCTGAGAGCTCCGGTTCTAAGTGAATGTAAAGTGATATGGGTAAGTGTGATATGTTTAAGGTAATAGTTGTCTTATTGCACATGTATGTATGTTAAACCAACTCTGATATATTTAAATCCAATGTGTATAAAGGGGTTTATGTGGGTCCTAACCCACAGTCCACAAATTATTTTTAAATTATAGTTACGGCTGCATCATATTGGCACATATCTCTAGAAAATTTAGATTTGTAAACCTTGTTGAAGAATAATTTATCTTAAAAGAAAAGTTGCAAGCTTTTCTCCCAAAGTTTGGTTTCCCAAGGTAAAAATATTGTCTCTATTGTGATGGTTGTCTTTCTATGATCTGCATTGTTTCTATTGTTTCTATTGTTGATTTTTTCTATGCATAATTTATCAATGATATTGGTAGCATGAGATAAATTGTTTGAATACCATTAGGTAGTAATTATTAGATCGAGAAATTATTTTCTACTACACATCTTAAAGAAAATTCAACAGAAGGTTGTTGGCACATTTTTTTTTATAGATCCAACTCTGTAGTCAACTGTGTATCTTGAATCAATAAAAGGAACAATAAAAGAACACAGGAACAAAAATTACGAATTAATGATGATCAATCAAAGTTCTCTACTCATGGTGAAAGTATCCCATTTGTAGAAATTGTATTGCACATTCTTGAAATTTTGAATCATGAATAGATTAACGCTGAATTTGAAATGTTTTAATCCATGTTCTATAATTTCAACATATTTCATCTACATGTTTGTAATTTTACATTATAGATAATTTGAATCATTACATTTCCTACATTTCATGTAGGAACTTATGTTATATTTTGGTGATAAAGTATATGACATCACTAATTGAATCCCTATATAATGATGATTTCTTATTTTGAATTTCTCATATTTTTAAAATATTTTAGAGTGGAGTATACCTTTCACATTAGTAATCACTTTGCGGATCAAGTGTTTTTCCTGAAGACTTTTGAAATTAAAACATTTAATTTGATATCTTTGTATTCATGCCTATAAAGGAATTTTGAAGGTAGATGTAAATTGACAATAGCAGTGGCTGAGAAAATAAGATCTGACCACTAAGAATATGAGAAAAATCGAAATTCTCACATTGGTCACTATCTTCTTTGCAAGATTCATTAGCATGCATGGTTCTTCATCGCTGAAAATAATTGAAGTGGAGAAACAAATGACTTCAACAACATATTTTTCCTTAGAGCATCAAAGAATGTGAGATGGAGAGGATTCAAAAGCTTGATTGGATGCTTAATCATTGTCATTATTGAAAAAAAATTAGTTTTTTTCTATTGGATTTGGGTTTGTAATAATGATTTCCCATAAGATTATTTTTAACATATGAAATATTTCAGAGACCCCATTGAGCTTTGGAATAGGATTTCATAGTTATAAATTGTCTCAAGGTTACTCTTCACTAATATGTGGTGACATCTACTCTTGGTGGTCACACTCTACATAACCAACAAATCCATTAGAAATATGCAAATGATTTTATGTCTACATGAAGCGTGTATAATTGAGTGTAGGGTATGTTGATGACTATCACAAATCAAATATACAATGTAGTTGTTTTGGTTATGTCAATCTCGTATTCTAAATCTCGCTACACAATTTTATTTGGGAATTATGGTAGATCCACTCTATGTGGAGGCATGATCCAGGTGGATATTGGTGGCCACCCGCCTATTCCACTTGGGGCCCCACCATTGTTTCTTTCAGTTTTTTAGTTTCCTTAATTATAGCACAGTTTACTATTTTTAGCAGTTTTTCAGAACCTGAACTTCCAGAGCCGTTTTGAGGCCCTAAACGACTTTTTTTTGGCATCAAACCTCCGACAAGTATGAGTCCATTTCGGACTACATATTCATGGTCAGCAGTTGTATTCCTCAGATAGATATTTCTAACGATGTATCATGTGTGTCAAAAGAAGATAGTATGCCAAAGTTATGACCTGGTAAATTGACGTACCGATTTACCCCGACATGGCCCATATTCTGGCGTTTCATCTCCTAGGGTTAGGTTTTTGGATGTTCAGGATTTTTCATTGTTTCTAAATAATATATAGGCCTTTGAGCCTCATTGTAACATAGAGTTCAGAGGCCTATAACCACCACATCTCTTCTTTTAGATAAACTACCAACGCCCTAGCTAGTTTATTTCCATTGTGTTTGTAAACAAATTTCATTTCTTTGATATTAATGAAATGAAGTGTTATTTCCATTGCATTTTTATATTTATGGTTATATGTGTATTCTGTTGCGTTCCTGCATAAATATGGATCAAGACATCATATATGATGGATCCACATCCAAGTAACTTTCTTCATGGGACCTATTTAAAAGAAAAAAAATTTCAAAAAATTAAATTGAAACTAACTTTCAATTTAAAAAGTCTTGAAGTTTCATATATGATAGACTCCACATCCAAGTAAATTTCTTCATGGGACCTAGTTTAAGGCATAAATTTTCAAAAAATTAAATTGAAACTAACTTTCAATTTAGAAAGTCTTGAAGTTTCAATTTCATGGGACCTGTTTAAAGGCATAAATTTTCAAAAATTTAAATTATGGGACTCTCCGTTGTTATTATTATATTCTTCTTTAATTTAACTTATTTAATAACTATAATTTTAACTATATAATCATAAAGTCAAATAAATTAAATTATAGAAATCCAAATTTTCACAACTATTATTATATTCTTCTTTAATTTAACTTATTTAATAATTATAATTTTAACTATATAATCATAAAGTTAAATAAATTAAATTATGTAAATTCAACTTTTCACAACCCATGACTTTTTCCATGGTTTTGACAACACAAATAAATTGAAATTGGAGACATAGTACTCAGAAATAAACACAATAATATTCTTTATTCAACACATTTGCACTCAATTACCACACAGTTATATAGTTTTTCTCAATTCCAACTAATTCCAAACACAGATATGGAATTTGACATTTTCTCTCAACAAAATCCCTAACTAACTCTAAACTCAACATAGAAGCATGATTTCCAAATATAACCCATGGTTTCTCCCATGATATTCTTCTTTTTGTATAATTAAAATAAAATTAAATAAATAATTATAAATTCAACTATATAATTATAAAGTTAGATAAATTAAATTATTGTACTTTGTCTTTTCTCACGTTTTTCTTCTTTATTCTAGCCTATTTAATAAATATACTTTTAACTATATAAAAATAAATCTAAATAAATCAAACTATAACTTTTCACAGCCCATTTCTTTTCTCATTGTTTTGACAACCCATGTTATTCTTCTTTAACTGTTGGAATCCAAGTTTTGGTTTTGATACCCGATTTTTTCCCCATATTATACGTTAATTTAACCTATTTAAAGACATAAAATTTGAATGAATTTTATTTTTATTCAAATATCCATGTTGTAATTAAGAAAATTAAAGAAATCATTTTGGACAAGTTTGGAGGTAGGTCATGGAGGAACAAGTTTGGTAACAAAACTCGATGTAGATTGAGTTTTTAAAACCCTTACATTAAATTATGATTTTAGAGACGTTGTTGTGATTCATGAATGTTAGAATTAATGGATAAAGCTAGACTTAGTTGTTTGTTGTGATAAGGATAGGATTGGGACTCTAAGATTAGGTTTGAGATCTTACTATCTAGGGAGTGGTTCAAACGACCCTGTTAGTGTGCAAGATTATATGTACGAGGTTCTTCTGAATGAATAGTCAGACAATTTGTGAAGTGCTTGGGCACTCTCCAGGTAACACACCTGGATAGCCACTTAATTAATTGATTTTTAGTTTTTATCATGGTATCATAGCTTCAGGTGGAAGCTCAGTGATTTTGTTATTCCATTGAAAGTGTGGTGAGCCCTGTGTTTGGTTTCACTTGATGTGGCTGTCGAAGGGGCATAGAGAAGAGGCAGTGGATTTAAAGATCTACTGTTGCCGAAACGTTGTGGTAGCGTGTTGTCAAATTGGAGCGTCGTGTCACAGGAGGATGTTGCCAGTTTGAGGTGAACGCACTGTGTCTACACAATGTTAGAGGAGTTTTTTGTTGATACCAGCCTCAACAGGCCCTTCTAATCCTACGTCTAGCTATGAAGGTGAAGCACAAAATTGCACGTGTCAAGCCACCATTGACTGATGGAAGAAGAGAGCGACTGCTCTGCTCAGCCTCATCATACCTCGGAGACAGGGATAGAAAAAGCGCTTCATCGATTCATTGATACTACATGGAGTTGAGAGGGCATATCACGAAAATGCATCGTGGTTCGGTAATCCACATGGGCATAATTCCACTTGATCATTAAGTTGCATGGCGCAGACTGCATTTTCTTATTTTCAATACAAATTATAACCTTCTAGGGTCATATATATTGATTGTGTTTCCATGGGTTTGAAGAACACAGATTTAATGGTGCAAATTTAAGAGCTGGTTTTGTGAGGGCGATAGTGCATATTTGTGAAGATTGTGATAACCTCCATTCATCTGACTATTGCCACATTATCAGATGACCGTATATCCATTCACGGCCACATTCAGTATCCATTTAAGTCACAGTGTCTGGAGAGCATGAAAATCAAGAGACTATCTGCATCGAGAGGCAATTTGAAACCTTGATCCTGAAGCTTGTTGTGAGTGCTTCATATTTAGGTTGCATTGGTGAATTTGTTTCAAACTTGGTTGTGTGACATAGAAGCCAAAGTCTTCACCACAAGGTTCTATGGTTAAAGAGTTACCAAAGGGAGTAGTTTCCCGCCAGTGTGGTAACAGGGTTGTTGGAGCTCTTGAGTGGACCGAGTGGAGTCAGAAAGAAATCTGGAAGCAAGATAAGATGGAATTTTCCAATATGTCTATATTTTTAGACATATTTGACATTGATGATGTTTTTTTCATGCGGCCATTTGGATTCCTTATTGGCATGGGTAGTATTTTCAAGTCATAATAAATTTCAAAAAAAACAATGTGGTTTTATTGATGATCGCGAATATCAAGAGGCACAATCTACCTTGCAAGATCTTGAGATTGAAGACCCACTAGTCTTTCTTCAGGAAGGTTGTAAACATGAATCTGATTACAAATACTTGGAAGAAGAAGACAAAGCTAGAAAGAACTCACATTATGATGATCTCATGAATGTTTCTCAGTGTGCAGATGTTAGCAACAACAACAAGGAAGAAGAAACAAAATTTGAAGAGGAATTAAATTTTCTTGAAGCATGGCTTGAAACACCATGTTTTGATGAAGTCACCATAGAATTTGCACCAATGAATGTTGAAGAAAATGTGAATGATGTTCAGATGTTTCACACCGGAAGTAGTGAGAGAAAAAATTCTCATACCAAGCTTGCACCCTCTAAAGTGTTATCAATTACCAGCAATCAAGATATAAAGAATGACAACCTACAATCAAGATCAAGGAGAATAAGAGTTCAAGTGTTCCAGCTTTAGGGAAGAAAACATAAAAAGGAGGAGAAGATTTATCATTACCTCATGGCAAGAAAATTAAAGATGAAGCCTTACCTAGGAATGAACAAGCATGGAATATTAAGCAAGAATACTAAAATTAAAATGTTGTTACCAAGTTTTTTTATGTACTATTGTAAGCCTAGCTGAGACTAAGACCAGCAAGCATATGCTATTATTTCAGTACTCTTTTCCCCATTAAGGGAGAGTGTTAGAATTAATGGAAAAAGCTAGACTTAGTTTTTTTTGTGATAAGGATAGGATTGAGACTCTAAGCGATTAGGTCTGAGATCCTACTATCTATGGAGTGGTTCAAACCACCCTATTAGTGTGCAAGACTATATGTACGAGGTTCTTTTGAATGAATAGTCAGATAGTGTGTGAAGTGCTTGTGCACTCTCCAGGTAACACACTTGGAGAGCCACTTAATTAATTGATTTTTAGTTGTTATCAATGAAGAATTCAAGGAGAAACATGTCTCGGTGAAAAACACTATAACCTATATGTGTATTCAATTTTTAAAACTCATATATTGAATTATTATTTTAGGTTCACAGTTTTAAAACCCATATATTAAATTATAATATTAGGGTTAGGGTTGTGATCCATGAAGAATAGAAAGAGTTGCTTAAAAAACACTATAACCTATATGTATATTGAGTTTTTAAAATCATCATATTAAATTATAATTTTAGGGTCAAGGTTGTGATCCACACAAAAATTCAAACCATTGTTAGACCCCCAAAAGTACAAAAGAATGAGTGGCTTTGCAGAGTACTGAGTTTTCTTTTAGGGTTTCCTTAGACCATAGCTCCAATAATAATAAGAGGTTAAAATATAAAATTATAACTTTTTATTACACCAAAACCCTAGGGAAAATCAACTCTTTGAACACTCTCATTTTCATATTTAGAAATAGCTTTTTCTATATAAATAATAAATATCAATAAAAAAATATGCATAAACATAAACCTTCAAGGTGCAAACCTCTTTTTTAGTGTAAAAAAAAGTTTGTACATCCAGATATTTGATCCCTCACAATGCTTCATAAAGCTAAAGTTAAAATGGATAAATACTCTTTATATTAATGTGAAATAAAATTTTATTATATAACTATATGAAAAAAATATCATAAAATTTTTTATATATTATATAAAATCAACTATCATAAAAATATTTATTACTTATTTCCTTATATAATAATTATAGTATTTAAATCTTAAACACTCTTTATATTAATATGACATAAAATTTTATTATATAATTATATGAAAAAAATATCATAAAATATTTTATATGTTATATAAAATCAACTATCATGAAAATATATATTACTTATTACATTATATAATAATTATTGTATTTAAAATTTTGAGACCCTCATTTCTCTTAGACTGTGGAGCAGCGCAATCATCAAATCAATCGTATTTCTAGGGCTGTCCACAACCACTGCTATATTTTCCATTTCATCATCAAAAGTGCTGCCTCCAATCTTTGATACTTCAACTCTCACCAAGTTGTTTCCACCCACACTTCCTGTGGAGCCCTGTTGTTGCAGGTTTGTGTTGATGCCTACACTGATCTCCTGAGATTGAGCACGCTGGAGCTTCTTCAATTCTGATTCCAACTTTTTATTCCTCTCTTCAAGTTCTTTCGCACGAGATTTCAGACTCATTAATTGCTCCCTCATATGGGCTAATATGGAAGCTTTGTCTTTCTACAAATATATTAACAATAACAATTCATTTTTTTGTACCTACTTCTAACTGAACTTTAAGAGAGGAACTGCTGCTTATTACATATATTTTCAATAGCTATAGAGATTAAATACAAAGGTCAATGTATGGCCATAAAAAATTATTTGATTACAACAAAACATTTAATTTTCATGGAACGTACCCTTGCCCCACCAAGGATGAATCGACACAATGCGTCAAAGCTCTCCCTCAATTACTCCCTCCTCCTGCACTCAGAAATCAGGTGATGAAGTTGACCGCTAGAAATATGAGAAATAAGACCACTAACTCTTGTGAGTTTAATGCTGACAATTTGAATGTGTTTGCAGGTTCTCTAGAAGAAAATCCATCTCTTGGAATTGTCTCAAGTAAAGATGAAGTTTATCTAGAAAAGCATAATGAAGAAGAAAATTGTCAAGCAAGGTATGATGAAGAGTGCCAGCTTTCTGATGAAGACCATGTTGAGTTGTTGAAGCAGAAGGAATTCATAAATGCCTTATTTAATGAATGGAGTAACTCTAATGGAGATGAGGTAGTAATGCCTCATGAGATGAAATTTGTTCTTGATGAGGACAAAGAGGAACTGGCTTGCTTAAATAGCCAAAGGAAGATTATTCAATGGACATTTAGGACTGTCATAGAAATAGAGAATCATAATTCTATTCTGATTAAAGATGAAGAAGCAGTGTCACAAAGAAGTTTCTTAGTAATAAGGAAGAAGAAAGCCATAAAGATGAAAGTGAGGAAGTTATGTCTCAAGCTAAAGGAAATTTAGTCCTAGAAGTGGAAAAGAATTAACTGACTATTAGGACTAGTCAAGAAGCAGAAGGACAACAATGGAATGTTGTTAAGGAAGAAGAAGAGAGTTATGTTGAAACTTTAATACAGCATACTGAAGAGGTACTTGAAGGGAATCAAGTAATTAGTGAATGGCTCAATTTCTTGTTGAAAGCATTTGAGCAAGAGGAAGAGATTGAAGACAACAAGATGGAACCATGTCAAACTGTAGTTGAAATAGAGACAGATACTAGTTTCCAAAACTTAGTTATGTTAACTAGTATACATGAAAGAGTGAATAAATATATTACTGCAGTTAAAGAATTAGAAGGAAATTTACCTTTTGACAATAATTTGAAAACAAGGAATAGAAGAGGGATGTTGCAGAGGGAGATATCTTCAGGGATATTCAGGAATTTTGGGTGGCAGTAATGTTCGAAATAATATTTGCAGCAATATCTTGGGACAGAGTGTAGTAGAATGTATTGGCATAATACTAGACATAAGATTAGATTACAACAGAAGATTTAATTGCAAGAAACCATAGATGAACTATGAGAGTTTATGCAACTACCTAAGAAGAGTTACAACAAAATGAAGAAATCAGTTCACTATGGAATTGTTTGGAAAGTGAATAACAGTGAAGATAGAGGCAATGGAGCACTATAGTACAAAGTATGGAAGCCTGGAATATTGTAGCTAAATAATAGTGAATACAATGCAGCTTATGGACAACAACAAAAAAGAGTTTGGGATCCTAGAATATTCAAGCATTGAAGACACATGACTAGGAGGTCATGAATTCTTTTACCTCGGGAGTTTGATGCAGGAGCATTAAGGTAGAGTCAGCAATGTGACAAGCTGGTCACATGTTGTGACTTGGGAAGAGGACTAGCAGTCCTAATAATTTGAATACTTTAGTTTTAAAGTATTTTGTTTAAATTTAATTTCGACTAACATAGCCATTGTAATCTATAGGTTAAAAAATAGTTAGATTAGTATTAGTTAGGCATTTAGTTGAATAAACTGTTCTTAAACCGAATAACAGTTTCTCAACCATATGGGGATTTTTGGGAAAGGCATAAAACAAAACCAAATCCACCATTGTGGGATTCTACCATCCATAGAGAGAAAGAGAGAACGAGAGGGAAATAGGTGTGAGATAGGGTTGAAAAGAGAGTAGGAATAAATGTAAAAACTAGCCATCCCAGGGCTTAGTTCTGTGTATTTTCATTTATAAATTAATTCCAAGTGTTTTTTATTTTGATCGGGCTCTCTGTTTCAACCTGTTTGTTTTATCTCCCTGTCGAAATCAAGTATTGCATTTATGGGTTATTATATATGCATATTGTTTCTGTTAATTTATAGACAGACTAAGCGAGAATATGAAGTTCCTGTGAACTTCATATAGACAAAGCTATGGAAGATTCTGAGGGATGATAGACGAAGAAGAAGCTCAAGAGAGATCCACGCGTTTATAGGCTGAATAAAGCTCAGGAGAGATAGCGTTGAAGAATTCCGAAAAAACTTGGAAGGATAGCGGAGGAGTGGCGTGGAGGAAACAATATCGTAGAGTGGCGATAGCAAAAAGAAGAGCAATCGAATAAATACAACAATACTTAGAATAATTCCTAAGGAGGAATCGACGATGAGGATTGAATCGCAGAGTCGAAGCTTTAAGATTGGACGACAGAGATTAGTGCGGGCAGAAGAGCCAAAGAAGAGTCGAGAGGTGAGCAGAAGGATGCAATTATACCGCAGATTTGAAAAGGAAATAAATCAACGGTGGACGACGGGACGCTATTTTGCACTTCGCAAATTATAGTGGATATATTTAAAGTGTTCGCAAGGTAAGTTTTTCACGATGCGATGCGGTAAGATTTGTAATGTGCGATGCGATGAGGGAAGGCCACGTGTCGGCATGGCGCACGAGCGCACATCGCATGTTCTAAGGGTTAACTCTTGTCGGTATAGCCTTAAAATTGCGGGCAAGTGTTTTGCGATGAGATGAAGAACGTCGAATCTGGCGAAGATCATTGGTAGGGATTACGTCACAACTTCGCATCGACGGAATAAAAAGGTTGTTGTCAAGGTTGTTTGGTAAACTTGTGAAAATACGAAGAGTTGTAATTGGTTGATATATTGTGCGTCCCCGAGAGCTCTGGTTCTACGTGAATGTAAAGTGATATGGGTAAGTGTGACCTGTTTAAGGTAATTGCTGTCTGATTGCACATGTATGTATGTTAAACCAACTCTGATATATTTAAATCCGATGTGTATAAAGGGGTGTATGTGGGTCCTAACCCACAATCCACAGATTATTTTTAAATTACAGTTATGGCTGCATCATATTAGCACATATCTCTAGAAAAATTAGATTTGTAAACATTGTTGAAGAATAATTTATCTTAAAAGAAAAGTTGCGAGGTTTTCTCCCAAAGTTTGGTTTCCCAAGGTAAAAATATTGTCTCTATTGTGCATGGTTGTCTTTCTATGATCTTCATTGTTTCTATTGCTTCTATTGTTAATTTTTTCTATGTATAATTTATCAATGATATTGGTAGCATGAGATAAATTGTTTGAATACCATTAGGTAGTAATTATTAGGTCGAGAAATTATTTTCTACTACACATCTTCAAGAAAATTCAACAGAAGGTTGTTGGCACATTTTTTTTATAGATCCAACTCTGTAGTCAACTGTGTATCTTGAATCAATAAAAGGAACAATAAAAGAACACAAGAACAAAAATTACGAATTAATGATGATCTATCAAAGTTCTCTACTCATGGTGAAAGTATCCCATTTGTAGAAATTGTATTGCACATTCTTGAAATTTTGAATCATGAATAGATTAACGCTGAATTTGAAATGTTTGAATCCATGTTCTATAATTTCAACATATTTCATCTACATGTTTGCAATTTTACATTATAGATAATTTGAATCATTACATCTCCTACATTTCATGTAGGAAACTGTGTGTTATTTTGGTGATAAAGTATATGACATCACTAATTGAATCCCTATATAATGATGATTTTTTGTTTTGAATTTCTCATATTTTAAAAATCTTTTAGAGTGGATTAGACCTTTCACATTAGTAGTCACTTTGCGGATCAAGTGTTTTTCCTGAAGACTTTTGAAATCAAAACATTTAACTAGATATCTTTGTATTCATACCTATAAAGGAATTTTGAAGGTAAATGCAAATTGGCAACAGTAGTGGCTGAGAAAATAAGATCTGATCACTAAGAATATGAGAAAAATCGAAATTCTCACATTGGTCGATATCTTCTTTGCAAGATTCATTAGCACGCATGGTTCTTCATCATTGAAAATAATTGAAGTGGAGAAACAAATGACTTCAACAACATATTTTTCCTTAGAGCATCAAATAATGTGAGATGGAGAGGATTCAAAAGCTTGATTGGATGCTTAATCATTGTCATTAGTAAAAAAAAATTAGTTTTTGTCTATTGGATTTGGCTTTGTAATAATGATTTCCCATGAGATTATTTTTTACATATGAAATATTTCAGAGACCCCATTGAGCTTTGGAATAGGATTTCATAGTTATAAATTGTCTCAAGGTTACTCATCACTAATATGTGGTGACATCTACTCTTGGTGGTCACACCCTACATAACCAACAAATCCATTAGAAATATGCAAATGATTTTATGTCTACATGAAGCGTGTATAATTGAGTGTAGGGTATGTTGATGACTATCACAAATCAAAGATACAATGTAGTTTTTGTCGTTATGTCAATCTCATATTCTAAATCTCACTACAGAATTTTATTTGGGCATTATGGTAGATCCACTCTATGTGGAGACATGATCCAGGTGGATATTGTTGGCCACCTTCCTATTCCACTTGGGGCCCCACCATTGTTTCTTTCAGTTTTTTAGTTTCCTTAATTATAGCACAATTTACTATTTTTAGCATTTTTTCATAACCTAAACTTCGAGAGTCGTTTTGAGGCCCTAAACGACGTTTTTTGGGCATCAAACCTCCGATAAGTATGAGTCTATTTTAGACTACATATTCATGGTCAAGAGTTGTAGTCCTCAGATAGATCTTTCTAATGATGTATCATGTGCGTCAAATGAAGATAGTATGCCAAAGTTATGACCCGAGAAATTGATGTACCAATTTACCCCGACATGGCCCATATTCTGGCGTTTCATCCCCTGGGGTTATGTTTTTGGATGTTCAGGGTTTTCCATTGTTTCTAAATAATATATAGGCCTTCGAGCCTCATTGTAACACGGAGTTCAGAGGCCTATAGCCACCACATATATTCTCATAGATAAGCTACCAATGCCCTAGCTAGTTTATTTCCATTGTGTCTGTAAACAAATTTCATTTCTTTGATATTAGTGAAATGAAGTGTTATTTCCATTGCATTTTTATATTTATGGTTATATGTGTATTCTGTTGCGTTCCTGCATAAATCTGGGTCAAGACATCATGTATGATGGATCCACATCCAAGTAACTTTCTTCATGGGACCTATTTAAAAGCATAAAATTTCAAAAAATTAAATTGAAACTAAATTTCAATTTAGAAAGTCTTGAAGTTTCATATATGATAAACTCCACATCCAAGTAAATTTCTTCATGAGACCTATTTTAAGGCATAAAATTTCAAAAAATTAAATTGAAACTAACTTTCAATTTAGAAAGTCTTGAAGTTTCAGTTTCATGGGACCTGTTTAAAGGCATAAAATTTCAAAAAATTAAATTATGGGACTCCCTGTTGTTATTATTATATTCTTATTTAATTTAAATTATTTAATAATTATAATTTTAACTATATAATCATAAAGTTAAATCAATTAAATTATAGAAATCCAACTTTTCACAACCCACGAATTTTTCCATGGTTTTGACAACACAAATAAATTGACATTGGAGACATAGTACTTAGAAATAAACACAATAATATTCTTTATTCAACACATTTGCACTCAATTACCACACATATATATAGTCTTTCTCAGTTCCAACTAATTCCAAACACAGATATGGAATTTGACATTTTCTCTCAACAAAATCTCTAACTAACTCTAAACTCAACATAGAAGCATTATTTCCAAATACAACCCATGGTTTCTCCCATGATATTCTTCCTTTTGTATAATTAAAATAAAATAAAATAAATAATTATAAATTCAACTATATAATTATAAAGTTAAATAAATTAAATTATGGTACTTTCGTCTTTTCTCACGTTTTTCTTCTTTATTCTAGCCTATTTAATAGATATACTTTTAACTATGCAAAAATAAATCTAAATAAATTAAACTATAGAAATCTAACTTTTTACAACCCATTTCTTTTCTCATTGTTTTGACAACCCATGGTATTCTTCTTTAACAGTTGGAATCCAAGTTTTGGTTTTTATAACCAATTGTTTTCCCCATAGTATACTTTAATTTAACCGATTTAAAGACATAAAATTTGAATGAATTTTATTTTTATTCAAATATCCACGTTGTAATTAAGAAAATTAAAGAAAGCATTTTGGACAAGTTTGGAGGTAGGTCATGGAGGGACAAGTTTGGTAACAAAACTCGATGTAGATTGAGTTTTAAAAACCCTTATATTAAATTATGATTTTAGGGACATTGTTGTGATTCATGAATGTTAGAATTAATGGATAAAGCTAGACTTTGTTGTTTGTTGTGATAAGGATAGGATTGGGACTCTAAGATTAGGTTTGAGATATTACTATCTAGGGAGTGGTTCAAATGACCTTATTAGTGTGCAAGACTATATGTACAAGGTTCTTCTGAATGAATAGTCAGAAAATTTGTGGAGTGCTTGGGCACTCTCCAGGTAACACACCTGGAGAGCCACTTAATTAATTGATTTTTAGTTTTTATCATGGTATCATAGCTTCAGGTGGAAGCTCATTGAGTTTGTTAGTCCATTGAAAGTGTGGTGAGCCCTGCATTTGGTTGCGCTTGATGCGGCTGACGAAGGGGCGTAGAGAAGAGGCAGTGGATTTAAAGATATGCTGCTTTTGAAACGTTGTGGTAGCCTATTGTCAAATTGGAGTGTCGTGTCACAGGAGGACGTTGCCAATTTAAGGTGAACACACTGTGTCTACACAATGTTAGAGGAGTTTGTTGTTGACACCAGCCTCGACAGGCCCTTCTAATCCTCTGTTTAGCTATGAAGGTGAAGGATGAAATTACGCGTGTCGAGCCACCATCGACTGATGGAAGAAGAGAGCGACTGCTCTGCGCGGCCTCGTTATACCTCAGAGACAGGGATAGAAAAATCACTTCATCAATTCATTGATACTACGTGGAGTTGAGAGGGCATATCATGAAAATGCATCGTGGTTCGGTAATCCACATGGGCATAATTCCACTTGATCGTTAAGTTGCATGGTGCAGAATGCATTTTATTATTTGCAATACGAATTATAACCTTCTGGGGTTGTATATATTGATTGTGTTTCCATGGGGTTCAAGAATGCAGATTTAATGGTGGAAATTTGAGAGTTGGTTTTGTGAGGGCGGTGGTGCCTATTCATGCAGATCGTGATGACCTCCATTCGTCCGCCTGTTGCCACATGATCAGATGACTGCATATCCATTCACGGCCACATTCAGTATCCGTTGAAGTCACAGTGTCTGGAGAGCGTGCAAATCATGAGACGATCTACATCAAGAGGCGATTTGAAACCTCGATCCTGAAGCTTGGTGTGATTGCTTCCTATTCAGGTTGCATTAGTGACTTTGTTTCAGACTTGGTTGTGTGACATAGAAGCCAAAGTCTGCACCACAAGGCTCTACGGTTAAAGAGTTACCAAAGTGAGTAGTTTCCTGCCAGCATGGTAACAGGGTTGTTGGAGCTCTTGAGAGGACCGAGTGGAGTCAGAAAGAAATCTGGAAGCAAGATAAGATGGAATTTTCCAATATGTCTATATTTTTAGACATATTTGACATTGATGATGTTTTTTTCATGCGTCCATTTGGAGGCCTTATTGGCATGGGTATTATTTTCAAGTCATAATAAATTTCAGAAAAAACAATGTGATTTTATTGATGACCGCGAATATCAATAGGCACAATCTGCCCTGCAAGATCCTGAGATTGAAGACCCACTGGTCATTCTTCAGGAAGGATGTAAACATGAAGATAATTACAAATACTTGGAAGAAGAAGACAAAGCTAGAAAGAACTTACATTATGATGATCTCATGAATGTTTCTCAGTGTGCAGATGTTAGCAACAACAACAAGGAAGAAGAAACCAAATTTGAAGAGGAATTAAAGTTTCTTGAAGCATGGCCTGAAACACCATGTTTTGATGAATTCGCCATAGAAGTTGCACCAATGAATTTTGAAGACAATGTGGATGATGTTCAGATATTTCACATCGAAAGTAGTGAGAGAAAAATTCGCACACCAAGATTGCACCCTCTAAAGTGTTATCAATTACTAGCAATCAAGATATAAAGAATGACAACCTACAATCAAGATCAAGGAGCATAAGAGTTCAAGTGTTCTGTCTTTAGGGGAGAAAACTTAAAACGGAGGAAAATATTTATCACTACCTCATGGCAAGAAAATTAAAGATGAAGCCTCGCCTAGGAATGAACAAGCATGGAATATTAAGCAAGAATACTAAAATGAAAACGTTGTTACCAAGTTTTTTTATGTACTATTGTAAGCCTAACTAAGACTAAGACCAGCGCACATATGCTATTCTTTTAGTACTCTTTTCCCCATTAAGGGGGAGTGTTAGAATTAATGGAAAAAGCTAGACTTAGTTGTTTTTGGTGATAAGGATAGGATTGAGACTCTAAGCGACAAGGTCTGAGATCGTACTATCTATGGAGTGGTTCAAACCACCCTGTTAGTGTGCGAGACTATATGTACGAGGTTCTTCTGAATGAATAGTCAGACACTGTGTGGAGTGCTTGGGCACTCTCCAGGTAACACACCTAGAGAGCCACTTAATTAATTGATTTTCAATTGTTATCAATGAAGAATTCAAGCAGCAACATGTCTCGGGTGAAAAACACTATAACCTATATGTGTATTCAATTTTTAAAACTCATATATTGAATTATTATTTTAGGTTCACAGTTTTAAAACCCATTTATTAAATTATAATTTTAGGGTTAGGACTGTGATCCATGAAGAATAGAAAGAGTTTCTTAAAAAACACTACAACCTATATGTATGTTGAGTTTTTAAAATCATCATATTAAATTATAATTTTAGGGTCAAGGTTGTGATCCACAAAAAATTCAAACCATTGTTAGACCCGAAAAGTACAAAAGTATGAGTGGCTTTGCAGAGTACTGAGTTTTTTTTTAGGGTTTCCTTAGACTATAGCTCCAATAATAATAAGAGGTTAAAATATAAAATTATAATTTTTTATTACATTGGAACTCTAGGGAAAATCAACTCTTTGAACACTCTCATTTTCATATTTAGAAATAGCTTTTTCTATATAAATAATAAATTTCAATACAAAAATATGCATAAACATAAACCTTCAAGGTGCAAACCTCTTTTTTAGTGTAAAACTTGAAAAAAAAGTTTGTATATTCAGATATTTGATCCCTCACAATGCTTCATAAAGCTAAAATTAAAATAGATAAATACTCTTTATATTAATGTGAAATAAAATTTTATTATATAACTATATGAAAAAAATATCATAAAATATTTTATATATTATATAAAATCAACTATCATAACAATATATAAATTGCTTATTTCCTTGTATAATAATTATAGTATTTAAATCTCAAACGCTCTTTATATTAATGTGAGATAAAATTTTATCATATAATTATATGAAAAAAATATCATAAAATATTTTATATGTTATATAAAATCAGCTATCATGAAAATATATATTGCTTATTACATTATATGATAATTATTGTATTTAAAATCTTGAGACATTTTTTATATGTTATATAAAATCAACTATCATGAAAATATATATTTCTTAGTTCCTTATATGATAATTATTGTATTTAAAATCTTGATACATTTTTTATATGCTATATAAAATCAACTATCATGAAAATATATTTCTTAGTTCCTTATATAATAATTATTGTATTTAAAATCTTGAGACATTTTTTTTATTATGATATATCATAATTCATTAAATAATAATTATTATTGTTATTTGACATGTTATATTAATCATTTTATTTTTTAACAAAGCATATAATTTACTCTTTTCAATGTGTTGTAAAAAAAATGATTTCCACGTCCTAAATAATGGAAACAATATGACCATTTCCCAAACCTTTTTCTCGACAACCACCTATATCATATTGTATTGCATAAAATATTTTATTTCACAAAATGCCACGCATTTGACATAAAATTGGAAGAAACATAAACCGAAATATTAATCATACTTAAAAGAAAAAAATACACATAATATGTATTGAAAAAAAAATTCAAAAATAGTGGTTTTTAGTGTAATTTTTTGGAGTTTTTGAAATTTTTGGGAAAAATTTGCGATAAAATCTTGATTTTTGTTATTTAAACTGGTTTTTTTTATTGTATATATAGATACAGCACCTTAAAAAACTCCTAGGTCACCTGGATTGTTCAATTTTACCCATCAAACTTCTGTTTTCACTGAATTTCTATCAGATTTTAGAAAAATTAAACCTAAAAAATTCAAAAAAAAAAAATTCCAAAAATCGCACTAAAAACTACTAGTTTTCAAAAATAATAACTTACTTTTTCACCTTAAAAACAATCGATAGTTCCACTCTTTGTACGCAGAAGTCATTATTGTTGGAGATCAGATGCACAGCAGATTAAAACATATACACAGCAAATAAAAACAAGCGCATAAGACACAGAGGTTTACCGTGGTTCACCCAACCAATCTGGGCTACGTCCACACAACAAAGGCATCGGCATTTCTTAATTAATCAAACAGGAGATTACAAACTCTCACACCCTCAAACCATCCGTATGGATGCCTGTTTTATAGCAAGGAGAATCTAACTGCCTCATAAATCCTCTCACATCAAATTTAGGATGCATTAACTCTCTCCCAACAACCTGGAGCTTATCTAGCAACAAATTCCTAATTTTTGTCACCTACTGAGATTTTTCCTATTTTATTTAAAACAGAAAATCTCAACAATCTCCACCTTGACAACAATTAGCCTGATGCCCTGTTCTTTATTATTTTATCTTTTCTGCAAGCCAAGAGAAGCCAAACACCAATGTAGCTTCTCTAACAAAACTGGTTTCGTGAACATGTCTGCACAGTTTTCCTTTGTATGCACCTTTTCAAGAGAGACTCCCCTTTCAGTAATAACCTGTCTTACAAAATGGTACTTAATTGGAATATGCTTATATTTAATATGATAGGCCGGATTCTTAGCCAAATGTATTGCACTTTGACTATCACAAAGTAACCTGATGTTGTCCTGTAACCTACCAAACTCACCAAGCAAACCTTTTAACCAAACCGCCTCTTTGCAAGCATGAGAAGCAGCAATGTATTCTGCTTCAGTAGTGGATAAAGCAACAATGTTCTGTAGCTTTGACATCCAGCTAATAGCTCCACCTGCAAGAGTAAAGACGTACCCTGAAGTTGACCTTCTCTTATCCAAATCACCTGCAAAATAGGAATCAACATATCCGCAAACAAATTCACTACTCTTATTGTAAGTGATACAATAACTACTTGTGCCTCTCAAATACCGAAGCACCCATTTCACTGCTGACCAGTGTTCTTTACCCGGATTTTCCATGTACCTGCTGACAACCCCAACTGCATGTGAAATATCTGGTCGAGTACAAACCATCGCATACATCAAACATCCTACTACATTAGCATATGGAATTCGAGACATATAATCCTTTTCTTCATCTGTATTAGGACATAAACCGGAAGAAAGCTTGAAATGGGAAGCGAAAGGGACTGACACAGGCTTCACATTATTCATACCAAACCTCAAAAGTATTTTCTCAATATACTTTTGTTGTGATAGCCATAGCTTTCCATTGCTCCTGTCTCTGAAAATCTCCATGCCCAAAATCTGTCTTGCTGCTCCTAGATCTTTCATATCAAACGTCCTTGCCATCTGAGTCTTCAACCTGTTGATTTATTCAATGCTTTTGCTTGCTAAAAGCATATCGTCAACATACAACACTAAGATAATGAACATGCCATTACTTAACTGCTTAAAGTAAACACAATGATCATATTCACTTCTTATATATTTCTGACTCAACATGAAAGAATCAAATTTCTTGTACCATTGTCGAGGCGACTGCTTCAGACCATACAATGACTTCTTGAGCCTACAGACAAATTTCTTATTGCGATGCTGAACAAACCCTTCCGGTTGTTCCATATAAATTTCCTCATTTAAATCTCCATGTAGAAATGCAGTCTTAACATCTAATTGCTGTAATTCTAAATCAAGCAAAGCAACTAATGCTAACACAATTCTAATTGAAACAATTTTAACCACTGGTGAAAAAATCTCATGAAAGTCAATGCCGGCTTTCTGAGAAAACCCTTTTGCAACCAGTCTCGCTTTGTACCTGTCCTCCGTATCATTCACTCCCCGTTTCAGCTTGAAAACCCATTTACACCCCGCAGTTTTCCTGTCTTTCGGAAGCTCAACCAGATCCCATGTGTCGTTCTTACTCAAGGCCATCATTTCGTCCTTCATGGCTGCTTTCCACTTATCACTATTCGAACCTTCTATAGCTTCCTGATAGCACAGAGGTTCATCATCGTTAGCGGTCAAAGCAACTGAAGTAACATAATCATCATACCTTCTCGGTGGCCGTTTGATTCTTGTCGACCTCCTTAAGGATGTTTCTGGTGCTTCCACAATTGGCTGACTACCACCTGTAGGAACTTCTTCATGATCACCATCTGAGACCTGTTCATGACCTACATCTGAACCCTGTTCATAATCTGATTCTGAAACCTGTTCATGACTAGTATCTGAACTATGGTCATCATGACTATCATTAGAAATGCTATCAAACTGAATGTGTTGAAAATCAAATACATCATCCTGTTTCAATTTACTATCTACATCTAACTGTACAAGAGAGGATTCATTAAACTTTACATCTCTGTTGATGATGATTTTGCGGGTAGTAGGATCCCACAATCTATATCCCTTTGTTCCAACACCATACCCAACAAAGATATACCTTTAGACTTTGGATCTAACTTAGTTCGCTGATGTTTAGGCACTAGAGCATATGCATCACAACCAAACACTCTGAGTTTAGAATAGTCACAAGGGTGTCCTTTCCATACCTCTTGCGGAATCTTGCAGTCTATTGCCGTCGATGGAGATCGGTTTATCACATAACAAGCTGTTGCCACCGCTTCCGTCCACAACTCCTTTTGCAACCTGGCGTTACTCAGCATACTCCTTGCTCTCTCTAGAAGAGTCTTGTTCATGTGTTCAGCAACTCCATTTTGCTGAGGAGTATAAACCGTGGTCTTATGTCTCTCAATCCCTGCATCCTTGCAATAACTGTCAAACTCCTTGGAAGTAAACTCACCACCATTGTCATTTCTTAAACATTTTATTGTTCTACCAGTGTTGTTTTCTACCAATGCTCTAAACTGCTTGAAAACTGAAAAAACATCAGACTTTCTTTTCAACATGTAGACCCACACCTTCCTAGAAAAGTCATCAATAAATGATACAAAATAAGACGAACCACCATATGAGGTTGTAGGGGCTGGTCCCCAAACATCTGAATGAATATAATCAAGTATGCCTTTACTAGTATGTTTGCCTGTTTTAAAATTTTGCTTACTTTGTTTGCCAAACAGACAATGTTTACAGAAATCTAACTTTCCAGACTTCAGATTTGGAAGTAACTTGCGATCAGCCAAAATTTTCAACCCTCTTTCACTCATATGCCCCAATCTTTGATGCCATAAGTGAATGAAACTACTGTCATGTTCAGACACAGTAGACACAAAATCTGACCCTGTACCTCCTTCTAACTGAAATAGATTTCCTACTTTCTTAGCTTTCATAACTAGTAAAATGCCTTTATAGATTTTCATAACTCCACCTTGAATTACAGTTTTATATCCATTCGAATCAAGTGCTCCTAATGAAATCAAATTTTTTCTTAAATCTGGTACATGCCTTACATCAGTTAATATTCTAGTTGTCCCATCAAACATTTGCAGTTGTATGCTCCCAATCCCCACAATATTACATGTTACATCATTACCCATGTAGACAACTCCATCATTAATTGATTTATATTCCTTAAACCATTCTCTATGAATACACATGTGGTTTGATGCACCGAAATCTAACAACCAATGTTGACCATGATTTGACATATTAACAGACAACACTTCGTCGCTCATACCTGAACCAGATGTCGAACCTGTATCTGTCACATTTGCCTCCTTCTTCTCTGTCGAAGAATCTGCTTTAGAAGTTTGTTGCTGTCGCTTCCAGCAGTCCTTCTTCAGGTGTCCAGTTTTCCCACAATGCCAGCACTTCACCTTTGTCTTCTTTCCTTTAGACTTTGAACGAGAGTTGCTATGCTTACCACCAGAGTGTCTCTCTCTCGAGCGACCTCTGGCCATCATTACCTCTGATGTAGAGGTGTCTGCATTCGACCTCTTCCTCGTCTCCTCAGACAACAAGGCTCCAACCACATCGTCAAACTCGATCTCAAAACAGGCACTTTGAGTTTTCGCCATCTTGTATCAGCAAAAAACACAATAATCTCCAAAAAAACCAACTTTAAATCAATGAAGTTTGTGTTTTTTTAAAAATGCCTTTGCCTTTAAAAACAAACAAATATTTGCCCTTTGTACTACACATACAAATTTCTTCCATATGCACTTATATGCCTTTGCTTTCAAAAAACAAATGCTACCCTTCACCTTATAGAATGCTTTTCCTCTTTAATAGCATATGCCAATGGTATTTCAATTACAAATCGATTTTATTAAAAAAACACATACCAAATCGAATTTAAAAAAGCTCTACAATCCACTCAAAACAAATCGATTCATTACAACCTTACGCCCCTCATCGATTATGTATATCGATTTGCATATATATATATGGCACTTCATATAAATTGATTTGTTTTAAATCGTTCTACGACCTTTTTCGACCCACTTCAAAACTTGTTTAAATGAAATATTGATTTACCATATGACAACTCTCGGTCAAATGGTCAACGGCTTACTGTACCAAATCCCTTTGCTGTTTGAATAATTCACCAGCGCTCCACGCAGCTTTTCCAGCAATACTACGCATGCAACCATACCATATGCTCCACGCAGCACTCCAGGCAGCACCAATCAACGCACCAGCAGCAATGTACAGGCACCGCAAGCACCCTATACAGCTTCTCGTGGCATATAATAAAAACAAATCGATTTGAAACAGAAACTTCAAAAAAAAAAAAATCGATGGCATATTATAAAACCGATTTTAATTTCATTGCACTGTTAAAACCCATCGACTCATTTCAAATCGTTCAAATCAAATATCGATTTTAAAAAAAAAACAAAACTGAACCAAACCCATGGCGTTTTACTGTAGCACCCTTCTCAACTCAACTTACGAGGCTGTCCCTGTTTAACAGTCAACACTCGGCACAGCAACGCACATCTCTGGGAACGGTCCACGTTGAACCAGATACTGTAGTTCACCGTCAACGACTACGTGTCCTATTAATTCATGGCCTCTGCGTCAATTCTCACAACGGCCATTCAACCGCAGATCGAACTCCCTCTACGAGCGCCTCAGCGCTGTTCGTTCAATGCTGCCTTAACTACTACGCACGCCAACGGGTTTTACTGCCCACAGCTCCGGTCACAGCTCACGGTACTGTGATAAGCTTACGCCTCTAGAAACATGGACAGTCCACCTTCTTACGCTGTCACGTAAGCTTCCTACGCAGCAATAGCCTGGTCCATTCAGCGCGCAGGTAAATGGTAAACGCAGCACCAAGCAACTTCACCGCTGCGTCACGCCTCCAACATGCTCTGATACCACTTGTTGGAGATCAGATGCACAGCAGATTAAAACATATACACAGCAAATAAAAACAATCACATAAGACACAGAGGTTTACCGTGGTTCACCCAAACAATCTGGGCTACGTCCACACAACAAAGGCATCGGCATTTCTTAATTAATCAAACAGGAGATTACAAACTCTCACACCCTCAAACCATCCGTATGGATGCCTGTTTTATAGCAAGGAGAATCTAACTGCCTCATAAATCCTCTCACATCAAATTTAGGATGCATTAACTCTCTCCCAACAACCTGGAGCTTATCTAGCAACAAATTCCTAATTTTTGTCACCTACTGAGATTTTTGACTAATTTAATAAAACAGAAAATCTCAACAATTATGTATCACGACACAATATTTGATTCATATGTCCAAACTCTTTCCTATCTACTTCTCCCACAGAATCGTTAAATTCGTTTGACTACAAAGATTTGGCGTTGTCCACAGACCACAATTTCCTTTGGTAAAATTGTGGACTCGTTAAACTACCGCCAACGATTTTATTTTTCAACTTGAATGCGCTCAGCCGGGAAATTGTGGCTTCGTTAAACTACGGCCAACGATTTTCTTATTCAACTTGACATAGCCATCGACGCAGACACAATATAACGCTTTCCAATGTACTTCCATGTCAGAATTTACGTTAAAGCAAGTAAACTACAATGATGTTATTATTCAAATTGAATGCCCTCACCCATCGAGAAGGCGCACTTTGAATAATTCTTTGTTGATCCATGTGGAGTCGTTGACAGTCCAAACCATTGACCCCACCTAACATTCCTACGGCGGGGCCAGCGGCCCGCTATGTTCGCTCACCATACTCACCAACCCTTCCTTCACCTGCTCCATGTCCTGCAAATTTCCCGACAAATCACAAATATTAACAACACAAATATGGCGAAGCAAGGGTGGTACGGTGAACCATTCAGAATCGACGAATGCCGGTTTTGTTGACCATCATGCTCAGCATAGTTCAAGGCAGTAGGGTGGTATCAGTTTTTAAAGAAGTTTTCAGGTGAAATGTGGTAGTGGCTCAAGCATTTGCTAAGACATTCGATGGAGAACAACTCAAGCTGGGGTCTCCGACCTTCAGGATCACAGAAACTATAATTGCAAGGGCTACCCAAACATCAGCTACAGGTGAGTCCTAGCACAAGAACAAAACTATGCTTAAAGTTGATTCAAATCCATATTTAAAGCCTAAACATGAAAATATTGGTTGGACCCCTACTATTCATATTTCATATTTTAGGCCTGAGTTGTAAGATGTCATTACCACTTTACAACGTTATATAACCTGTGAGGGTAGGTTTTCTACTGTGCATAAATATCAGATGAGGTTTCTAGCTCACATCTCGGGCTCTAAACCTATGAATCTACCATTTTTCCTTCATAAATATATATTGTCAATGTCCTGAAAAATAAAAAGAACTCCAGGCTATTCTCTTCACAATCTTTATCACAGGGGTTTGATCAAAATACTGGTGATTTATCATCTTAGAAAGAAGGGAACCACATGGGAAAAGTTTTTAGCAGATGAGGGATTTAGCATTATTAACTCAAGGAGAAGGGTAGGAAGCATTATAAGGTTAAACACCCAAGAGCAGTAGTCAAGCCCTACACCTACATTGACTCCTTCACAAGTTGGTCCATCTTCAATACCATCTAGCAGACAGACTAGGAACTCAGCTAGGAAAGCTAGAGTTCAAACCACCACATCTACACCAACCATCACTCCTATACCTACAATACAACCAACCACGGAGGTCTACACTAGAAGATCATCTAAGGAGCCACAGACCTTGAGGTCTTTCATGCAAAAGCATGCAAACAAAATCAAACAAAAAGGTACCCTGCATGACAAAAACATTTTCTAAGAGAAAGGAAGAGGTAGATTCCTCTTCAAAGAGTAAACATAGGAGAAAACTTATTTTGACAGAGGGACCTTCAGTGGAAGTCAACCCTGAAACCTTGACACCAAGTCCTATTCTAGAGGTTAAACAGGAGAATCAAGAAAACAATGCCACTCCAACACCAAAGGAGTCTACACTTGCACAAGTCTTTTCCTCACTCATAACGGGGAAAAACAAAGTTTTAGAGACCATTACAGTAGAAGAACCTACCATAGCTCAGATTTACTCATTTATTAGTTCTTCAAGCAAAGGGAAGAAGAAATCTATAATCCACTCATATTCATCTTTTGAGGAGGATAACAGTGAAACAAAGTTCAATGAGTCAAAGTTTGAAGAAGGACAATCAAGAAGAGTTATACATGGGAGAAAGAGACCTTTATACATTCCAAACCCATACATTCAAAGGCCTCACACCAGACCAAAGAACAAGCTCATATTAGCAAGTAAACTCATAGCCAGCCTTGCTCTCAGGGATGAAATAATAAACATAGATGAAATCCCAGAAAATGAACCAAGGAAGAAGAAGATTCAACAAAAAAAGAAAGTACAAAAAAGAAAGCCAAACAAGAGGGTCACCAAGGCAAAAGCTATCTGGATTTTTGCTTCTATACTAGATCTATGATGATTGAATGTACAAAACCATGAAAATCTGAAGAATTATATCATTTTTGGCTTATACACAATATTTTCAGAAATAGCTACCTTTTTAAGAAAAGTAGCTATTATTTTCAGATTTTGTATAAGGAGAAAAGGTTGCATTTTGGTTATGTTTTCAAAAGAATGACACTAAATGATGATAAAGTGAATGCAGCCTCAATGGAAATGGTATTTTTCCAAGTGTCATCCAATCAAGCTATCTTCCAGATGTCATTTCACTTGGTTACTCCTACACTTTTGCAGATAAGGGTCGAGGTGTCCTTTTCAGTTGGAAGTTGCAATTTTTGTGGAGGCAGTTTTTCCAGGAAACAAGGAGCACTCAGCCACCTCAACTCATCCATTTCGAGCTCCATACTGTCATGTTCTATCTTCAGTTGTATTTCAGTGTACTTTTTTATGTTTAAGATAAGCTCTACTATATGTAGAGGATTGTAATAAAGTCTCTAAAACATAACTGAATTTTTTATGGAGGCTTTTAACAAAACTCCTTTTTTGTATATATACTATGTAAGGCAAGGAGGAGAAAGTTCATTGGTTGTCTATTTCATTGCATACTATGTTGTACATTTTGGAACATATAATATATCCAGAGGCACTCTTGAGGACTCACAAATTGTATGGTGTGTGTATTGTTTATCTCCTTATGTGTTTCCATAATTTGCAGTTCATTCCGGATTAGGATTTACATAGTTCTATCTCATGTTTTATCAATATTGTGAATCTTCATGACACATTAATATGTTTTTGTAAGTCTTGTTTCATCAAGCATTCCTGATTCAATATGAATTGAAGATAGTTCATAAGCATTCCTTGAGGTTGAATTAAATCTCGTCTCATACTCTTATAAGTCTTTTGATCTAGCATACATGATTAATCTGTTTTTTTCAATCTTGATTTATCAAGCATTCCTAATTAATGAGGTCATATTAGTTGGAAGCATTCTATGTAATGGGTTTCTTAAAATGTAGAGTGAGACTCTTGTAAGACTTTTAAAGCATTCTTTCACTATACATTTCAAGTCTAGAATTTATGTCACCCTTTCCTATTAACAGTGGACTTCTATTTTACACATATACTGTTTATCTTCCATTTTTCTAACCATTAAGCTACAAACCCAACCTAGCTACCACATTATGCACCATGGCCCTCATATGTGTGAGAGATTCTTATTTGCTCAAAACCCCTTTTAGTGTGTGTGATTTCAAACCACTTTCCAAAAATTCAATCAAGTTATAAGAAAATACCTTGAGCTTAAGATGTGGCTGGTCAGGTGCTTGTCACAATCCAAGTGTTGAATCCAGCGCTAACATCATATATGCGCATATGTTCAACATATGTGCAACTTTCGTATATGCGTAATTACCATATATGCGCATATATGAAAGTTGATCCTTTAGTGCAAATAATATATTATCTCTTATTTAACAAAAACATAGATATGTAGATCATCATATATGCAAATTTTAGGTAACGAAATCAGGGGAATAGGGTTATTCTAGCTATGGTATGATGTCATGATTCCAGTGCAATTCATGATTCAATAGTATGAGCCTTGATTATAGTTTTATGGAAAGTTTCACCTAACTTCCTAAATTTATTTAGGGGAAAATGAAGAATTTCATTTAGGGAGATAGAAAATGAACCGAACAGAAGAATTGAGCTCACTGAGAGCCTACAGGTGTGTTTGACAAGGATTATGTGAGCACACTATCCACAAATTTCTAATCTATTTTTTAAAAGTTCAACCCCTTAGTGCAAAAATTGCATCATGTCTCACTAAGAAAAACCATATTTCTAGAGATAATCCAATACAACCCTTTTTTCGATAATTCTATCATACAATACAATTTTTTTCTAGTTGTAAATTGGTTTCATGAGTCCACCACAATTAGAAATTTGTCGATCTAGGTCACAATTATTGTTTTATGGTGAGGTTTAACTCACTTTCTAAATCAATGCGACATATGCAGAATTTGGTCAAAAATAATAAAGGAAAATTGAATAGAAAAAAACACTTTTGTAAGATCCCAAATATTTTTCTAGTTTAGGCCAATGTGAACACACTACCTATATTTACCCTATCTGAAATTTTCATGAATCAGCCCTCTAAGGCAAAAAATGAATTATCTCTTACTGAGAAAAACCTTTATTCCAAGGATCACAGAATAAAGCATTCTCTTGGAAATGGAATCATTGAAGAGGGGTGTCATTTGCAATAATACATTATCACAAGTCTTATTCAATCAATGGTTTGTTAATTTGATTCTTAATTACAGTTTCTGAGCGAGTTGCAACTCGCTTCTTGAAGTTCTTTACAGATTCATCGAGGGTTTTTTTCAAGGGGATTAAAAGTGAACCAAGAAAAAAGAATTGAGTGCCATATGATTCTATAAGTTTCCTTAGCCAAGGGTTAAGTGAGAATATTATCCACAATTTCCCAATCTAGAGGTAGTCTCTACCTCAAGTGTACACTTTATCACTTATAGGATTGTCACTAAGACATTTTACTATGAGGAGATGCACACTACAATGGATAATTTGTTCCAAATTAGAGAACAAGTAAAGAAAACCTTTGCCAATAGTCTTGTTTAATTTTCATTACCAATCCAATCTTGGCTCTAAATCCTGGATATAGTGGTTGGCATTGTGAAATCTTGAATATCCAAATCTGAATAGTTTTTGGTGTTTGGACAGGGACACTAAATTATAAGTCACAAAGAAATGTGGGATCAAGTTTGTGATATTTGGAAAGTGTTTCTATGAACTTGGATGTGATTGGATGTTTTTGAGATATTTTTGGGATTCCATATCTCTAGCATTGAATTTTTTAAAGGAAAGTAAACAAACAATTATGGTAATATGGTATTGAGATGTAATCTTTTCAAGGTGAGAAAATAATATAGATTAATTAAGGTGCAATGGAGATGCATTTTTCTTATAGAAAGAAAACAAATTTTTATTTGTTAAGCATGGGAAACAATGATATTATGAACATGATTAATCAAAGGTAGCCATCAAGGTGAGCCTTAGTTTCTCTTATTTCTTACCTTCAATATGCTCAAATTGTGATTTTTGTGAACATGGTAGTGAAAGTGTTAGTTTAAAGCTTCTCTTTCATATAATTGAAGCGTTTTCTACCCTTACTTTAGTCACCACTTTATTACTTAGTTAACATTATGAAAGCATAAGTGAAGTTATAATAAAATTTTCAATGTTGTCTATGTTGAAATATTGTAACATCATATTATGTATAAATTGTGCATACTCAACTTGCAAATTCATAAATCACAACAATAATATTGCATGCACTAATTTAATTTATTGTTGTGTATTAATAAATAATATTTAATATTAAAATGACATATAAACTAATATCCCTAAATGGAATGAATTGGTTATATCCATAAATGGAACGAATTGGTGCGTTGCCTATATGGTTTAACACTCAAATTGTGGTGCATTGCTTATATGGTTTAATGCTCAAATTGTTTTACACCCAGTTTTATTTAGTTGTTTCCTTGAATTTGAATAAATACATCCTCTGAAGTCATATGTTCACACTCTTTTACTTATCTCAACCAAAATATTTGACTAATGAAAGAGTGAACACTATGACTCAAAAAAATAAAATGCTGCTATTTATATATATGGGTTGCTACATATCTTCTCTCACAGTAAAATATCATGGAAATATACAGAGTGAAGACAAATTATTATTTTCTTAAACATCTTTCTTGGTTTCTAAATGCAATTCAACACTCGTCTTTTTCGAAATTTATTTTGGGTGGTGTGAAAAATACCATGCTTCTTATAGATGAATCTTCATGTTCCTATGGTTTTTTGGATAACCTAGACATAAAAAAAGACCGTTGTGCTAAACTCATTCTCTAAAAAAAGTTAGAAGCCATTTATAAATAGCTTAAAAAATCATCAAAAATAATAAAACACACAAAATTAAAATTGAACAAAATAATAAGTATGTCAATTTACCTTACATGTTTAATTACATTTATTCATTCAAGTAAATTATCCAAATCACTTCTAATATTAATAGTGTCCTTTAACTATTAATAATTAAAACAAGACTAGAAGCATAACACTATTAATAATTTTTCCATGAAATTTTATATAATTAAAAGTTTGTAACAACAATTATATTTATAAAATAATATATAAATTCACTTAATATATAATAATAAAAAATATCAATCCTTATTCGATGATTTTTATCCAAAGTTAAATATTCTTCTTTACTTATTATCAACACAACCAGGGATTACCTTCGGATAATACGGGACTTTCGCGTACTGGACAGAACTAATGTTAAACTAAATTCAAAATTTAAATGAATAAATTAATGTAAAAATTTCTCCTCTCATTTTTTATTTCAAATTCAAAATGTACAGGCCTGCTATTACGTACCTCAACCTGCGCTCGCAATTAACTGGGAAAGGACTTGCTTAACTCGGAGATGACTTGTTTGGATCGACTCCGACCCAGTACAGATGATGATGCATCATGCACATGGCGGATCATCTTGCATAAACCATGTATGATGAATATTAATCTATTACCATTCAACGGAAAGTGTTAGGCCGGAAAAATTATGCACACGGTTGATCTTTAAACTTTCAGGCATCTTCTCCTTACAGTGTATTAAATAGCGTCAAGAGTTGTAAAAAAGGTTTTCTTAATATGTGTAGTTTAAAAAGACTGCGTTTTCACTCAGAATCTGACAATGTTTTTCAGAAAATTTGTCAAAGATTTGCTCAGAATCTTGTTTACAGTTGTTAAACTTTAATATTTTGAATGCTCTAATGGTTTTTGATACTGCTGAATCCATTTCCAGCATCAAAAATGGATTATAAACACTCCAAGCTCATGATTTTTCAAGTTTTAGTTAAAGAAACTGACAATTTTTTTGCCATCCGAACTATTTCATAGGCTCGGTAGACAACTTCTTCCCAATAAAACGCTTTCCAATGTACTTCCGTGTCAGAATTTACGTTAAAGCAAGTAAACTACAATGATGTTATTATTCAAATTGAATGCTCTCACCCATCCAGGAGGCGGACTTTGACTTTGAATAATTGTTTGTTGATCCATGTGGAGTCGTTGACAGTCCAAACCATTGACCCCACCCAAAATTCCTACGGCGGGGCCGGCGGCCCGCTATGTTCCCTGACCATACTCACCAAGCCTTCCTTCACCTGCTTCATGTGCTGCAAATTTCCCGACCAATCACAAATATTAACAACACAAATATGGCGAAGCCTTGAAATACAACCATATCTCTCTAATGAGACCAGAATAGCAATCAAGTTATATATTTCTTACATGATCTTGCAATTTGATGGTTGCAGTCATTCCATATCTCAAGCGTGACTGATCGTGTCCATGATGTGCTGTGGACGTGGCAATAGAAACAAGGGGGGCCCTCATTTCTCTTAGACTCTGGAGCAGCGCAATTATCAAATCAATCGTATTTCTAGGGCTGTCCACCACCACTGCTATATTTGCCATTTCATCAGAAGAAGTTTCTCCAATCTTTGATACTTCAACTCTTACCAAGCTGTTGCCACCCACGCTTCCTGTGGAGCCTTGTTGTTGCAGGTTTGTGCAGCTGCCTGCACTGATCTCGTGCGATTGAGCACGCTGGAGCTTCTTCAATTCTGATTCCAACTGTTTATTCCTCTCTTCAAGTTCTTCCGCACGAGATTTCAGACTCGTTAATTGCTCCCTCATATGGGCTAATATGGAAGCTTTATCTTTCTACAAATATATTAACAACAACAATTCATTTTTTTGTACCTACTTCTAACTGAAATTTAAGAGAGGAACTGCTGGCTATTACATATATTTTCAATAGCTATGGAGATTAAATACAAAGGTCATAAAAATTATTTGATTACAACAAAACATTTAATTTTCATGGAACGTACCCTTGCCCCACCAGGGATGAATCGACGCAATGCGTCAAAGCTCTCCTTCAATTTCTCCCTCCTCCTGCGCTCAGAAATCAGGGGATGAAGCTGACCGCTAGAAACCGTCCCCCCTTGTTGTCTTTCGCTCCCATACATTGAGATTTGTCGCACTCTTTCTGCGTGAATATTCCTCAACATTGCTACGCTCCTCTTCAATGTATACTGACCCTCAATCACGGGCTGTGTCGGCGTTTTACTTGGCGGCCTCCATATGTCAAATGCGCTCATCATCATGTTCCCTGCTGAGGTGACAACAGGGAAATCGCTGGCCTCACTGGTTTGAGGGAATAGCAGTGGACTTGGAACGCTAAGCCGGTGCGCTGAGGAAGTGTGAAGATGAAGGGCGCCGATTGTCAAAAGCCCAGAAGAAGACGGCCATTGCAACGGTTGCAGGTAAGGACCCAACGCACTTGCGGATTCCGCGGCGGATATAGAAAATTGGTGGGTATCCTGCGGTATACTGATTTGATCACCTGTATCACCTGTAAACATGGTGGGATAGTGTAGATATGAGACCATGGATGAACTCTCACGGCTGTCAATGGAGCGTGATAGAAGCGAAGAACAAGTTGATATGCTCGTCTCAGGCATGGGCATGGGCATGGGCATGGGGACAGAAATGTTGGGTGACACAATTACATTAGCCAGAAGGCTTGAAAATCGCAATGTATTCAATGTTTGGGTCAATGCCAAACAATATCAGGGCATTTTAAAAAGGAGACTAGCTCGTCTAAAATGGGAGCAGACAAAGAAGAAAAAGTCTCAAAGGGAGAGTATTGTTCGCAAGAAACAACATTCAAACAAGTTTTCTTCGCAAGCATGTCGCAACAAGTCCAAAGGAAAAGGAAAAGTTAGTGATGAGTATGCTTTATATAGTCCCACATCCACACCTCTCACTTGGTCATCTGACCTTTATGTGAGAGAACTCTTAAATGTAAAAGAAAGGTTGGAAGTAGTAGAAGCTAAAGCGCTGGAAAGAGATTGTACAATCCATATAATAACAACTGAAAATCAGGCTTTAGCAGAAAGCAACAAAGTTCTGAAGGAGCAAGTGTCATTACTGCAGGAAGCTCTCCGAATAGGGAAAACAGAATGGCAACGCATGAAAGCGGAGGTGCAAAACATGAAGAAATTTGCAGTGGAAAACACAGAGGTGATGAATGCGAAGCCACCCCAGGATAAGGGGAAAGCAGTTGTTCAAATAGACAATAATGAAGAAACATCAAAAGAAGGGAGGAAAGAAGATCCCACAAACCTTTCCAAAACTTGGGCTCAAGTTGTTGGCAATTCTGCTAAGAGGGAAGGAGAAACAAACATCCAGGTTAACAACATGCAAGATAGAGAAAGCAATGAAAGACTGGATAGAGCAAGAAACATAATTGTTAAAGGGGTGAAAGAGTATGGTAAAAATGAATGTACTCTTGACCTTGCAAGAGACTTCTTGAAAGACAAACTCCAATGGCAAGGACGAATATGTCAAGCATGGAGAGTAGGTAAGCTCAACGGTGAGAGAGCCAGGCCCATAAAAGTCATCTTGCCCAACTTGCATGATAAAGATATCATTCTGAGAAAGAAGCAACTCTTAAGGGGTTCTCGGTTTTTTATAGAAGAAGATTTAACTGTAAGACAACAAGAGGAAAGGAGGGATGAAATGACAAAAGTTAGGGCAACAAGAGATGAGGGAAAAAGAGCATGGATTTATAAAGGTAAAGCCGTGATTGCGCAATTTGGACCTCCTTCCAAAACAATGCAACAAAATGATAACAAAGAAGAGGCAACAAACTCTTTAGCAAGAAATGAGGAAGAAAGGTCATTATGGGCAAGCAGGGACAGAGACTCAACTGTGAGTCTTGCATGTCAAAACAAATAGCAATCAAGTCTTACCCAGGTTTCCTTAAGATTAGTTTGTTGGAACTGCAGGGGTTACCCATGGAGACGAGGACCTGGGTTAGGGCCTATTGCGGAAGGTAGAGACATAATTTGCCTCCTAGAAACACATGAGCATGAAGGGTGTAAGACACCTTTGTTTGAAGGGTATTGGAAGATAGCAGTGTGGAACAAGGCAGCAGGGAATGGCAAAGGGCACGGGGGTATCATGGTAGTAGTAAGAGAAAAAGAAGGTCGTTTCATTCAGCTAGAAAAAGAAGACCCAAATAAACAATTTGTTTGGCTTAAAATATCAGAAAATGGAAATCTCATTAGAGTTGCAGCATGCTATTTTGCACCGCAAGTTTCAAAAATCTACAAAAGTAGAGGGCTTGACCACAAAGATCCCTTTGCAGCCCTAAAAACGGATATTGCAATATATTCTCAGCTAGGTGAAGTCCTTATAGTGGGGGATTTCAATGCTATAACTGCAAGTGAACAAGCTAGCGTTCTTTGTTGTAAAGAAGACAGTGACCCTATCTGGCTTACGGAAGAGAGTAATCATCAGTGGAAACGAATTTCAGAGGATAAAGGCTGCAATATCTTTGGAGAACATCTGCTTATGCTATGTGGGGCTTTCGATTTAGTCATTTGTAATGGGTTGACTAAATGGGAAAAGTCCGGTAATTTCACTTGCAATACTTACAATGGAGCAAGTGTAGTAGATTATGTAATTTGCTCGCATAGTTTGTGTGAGAAAATGGAGGAAGTGTTGATTGGAGATCAAATTTGGGACTTAAAATCATATCACAAGCCAATCTATTTAAGTTTCTCTTGGACCGGAAAAAAGCAATTAGGGTCGAAAAATCAATGTGTTCAACAAAATCCCCCAAAGGGCAAAATTCTTTTGAATCCAGAGAATTGTAATACCTTCAAAATAATGCTAGAGAGGCTCTTCAAGAAGGAGGAAATCCCATCTCATGGCCTTCATAGTCACATATTAACACATTTAATTCAAAGCGCACTTGCTGAGTGCAAAAGAGCAAAAATTAAGAAGTCCGAAAAAAATTGCTTTCCGGTTAATGCTTGGTTTGACGAGGAATGCAAAAAGGCAAGGAGAAGGTGGAAGGAATCAGACACGGATAACATAAATCTCAAAGCTTACAAGCAGTTAGTAAAAAAGAAAAAAACCGATTTTATGGTTTCAAGGAGAGAAGAACTAATCTTCCTCGGGAAAAATAACCCCAAATTATTTTGGAAGGAGCTCCAAGCGAAAAAGGTGCAAACTGAAAACAACATTACATCTTCTAAATGGTTTGACTATGCAAGACAACTTTATGAGCAGGATCCCAAGGTTGACCCTCCTCCCTTGGTCAACACAGACACAAAACTCTTCACGGTGCAAGAGGTAGAGATGGGTATCAAGAAGTTGGGCGCTGGAAAAGCAAAAGACTTAGATGAACTCCAAGCAGAGTATCTAAAGTGGGGCTTAAAATTTCTTTCACCTCACATCACAAAATTTTCAACAACATCTTACAGCACGGGTTCCCCACAGATTGGACAACTAGTATGGCAATACCTCTTTTCAAGAGTGGTGACGTCAATAATCCTTCCAATTATAGAACCATAATGATAAACCCCTTGTTTGCAAAGTTATTTGGAAGCATGTTGGAAAAGAAAATTAGCAAGTGGGCAGAAGAAAGAAATAAACGTGCTAAAGGGCAAGCAGGTTTTAGACCTAAACATTCCACAATTGATCATTGTATAACTTTAAGGCACATCATTGAAAAAGGTTGGGAAAATAAGGAAGAAGTTTTTTGTTGCTTTGTTGATTTCAGAAAAGCCTTGGACACGGTTCCTAGGGATCAGCTTTGGGGCAGAATGGAGGAACTTGGGGTTCCCAAGCATTTGAGAGCAGTTGTGCATAGGTTGTATGAAGAGGTGAAAGTCAAAATCAGAACTTCAGCTGGCATTTCTGAAAGTTTTAGAAGCGATATCGGGGTCAAGCAAGGTTGCCCATTGTCTCCTACCCTTTTTGGGTTATATATTGACAAGCTTGAATAGTGGCTAAATTCGCAAGGGGGTGACGGTATCCATTTGGGCAAGTTCGTTATCAGGCTTCTTTTGTACGCAGATGACCTTATATTGATTGCTAATTCGGCTCTTGGTTTGCAAGAGCATTTACATTCCCTTGAGCATTTTTTGTAAAAGGGTTGGGATGCAAGTCAATATTAGCAAAACGAAAGTAGTGGTTTTCTCTAACAAAAGAAAGCATAACCAACATAAGTTCTATTTTGGAGGCAGCATTTTGGAAGAAGTGGCAGATTACAAATACCTCGGAATTGACTTCAACAAAAATTTAAGTTGGGATGGTTGTAGAAAGAAAAGAACTTTAGGGGGTTGGAAAGCATTTTATGCTCTTCAAAACAGGTGTAGAGAGGCAGAGATGTGGGACTGGAAAACCACCCTAACTCTTTTTGGGCTTCTAGTGATTCCGATGATTCTTTACGGTTGTGAACTATGGGCCAGCAGCACAACCAAGATGCAGTGGAAACAAATTGAGAAAATTCAGAAACGTTTGATTACAAACAAATTCAAAATTAAATGTGCAGTTCCTTATGCTATCCTGTTAAGTGAAACAGGGGCTGCTCCTATTGAAGCAATTGCTATGGTGCGAGTCATAAGGTATCTGAAAAAAATTGAGCAAATGGAAGAGGATAGATGGCCTAAGGTTGTGTTTAGTGACAGATTGTGAAAAAGACAGAAGACTTGGATGCGGCAAAATAACAAATGGTTTAGTAAATGGGGTATTTGCCTGAGCATGTGTCCTACAAACAGTAAAGAGATAAAAACTTTTGTTATGGATAAATTCCATAAACATACTTGGAAGAAAGAGCTAGAGAGAAAGAATAAGTACTACATAGAAGAGTTTAACCCCACACATAACCATCAACAAAAGGCATACATAGGGGCTGATATTTCTTGGAGATCTAAAATTCTTATTGCTCAATTAAGGACTAATTCTCATCAACTCCGTTGTGAAACATGGCGCTGGAAAAGGCCAAAAGAAAGGTGGGAAGAAAGAGTATGTATTTTTTGCTCATCCGGAAAAGTGGAAACAGAAAAACATTTCATTCTAGAATGTGAGGCCTTCAAGGACACCAGAGAAAACTATGCAGGTATTCTGGCAGCTAATTCTTGGGATAATCTATTCAACGAAGAGTTTGTCGATAAGCTGGGAGTGCTCATTGTAAAACTTCACAGGAAAAGGGCCGAATACAAGAGTCAGATAGAGAAGCAATCTGTCCCATAGGCTATTTTTAGCCTCGTGGACATTAAAAATTCTTTCTTTCTTTCTTTCTTTCTTTCTGCTCATCCGGTTGATCCTACAAGTGAAACCATGGAATTAATCACGGAATCAACAGAATGCAGATGAGTAGTACTTAGGCCCCATAGCAGGGGTGGGTATAATATAATGTCTCAACAAATTTGTTGTTCCCAGCTCTACTACGCCTTTTCCGCAGGGAATGAATACTGCAGTCTATTAAACAATTAAATGTCAGGGTGGGGCATCGACGAGGAGTACCAATCGATGAACAAGAATTAATGAAGTACATCTTGCCACGTGTTTGAAACGAGACAAGGGAGTATAACCCCTCACCTGAATACCAGCGGCCTGCATATATGATTCCAATTAGAGAGACATAAATAATAAATTCATCTCCATAGGAATGCCAAATATTACATCAGAAATAACAAATTGAATGTGGGCTGAAATGGAAATCTATGTTACCATGTAGAACGCTTCCTGGCTTTCATTAGAGCTGAAGCGGAGGAGCTCATTTGCCATTAACCAGACATATGGCGGTTGACTCAACGCCAAACCTGGAACTCTGAATTGGACCATGCATTACAATGCATTAAAATCCGGCTGACATTCTATCCAAGACAGAAAATATACTATTGGCAATGTCGTCCATAGAATACGTATAGTGATACTTTTGATTATTTAAAAATAATTTTAAAAATGTACTCGAATATATGTATTTTTTAATGCGCTAAATAAAAAAAATTAAATTGATCTATTTATTAATTTAACACGGAGATCTTTATATATATATATATATATATATATATATATATATATATATATATATATATATATATATAACACGCTCTCTGAAATATATTGATGCAAGTTTTTTTAATTCGATCGCATAGATCCTAGATTCTATGAGAGTGGATTAAACTTACCCAGCGTCCAGAGCAAAGCGACAAAGCTTGTACCAAGTGAAAAGGGCCTGACCTACACTCTGGGCCGCGGCCGTTGAGGAACCAGCTTCCATTTCTGGGTTAAAATATCCGTCTTTACATGCTAATTCTCTGAAAATGTGATCGAAAAATTAGTTACCAAATGTAATATTCTTAATGCTTATTCGCCTGATATTCATGACAAAAACCCATGTTAAGAATAGAGGGGAAGAAACTTACTGTGCTGGCCGATCCAACGACCACAGCACAATATAGGTCCAGTCTAATGGTATGACTATGCTTCTCATTATTTCTTGGAGTGAGTGGCCATCCTGCAAATAGAACACGAAGTCCATGATCTCGATAACATAAACCCTGCGGAGAAGGAAGGCTGTGAAAATACGGAGGGCGTGAGGAAAATTGAAATGGGCGCAGGAGGAGATGGTGGTGATGATTTCAGATTTTATACATTGGGAAGGCACGATCTGGCGGGAAGTGTGAACGGGGGAGAGAGGTAAGATTTGTGATTGTGTAAATGGGAAAAGGGTTGAAGATATAATAAGGCAGGAAGTGGTGTGAACGCGGGAAATATGATTGTGTCATGGGTAGCGGTCCCAGGACCTAAAAAAATGTTTATAGCGATTTTAGATGATGGGGAATTGAATTTGGATCGAAGATAATTTAGAATCGTTCCATTGGTCGCACGCGGAGTAGCAGCCGCCAGCCGCCATGATGAGGTCTTCGAAAACATGTTAGTGGTTGCAACTTGCAAGAACCCAAGGAGACCGGCCGTTTTTGCGCACTTATCTCCTCATCACCGAGCATAAAGGTTATTGTATCTTATTTCCACATTAATATAATTATTAATTTTATTTTATCAGTGTTGAATTTTTTAAATAAATAAAATTTATAATAATAAATTATATAAATTAAAAATGGTGTATTATTAAATAAAATTTATAATAATAAATTATATAAATTAAAAATGGTGTATTATTAATTTTTAAATAAGATAAAATCTAAATTTCAAAATATTTGTAAAAAATAATTTTAAATAACTTGTTAATTTTAATTTAACAAAACTATACTTATTTTAAAATATATATATTTCAAGTAATCTTTTATTTATTTAAGATTCAATAAAACATATTTAATTGGTCATCATCATTATCATTGAAATCAAATAGATTAATAGTTGTTAAATTAAATTAAATTAAATGATATATGTTTTTTAAAATTAATTGTATTTTATAAAATAATGATGATGATGATTAAAGACTAGTAAGATCAATGGGTCTATAGGACCTCAAAAAAAGAAAAAGAAACTGAGTGCGATTCTTCAAAATCTTGTTTTTATGATCAAAGAGAAGGGAAAGAAGTCCAATGGACTCGTTTAATAAGTCAAGAATATTGAAAGTGTGGCACATGTTAAGGAATTGAGAGTTGATGTGAGTCATTCTAAAAGGAAGTTTTTTTCATCTTCCCATGCATAGTATGGCAAATCTGACATATTCTATCATTCCACGAAATCTTGGGAAATCTTGAAAATAGACCATCGTCCATCTCACATCCTAACTCATGAAAATTAATTCTTATCTTAACAATGTTTATTTTTTTTAATGCTAGTCAACACAAAAAAAATAATCCTAATTATATAAAATTTTATATTAACAACTAATATCTAATAAATTAATTATATGTAAAATAAAATATTCAAAATAACGAAACTTATATAATTTTAAATATATATTTATTTAAACCACAAATTTTATATGCGTTTAAAAGAATAAAATAAAAAGTAGAAATGACAAGTTTTCTTCGATATTCTGACGGATGCATGAAATTCCAAACGAAAACTTATGGTTTCGAAATTATAAACAAATACACACGATTCTTAAAAGAGCTCCCGAAATATCTTCCAAAGTGAACACACGATTCTTAAAAGAGCTCTCGAAATATCTTCCAAAGTGAACTTCAGACATTAAAAATAGGATAAATGCGAACTGTTTGACCTTCATCGACTTCAGGTTTTTTTTAAGTTGAGAGTTCGTGAGGTGAGATTACCATAGACCGACGTCGTGGATATCAATAACAATATTTATTGTTATTGAGTATTTGTTTTACTAAAATATTTAAAAAAAATAAAGTGTTAATATTGACTGAGGATAATATTTCAATTATCTTTGAAATTAAATATTAAAAAGTATGTGATTTATTAAAACTCGTTTGAATGAAAAAGAGAAAAGTTAGTTTTAGTGTCTAAACTATTAAGATAAAATTACATTTTGATTTAATAATAAAAATCAAAACCATTTTTAACTCAATAAAACTTATCAAAATCAATAACCCAAAATCTAAAAATATTTGACAAAAATATAAATTCACACTTTTATAAATTATTAACACTGTCATTTTTTTAAAATAATTATAGTAAATTAATTTATATTTATCACTAACATCTATTAATATATATTTCTATTCTTTTTTTTTGTTAAAATATTTATATTACTCATAAAAACTATTTTACATGGATATTTGTTTGAACAAAGAAGGTAAAAAACCTTTCAACATTCTTCTATTATCTTTTAGGAGAAACAAAAAATATTCTTCCACTGTCTCCCACCAAAAACAACAGACTTTTTAGAACAAACTACATATGAATCAAGGAGGCTTAGAACAAACTACATATGAATCAAGGAGGCTAAAGATGCCCTACTTATCTACATATACGTTCTATTCACAACTACATTCTATTCTAATGATGCCCACTAAGGGATGACTTCTAGCACTAACAATCAAACAACAACCCTTGGATAATCCTAAAACATCTACCAATTGCACCGTGCCTAGAGTGCTAACAGACACTTAGAGAGTACTAGGTCGTGTCCATCCCTAACACAAATTCATTAATAGTTGACAAACATAACGAGAACCTAGAAAAAAAAACATATATACTGTCTGTGTCCATTAACACACACACACACACACACACACACACACACATCTATCTATCTATCTATCTATATATATATATATATATATATATATATATATATATATATATATATATATATATATGAAATAACCAAAGTTCAGATATTACGAGCCAAAACCATCACAAAGAACAATCTAAGTCATTATTAATTGAAGACCTAGAGGCCAACAAGAAACACGTGAATGTCAAAACTAGAAACATCAGGAAAACCCTGGACTGTGCCACCCACTACCCATGCTCAATGGTCATTATCGAAAGACAAAATATTTGTTGTAGCCCTTGCACTAGAGCCAAGAGGGTCCACCAAGTCCCCATCATCTGAATCATGGGCTATATGGCTCTCGACATGCATTGGGCGAGCATCAATCTTATAGAAGAAGAGAGCTATGATTCCTGAGCATCCTCCAGAGAAGCAAGGATATTGTATCTCTCCACTTGCTTGTCCCTCAATACCAAGCCCAACAAAGTCTTCATTTTCCATTTGAGATCCACCAAGTTTATATATTGTTTAATCCTACCCTTGGTTTGCCGAGGGTTTGGCACCTAAACTAACATCCTCTAATACTTCAGAATCCAAAAGGGACTTCCTTTCCTCTTTTTCTTTGGACTCGAGCTCACGATTTTTCTTACACATTTCAGATGAAATTGCGTTAAAATATGTTGTCATCGAGTTATGGGAAAATAGTATTTCCCCTTGTGTGCCCCTCGTCTCCCAAGTTGATCCCTTCTACTGCCTCCTCTCCTACTCATCGTTTTCAAAAGCGGAATCATTGAGTCTCGAGAAGGAGACTTAATATCTCTAAAAGGATTTCCTATACCTACAAAAAAGAAAAGATACTAGCTCGACCGACCCTTTGCAATATCTAGGAACTAATAGATCAACTTGTAACAATAAAACGAGAAAAAAGACTTAACCTTAGATGAAGACCCACCACCCATGGTAGAGGATAAAAATTCCTCAGCCAAAGACCCTTCACCCTTGACAATTGAACAAGAAAGGGATAATCGCGGGACTAGGAGGATTCAACACCAAGTAGAATAATGAGTTACCAAATTCCCACACCCAACACATGACTTGCCACAGGAACAAACCCACGAATATTGACCCTCGCAAAAACTTCCAGCTACAACATGCCAAACCCACCTTACATCGATGAAGATAGACCTAAGACAAACCCCAACACCAAACTAAAACAACATTCCCGAAGTTATCCCCAAACAAAAGAAAAATATTTATACACAAAGAATTAATTGTATATAAAAATTTTAATATAATATTATTAATGAAGATATTAGTGACTAATATTCACTAAAATAAATACGGTCTAATAAGAGGGTAGCAAAAACCTTTTAGCATTTTATTTCCATGTTTGAAAATAAGTAAGAGAAGGATTCCAAGATCACCATAGATTTACTAACTTAAAAGTCCAATGAGGACAAATATTTTGAAAATTAAATTGAGTGTGAGTAGAAAATAGACAATTAAAGAAAAAAAAATTCATATCCAACCCTCTTAATACAAAAAAGGTGACAAACTCTTTCATCCTATGGTGTTTTAGGAATTGACAAAGATTCAATTTCACTATGAAGCTCATGAGCACTTGTTCTTATTTTGACAATGTTCGTTTTCTTCTTAACAATTTCAAGATTGGGGTTTATCACATCCTTATAATATCTTAGTTTTATTTTTCCCTCTGATTATTTATCACCCCAAAATTTCACAGTAAATTTTGATGTAATAATATTTTTAATATTATCCTTATTATGCAAAATGATCTCTTTCTTTACACCTAATGAAGTCAAGGTTGGGCATCCTTATGTCATTCACACTTGAGCCGAAGTTGGTGGATTTTTCTAGAGTTAGAACTAAATTTAAGAAATATTTTGGCTTCCATTTTGTTTAGTTTCTTCTTATACATAAGATACCTAGTCATATCCATATTATTTTATGGGGGGGATGCTTGCTTCAAAGAGAAAGACAAGATAGGGAGTATTTCCTTCCTCCGTGTTCTCTGGAGAGAATGAAACCCCAAACCTCACATCTATATAAAATCATAAGAGATACAAGAGCCACAAAGAATAATTACTTTTATTCATATCCAAATATTTGTTGACTTGTCATTGTTTTCTAAGCCCATAATAAGTGCCTATTTAATGTGTCCACATCTTCTGAAAAAAATGATTATATGTCAATTTTTTCTATGTTGTTTTAAAATAATAATCTAATTCTTGTTTATTTGTACACGGTAGGTTATAAAGTTGATATTGATTATCTATAACATTAATTTATTCTAGTGAGAGGATTTTAGCTTTCTAGTGAGAGGATTTTAGCTCCATATGTTTGGTGAACAATTATTTGGCTCAATTGTTCAAGAATTTGAAGAAATTATTATTATGAATTAAATTTCTTACAAAAGTACACAATATCATTTTATAGAATTTCAATTAGATTAACAACAAGACTCAAATTTATTATAACAATTAACTCAATTGAACTTAAACATCTTAGCTGCAAGAATTAAACTTAGGTGGGGAGGATAATAATGATTCCTTGAGACTTAATTTATTAGGGACTCAAAATAGTGACAATACAAAATACTTTATATTTAGTATTTCAAGAATATTTACTATATCTTGACATGATATCAACAACATCTTAATCAATATAATATTTATATGTAGTAAAATATTGTCAAATAAAAATATGACTCATATTATTTTTTAACTTCTATATCCAACTTAACAATTATCTTGACTCGGTTTCTTAAAACTCTATTCATTTTTGAATTATAACTAGCCAACACTACTTTTTATTATGAGGTCTATTATAGACCCCAAATTGACTCTAATGAAAATATTCCAAATTCTCTGTAGCTATATATCAATTGTTTGAAACCAATGGTAGGAACTCATACTAATGGCGTGATTGGTTCTACTAGAAATGAAACATTTAGCTAGTTGATGGGTCAAATGGGACAAATGTCCATTCTTAGAAAACTACATCTCTATTAAATAACCATTTACATCACATCCTAGTGGTCCTCTTCAAATAAATAAGTCATAGATTGAGATAATATGTTCTTAATTATAGGGAGTTTATGAGTTTTTGTACATAACCTTAAAAACCAAGCTACTCAAAATTATGGCATTGTATAATACGTAGCCCATTCATCCTATGCCATGCCTAGGTTCAAATTTCTTCAAAACTACCAACTATAATAAAAAATAATGGGGCACTACCTCCATTCACTCTATCTAGTTCTAGGAGAATCCCTTTTGTGAGGACCATTCGAATGACACGAATGTTTCTATCTACCGAGATTGTTAACTAACGAGACAACCTGCTACTCACCACCTAGCGCTCATGACAAGCCTCAATGCTTTACTCATGGGTTTGTGGTAGTAGATCCAACTGATAAGAATGTTTCCATCAATGATGAATATCAACTAACATAATCTCCTGCTGTTTACTTCCCAACACTCCTCACAAGACTAAATTCTTTACTCGTGGGGCAGTGGTAGTAAATGAAACTAACAGGAATATGTGCGACCCTTATTATCGACAGTTTTATTTCAATAGTCTGATCATGAGAAAAAGTGATCTACGACCTAAAGAGAATTGTGGGACCTCCCAGGACTACAGTGGGGCCCTCACCTAATGAACAAGCACCTTTAATTAACGTGGTCATGAGAATGACCAAATTAATAGTCCAGGTTCACAACTGGGCCGCTTTTGTTTGTTGGGGGGGGGGGATGTTATGGGGACCACCACCATGCGACCCTCATTAATGGGGTGCTACCTCTAAATGGTGCGACCATAGTGTGGGTTTGACCTACAACCTTTACTCACTTCTGTCCCCCCTTGGTCTACTCTGAGTTAACATAAGCGGGGTTTGAAATGGGAAACCACTCATGATAAAACCACTCTTATTTTATGGGGCCTCAAAGTGGAACTTCACACTAGATAGAGTGACACACATGGAGCATAACCTCTCAGCTAATCCCTGAGTCTTGCTTCTAAGAAATGGAACATTTGTCAGTCTTACTTAGACTAGTGTTGTCTCAAGATCTGAGAGTTAACTAAGAAATTGGTAGGGATTCTAGTGTCACATTCACTAGTGTGAACTAGAATTCTCAACTTGACCCAAATCCAAGAATTGTACCTGAAAACCTTGAACTAGCATAACTAAAAAATAACTTTGAATTCATTCTCCCTTATAATTATGATCCTTGATATAAAATTTATGGCCACTCAATCCTTCAATGACTAATTCTATTAGCAAGAGACCCTCACTATGTTGGGACTACAATGTGCAGAGACTCTAACTATCGAAGAAAATGCAAGACTACTGGGTCAAATACATAATTAACACAGGTTGTAATTCAAACTAGAATTAAACTATGCAGAACTAGGAAATTACACAAATTTGTAATTTCATTACATAGATAAAAAATTACGGAGCGCACAATCCATGTCCTTTTCTACTCTCTTCTATTGTATAATTTTTTTAATATAATATTATTAATGATGATGCTAATGGTCAATATTCACTAAAACAAATATGCTCTAGTAAGAGATTTCTTAAAACTTAATAGCATTTTACTTCCATGTTAGAAAGTAAGTAAGAGAAGGCTTCCCAGATAACCATAGTTTTACTAACTTAAAATGTCAAAGCTTAGATAAAATATTTTGGAAATTATTTCAAATGTGAGTAGAAGATAGACAATTTAAGAGAAAGTGTTTTTCATCTTCAACCCTCTAAGTATGGAAAAGATGAAAAACTCTTTCATACATGATGTTTTAGGAATCGACCAAGGTTCAATTTCACTAGGAATCTCATGATATTTTTTTCTTATCTTAACAATTTTAATTTTCTCCCTCACATTAGTCAAGACAAAGAGATACTTTTGAATTTTGAGATTGGGGTCAATCACCTTCTTGTAATATCTTAGTTTCTTTTTCACCTCTAATTCTTTATCACCCCAAAATTTCTCCTTAAATTTCAATGTAATAGTTTTTCTAATATTATCCTTATTTTGGAAAATGATCTCCTCCATTAGGATTGGGCATATTTATGTCATTCTTACTTAAGGTAGTGGATTTGGCTAGAATCAAAAGTAATTTTAGGAAACCTTTGGGCTTCCATTTTGTTTAATTTCTTCTTATACATAAGATAGCTAGTGAAATGCATGTTTTTTATGGGGGAAATGCTTGCTTCAACTGGGAGTATAGGATAGAGAGTATTTCCTTTAATATTGAGATTGTAGGATATAAAATTATTTTTAATTTGTTCTATCTTCCTCCATGATTATATGATGATAATGCAACTCCAAGCCTCACATCCATATAAAATAATAGGAATGTGTTGAGACATGTTTTAGGACCTTAGTCAATAAAGGAGATGTGACCCAGACTAAAGCTTTTTAAACACTCTTTAAATAATCCAATTTGTTTGGAATGTTCACTTCTAAATAGTTTTAAGTCTCCATTAGCCTTCAGATCCTTGCTCTTGTGAAGAAGAGAACCAGGGAAACCTAAGGTTAAATAATGAAATCTAACTACTGTTAATATACCTAAAACTATCAATTAATAATTAATAAAATATAATATGAAAGTTAAATAATTAAAAAACTATGATATAAAAATATATTAGCCTAAGTAATTAAAATATAATGAACATTATATAAATGATATAGGAACTATAATACAATACATAAAACAGCCATAAAATAAATGTAATTGGTCAAGAAAATGATTATATTTATATCTACTACAATATAACGAAATGAAAACTAATTTCAATTTATATGTGTAATGAAAAATTATAATTAATGACAATTCTTAATATGAATAAGTAAAAGAAACAAAACTACGAAAATGTAAGTTTATTTTCCTTTAAACTAATATAGAACAATTGGTGTTGGTCTTAATAATGCACACCAAGGATAAATCATATTTGCAAAATAATAACTAATGCTACTAAAATACTACTTCTCGGCTGAGGTGAAATTGGAAATATAACTATAACAAGCCCTATAAATTTAACTGTATTAAATTTAACTGTATTTCAATTATTTATTTATGAAACAATTCAATAAATAAATAAAAAATAAAATAATAGATTAAAAGTTTCCACAATGGAGATATTAATTCAATTTATATATAAAAAACAATATTTCTATATGATCTAAATTCCCATAAACAATTCACATAAACATGCATAAGAGGAATGTTCATATTAGTTATCACCCGTAGGACAAAAGTCACTGAAAGAAGATAGTGATCGAATATAATTAAATATCAATTAAACTAATATGAATGAAATTAAATGCAATTTATTCACTGTTGGTTTCTCGATGAAAGTCACAAAACAACGAAGTTTTGTCTTCTAAATTTTCAGAAATACAATTACAAAAAATTAAGAAGACAATCAAAGAAAAGCGATCGTGGAGAATAAGTCCGAGATAAGAATTATTTAATTGAATAAAATCAAATTGTTAAAGTTTGTCTTTTCCATCCCTTATTTCTCTGAGTTAAGTATAGTTAAGTATGGTGAGTTGTAAGCTTATATAGGGACTTGCATCTGTCTAGTTGTCATAGTTAGTATTCGACATACTTTTACATAACATTCTGAGTAATACAATAATCTTACATAGTATCAGAGTGGGAAGTATCAGAGTGGGAAACTCCTGCCTTGCTGGAATGTTTTTGTTTTTAATTTTGTATTTTTTTATGATCTTGAATGGAATTTCTATTTTAGTGAGGTCTCAAAAAATTTTGAGCTCTACAGATATGTCTCCTATGGTTTCAATCTATCAAATTTGAACGAGATCTCACTGATGTGAGGGGTTCATGGTTTTCGGAGAGCTATGCCAACGATTTTCTTTTGGTATGATCGTGGATCATGGTTTCCATCTTGAGTTCGCGCTCCACAGATACGCCAGCTCTAGTTTTTTTGTGTGTGCAATCTGGATTTTCCCATTGTTTCCTCCAAGCAGATCAACTATCATGCTCGAGGAGAACTGCACTACTATGTTGTATACTCCATTCGTCTAAGTGATATGACATTTAAATCTCTTCTTTGTTTTTTGCACAACGTTTTGGTTTGCGAATCAGATCTACAAGGTATAGTGGGGGTTTTGAAATCTGGGTGACTAAATCTACCTAGTGTTGTGGTCTCATTATTCAAAATTTCTACCCACCTCAATGCTTGAATTAATTTGTCATAGTGTCAATGGTATTCCATGCATTTAACACGTTGAATTATCTAGACTCTATCAAGCGATGATGCATCTGTTGAAATGTTACTTTCAACAGTGGTTATGCATAGCCGCTTTCCATTTTTATTCTCCAGTTTTTTCTCCTCCAGCCGCTTTCTAAAATGGCTGAACAGTCAGTTTCAGTTTTGCTTAATCAAGCGCAGTCCTTTTATTTGAAGAACAATCTTTTTTTTGTGTGTTCTGGGACAGACTCTATATTTGGTAAAACATAGTACTCTTATTTTTATTTGACACACATAAGTTTTTTTTTGTATGCGCGGGCGTTTTTTTTAAACCCCGTGGTCCCCACAGGTACAGTGTCTTGTTGACGATGGAGGGTGCGATGCATTCACTGCAATCGAAAGTTACATTATATTATAAATCACCCTCCACCAAATGCCAAGGTCTGCGGGTCCACAGACCACGCGAAAATTTAATATACAGTCGCAGCCTTTTTGTTTTGGGCCCGATTGCAATATCGCATCGAAAGCCTTTGTTATATTGGCCTGATTGCACAATGTGAAAGGTGGACCCAATCCTTGTTATGTAGCGGAGTTAACTTTGATCTTGAGTCTGATCCTAAATCAGAAATCAGAACTTTTCCATTTGGTCTGTTTGCAATGTTTAAGTCCGGACCCGATGGACTTTACACAGCGGATTTTAAAATGTTTCGGGTCACAAATTCCCACTGTACCACAAGCCTTCTAGCGGACCCAAAATATTCATTGAGGTGAATTTAAATGGTTTTTGGGTTACAATTTGTGCTTGCGTCAACAGGCCCAAATCGAACCCGATATGAGATTATAGGGTGGAATTAAATTTTCATCGCGCGTTCAAAACATTATGTCAGCATCCCAAGGTTTGTAACGTGAAATGTGTTTATGAATTTTGTTTGAATGGACTTTGAAGTCCAGAGTTCATACGCGATGCAAATTTTTCATAAAGTTTTGTTTTAATATGTTTTTATATGGGCGACGAAGGTTTGATATAAAGTCCTTTTTGTAACGTAGCCCGGTGGGCCCGATGACATTTGTTTTAAACAGATTTCAGTTTTAAATTTTAATGTAGTTTGTTTTGTTTTATTTTATATGCACAACATATATAATGTAAAAAGCCCGAGAGCCTGTGGAATAAAACGTAATTTTTTTAATTTGAAAATCACAGCAGTGCGTATTTTCAACAGAGAGACAGAGTGTGTGTTTATGCACAACAGTGCATTATTACAGAGACATAGAGTTCACTTTGTGTGAGATAGTGAAGTCCTCTTTTGGCACTACGTCTTGCAGCAGTCCAGTAACTTTTTTTGTAACAGTTTGTTTTAAAGGAATAGAAGTTTTATAGTGTTGAAACTCTGTCCCTGTGAGTGAAATTTTTATTTTCTCTGTGTTATAGAGGAGAGTATTACTCTCTCCATTGTTTGTTCTGGAATTTTCATATATTCCAACATGGTATCGGAGCTAGTTTGGGCTCTTTGAAGGTCAAAGAAGCTGAAGGAAGTAGTTCTTTATTGCAGCAGCTTCTCCAGCAGAGTGAAGACTCAGCCAAAAAGAATCCAAGGCATTTCTCTATACAGATTTTTGTGTTACTGTTGAAGACAGTCAGTTTTCTTAAACACACAGTCAAGTTTTTTTTTAAAGCATAGTTAGGAGTGCAAGAATGGCTGGAGCCAGCACTAGCATGGGTATTGGAAATACCTAGCTGCCACAATTTAATGGGAAAAATTATGACTACTGGTCAATAACTATGAGAGCTTTATTTGCTTCCCAAGATTTATGGGAACTTGTTGAGGATGGCTTTTATGAGCCAGCAGATGAAAATGAGCTTGATGATTTAACACAAGCAGAGAAGGAACTGCTGAAGAGCAATAAGAAGAAGGATTCAAGAGCCCTCTACTTTTTGTATCAGGCAGTGCATGAGAGTGTGTTTCCTAGGATAGCAGCAACTAAGAGATCCAAAGAAGCATGGACAACTCTCAAGACAGCCTATCAAGGCATGGAGAAAGTGAAGACAACAAAACTTCAGTTGCTGAGGAGATACTTTGAGACTCTCTGCATGAAGGAGTCAGATAACATTGACTCATTCTTCACTCATGTGATTGGAATGGTCACACAGATAAGGTCTCATGGAGAGACTCTTGAAGAAAAGAGGATTGTGGAAAAACTCTTGAGGAGTCTACCCTCAAGATTCGATGTGATTGTCACCACCATAGAGGAGACTAAGAATCTCACAAATTTTTCAGTGGATGAGCTACATGCATCACTGATGACCCATGAGCAGAGATTGGGTAGAAGTGAAAACTCATCTCTGGAACATGCCTTTAAAACCCAGATGTCTTTCGGAAGAGGAAGTGGGCAAGGCAGAGGAAACAAAAGAGGAAGAGGTAGAAGCCAAAACAAAGGTGGAAGAAACAGTCCAGCAAATGCTCAAGGAAGGGGCAGCAATCCAAATCAACATCAAGGCTAAGGCAGCAGCCAGCAAAGTGGTCAGCAGAATGCTCAAGGAAAAAGGTATGATAAATCCAATTTCCAATGTCACTATTGTAAAAAATATGGACATTATGCTAATGAATGTAGAAAGAAGAAGCATGATATGGGAAATAGAACAAATACAAATTTTACTAGAGAAAATATCAGCCAAGACAAATTACTTTTAACTTGTAATATGGCTGAAGAAAAGAATGAAGACTTATGGTTTCTTGACTCCGGTTGTAGTAACCATATGACAGGAAACATAGCAATGTTTTCTATGTTAGATGAGAGTGTGAAGTCACAAGTCACACTAGGGACTGATAGTAAAGTTTCTTCTATGGGAAAAGGAGATGTAAATGTTTGAACAAGGAAAGGTGAAAAGAAATCCATAGCAGATGTCTATTATGTTCCAGGAATGAAGTGTAACCTCTTGAGTATTGGACAACTTGTTCAAAAGGGGTACAATGTCTTTTTTGAATATGATGTTTGTACCATCATGGATAAACCACCCAGCAAACAATGTATTGTTGAAGTGAAGATGACAAGGAACATGTGTTCCCTCTCAGAATGAGAGCAGATTTGAAAAATGAAGAAGAGATAGCAGCAATGACATAAGAGGCTTTCCAAAGCGAACCAAAAGATGAAAATTGGTTGTGGCACTTGAGATTTGGACATCTCAACTTTGGAGGCCTTAACTTTATGAATAGAAAAGGAATGGTAAGAGGTTTACCATTGATAGAGAAACCATACAGCCTTTGGGAAGGTTGTATCCTGGGGAAACAACACAGAGAAAGTTTTCCTTCTGGGAAAAGCATAAGGGCAAAAGCACCCTTAGAGATTGTCCACTCAGATTTGTTTGGACCGATGCAAACTCCATCACTTGCTAGCAGCCATTACATGTTAACATTTATTAATGATTTTACTAGAAAAACTTGGGTTTACTTTTTGAAAAACAAAAGCGAAGTGTTTGAATGATTTTGAAATTTCAAAGCACTTGTGGAAAACCAAAGTGGGCTGCATATCAAAGTCCTAAGGACTGATATAGGAGGCGAGTATATTTCTAAATATTTTCTACATTTTTGTAGAGAAAATGGAATCCATAAGTAGTTTACAACTAGATATACTCCACAGCAAAATGGAGTTGCCAAAAGGAAGAATAGAACCATAATGGACATGGTAAGGAGTATGTTAAAGGCAAAACATTTGCCTAATGATTATTGGGCTGAAGCTGTACATTGTGCAGCGTACATCTTGAATAGGTGCCCTACAAAAGCAGTTATGAACAAAGTGTCAGAAGAGGCATGGAGTGGCACAAAGCAAGGTGTCACACATATGAAAGTTTTTGGATGTGTGGCTTATGCACACATTCCGGATCAACTAAGGAAGAAGTTGGACAAGAAGGGGGAGAAATGTATTTTCATTGGATATAGTGAGGAATCCAAAGCTTATAGATTGTACAATCCATCCACCAATAATTTTATTCTGAGCAGATATGTTCAGTTCATTGAGGAGGAAGCTTGGGATGGAAGCATAGAGAAAACAGTGAATGTTAAACACTGTTTATATCATGATGAAAATGATGATGAATTGGCTGAAATACATCCCCAAACAACAGCACCAACACAAGGGCAGCAAGGCACACCCTTGATGAGAAATGAAAGCGCTTCTCCAAGCACACCACAAGGAGGAAATTCAAGTGCTTCTTCAAGCATTTGTACACCTAATGAAAGAGGTAAGAAGTTCAGAAATTTAAATGACATTTATGAACAAGAGATAGAAAATGAAGGTATGAACTCTTTGTTTGCTTTATATTGTCATGTTGATGACCCTATTCATTTCGAAGAAGCTATTAAGGATAATAAATGGATAGAAGCTATGGATGAGGAGATTAATTCCATAGAAAGAAACAAGACTTGGGATTTGGTTGAACTCCCAAAAGGTAAAGATGTCATTGGAGTTAAATGGGTCTACAAGACCAAGAGTAATGCTGAAGGCAAAATAGAGAGACACAAGGCAAGACTTGTTTTCAAAGGTTAGTAGAAGCATGGGATAGACTATGAGGAAACTTTTGCACCGGTTGCTAGAATGGAAACCGTGAGAGCAGTGCTGTCTATAGTAGCACAAAACAAGTGGAAAGTTTATCAAATGGACATGAAGTCAGCATTCCTAAATGGAGTGTTAATGGAAGAGGTTTACATTGAACAACCTCTTGGCTATGAAAAGAAAGGCCAAGAGCACAAAGTGTGCAAGTTGAAGAAAGCTCTTTATGGGCTAAAGCAAGCGCCAAGAGCGTGGTATAGTAGGATAGATTCCTATCTACTAGAAAATGGATTTGAAAAATGTGAGGGAGAACCCACTCTCTACATCAAAGAAAAGGATGGTAAAATGTTGATAGTGGTTTTATATGTTGATGATGTTATTTTCGTAGGTAATGATGATTACCTTATTGAAAATTTTAAAACAGTTATGAAAGAAGAATTTGAAATGACTGACATGGGTTTGTTGATATACTTCTTAGGAATAGAAGTAGAACAAGATGAAAATGGGATTTTTATCTCACAGGAAAAATCTGTTAATGAAGTCGTGGAAATATTTAATATACAGGAGAGCAAAGCAGCAATCACTCCCACAGTGATGGGATTAAAACTCAGCAGAGAGGACAACATCAAGGATTTTGATCCTAGTTTGTACAAGAGCATAGTTGGCAGCCTCATGTATTTGATTGCAACTAGGCCCGATATAATGCATGATGTTAGTTTGATTTCTAGATTCATGGAGAAGCCAAAGGATGCACATTGGCAGGCGGAGAACAGAATTCTGAGGTATGTTAAAGGAACCAAAAGGTATGGCATTTTATATACTGCTTCAAAATGTTCAGATTTAATAGGATACACTGAGAGTGATTGGGCTGGAAGTGTAGATGATCAAAAGAGCACTTCCGGTTATGTTTTTCACATGGGTTTAAGATCCATTTCATGGGATTCTAAAAAGTAGCCCATTGTAGCATTGTCTACAGCAGAGGCAGAATATGTGGCAGCTACAACATCAACGTGTCAAGCAATTTGGATGAGGAGGATGCTAAGAATTTTGTGCCAAGAGCAAGCAAAAGGAACTGTGATTTTTTGTGACAATAGCTCAGCTATTGCATTATCTAAGAATTTTGTGTTTCACAAGAGAACGAAACACATTGACACAAAATTTCATTACATCAGGGAATTGGTAAACAATAGAGAAATTGTTTTGGAGCATTGCAGAACTCAGGAGCAGTTTGCAGACATTCTGACCAAGCCACTGGGGTAGAAGAGTTTTTAATTTTTGAGAAAATTCATGGGTATGACTGATAACCCAGTAGTTGAAAGTAAGGGGGAGTGTTTAAATGTCACTTTCAACAGTGGTTGTGAAGAGCTGCTTTCCATTTTTATTCTCCAGTTTTTTCTCCTCTAGCTGCTTTCTAAAATGGTTGAACAGTCAGTTTCAGTTTTTTTTAATCAGGCGCAGTCCTTTTATTTGAAGAACAGAGTATTTTTTTGTGTGTTCGGGGACAGACTCTGTATTTGGTAAAACATAGTATTTTTATTTTTATATGACACACAGAAGTTTTTTTTTTGTATGCGCGGGTGTTTTTTTAAACCCCGTGGTCCCCATAGGTACAGTGTCTTGTTGATGATGGAGGGTGCAATTCATTCACTGCAATCGCAAGTTACATTATATTATAAATCACCCTCCACCGAATGCCAAGGTCCGCGGGTCCACAGACCCCGTGGCAGTTTAATATACAGTCGCAGCCTTTTTGTTTTGGGCCCGATTGCAATATCACATCGCAAGCCTTTGTTATATTGGCCCGATTGCACAATGTGAAAGGCAGACCTGATCCTTGTTATGCAGCGGAGTTAACTTTGATCTCAGGTCTGATCCTAAATCGGAAATAGGAACTTTTCCATTTGGCCCATTTGCAATGTTTAAGTCCGGACCCGATGGACTTTACACAGTGGATTTTAAAATGTTTCGGGTCACAAATTCCCACCGTACCACAAGCCTTCTGGCAGACCCGAAATATTCATTGAGGTGGATTTAAATGGTTTTCGGGTTACAATTTGTGCTTGCATCAGCAGGCCTAAATCAGACCCGATATGAGATTATAGGGTGGAATTAAATTTTCATCGCGAGTCCAAAACATTACGTCAGCATCCCAAGGTTTGTAATGCGAAATGCGTTTATGAATTTTGTTTGAATGGACTTTGAAGTCTGGAGTTCATGTGCGATGCAAAGGTTTCATAAAGTTTTGTTTTAATATGTTTTTATATGGGCGACGAAGGTTTGATATAAAGTCCTTTTTGTAATGTAGCCTAGTGGGCCCGATGACATTTGTTTTAAACAAATTTTAGTTTTAAATTTTAATGTAGTTTGTTTTATTTTACTTTATATGCACAACATATATAATGTAAAAGGCCCGAGAGCCTGTGGAATAAAATGTAATGTTTTTAATTTGAAAAGCACAACAGTGTGCATTTTCAAAAGAGAGACAGAGTGTGTGTTTATGCACAACAGTGCATTATTACAGAGACAGAGAGTTCACTTTGTGTGAGATAGTGAAGTCCTCTTTTGGCACTGCGTCTTGCAGTAGTCCAGTAATTTTTTTTGTAACAGTTTGTTTTAAAGGAATAGAAATTTTATAGTGTTGAAACTTTGTCCCTGTGAGTGAAATTTTTATTTTCTCTGTGTTAAAGAGGAGAGTATTACTCTCTCCATTGTTTGTTCTGGAATTTTCATATATTCCAACAACATCAGTGAGAGGCATGGTGGATTGCAAATTTAATTGGATCTACAAAGAAAACCTTGGATCATTTCCTCATTGGATTGGATGGTGAAATAACTGATTTGAATTCGGGATTTCTCTTAGATTGAATATTCCTCTCACTTTTTTTTATAGTTGCAAATAAAAAAAGGGTTCAAGCAATGAGAACTCGACCATCGCCTCTTGAAAAAACAATTCATGGCCGATGAGAATCCTGGACGAGCTTGGACAATAAATATTGCATGTGGAAGATGACCATGGAAGAAACATTTCTGGTGGCGATGAGATCATGTAGCAGTATGTTTTTTACTTACGAGATTTGATAAATGAATTTGCATGCTTTTGGCAGTTGGCAGGTCAATTTTTGAAGGCATTCGTGTAGCTGCAATTTGCAACACTATTTGAAGGCCACGCTGAGAAACCCTGTCTCAGTTCCTGTTATTTTCCAATGGATCCCGTGATTGATGATCTTTGTTAACAACTTTGTGCATTCAACATTTGAATCAAGTGGACGATCTTGTGGATTATGCGAAGGATCTAGACACAACAGATTGATGCAATCCAGAATGTGTTGGAATCTAAAAGGGGATAGGCTTCAGTGGGAAGGTAAAAAAGTGAATGATGACCTGAAAGTAAGTGACATATATGCCATTCTCATTAAAAACAGGAATCCACAGGTTCATGAATGTCATTTTAAATTCTTTTGGAAAACTAAGGCTCAGATAAAAATGACTATATTTTTATGGCTCGTCTGGAAAGATAAGAACTTAACATGGAATAATCTATAGAAAAAAGGGTGGCTTGGTCCAGGTATGTGCATACTTTTCGGACATGAAGAGGAGAATAATAATCATTTTTTTTATTTATGTTCATATGCACAAGAGACTTTAGATATTGTGTGCAGGTCTTTAAAGATTAATTATCTAGATTACCTCAATACGGAGGACTTTTTATACTGGTGGCTACACAGAGGGGTTAAGATAAGAGAAATCCCAATTATCTTTCATTGGTTTATATGGTGCACCAGAAATAGGAAGCTTTTTGAAGGGAGACCCTGTCAACCCAATCAGTCAGCGTTTCGCATATTCAGCACTTGGGAAAATTTGAAGGGTATTTCTATGACACCAGGTGACCTCTCAAAAAGAACACTACCTTTTGAGTTCCACTATCCTGGAGGTTTCTTTGATGGGGCCTCACAACAGTCAAATTGTGGTTGTGGAGCTTGGCTCATCATCTCACCTGGCTATTACTACAAGAATTATTGGAATGGCGGTAACGGTACCAACATGAAAGCAGAAGCGATGGCATTGTGGGGACTCTTATGGTTCGCCAGGAAATTATTACTGGACAGTTTGTGGACTATTTGGGATTCAAAAGTTCTTATTGATTACATGAAAAAAAAAGTCACAATTCATGTCAATTCCATTATACAGTGGATGGAGAGAATTAAAACATTAAAGGAATCCTTTGGGGAAATTTCTTTCCATCACGTCTACAGAGAAAAGAATATAGTGGCTGATCGGTTATCAAAGGAAGGACTTGATGTCAGATCTGGAGTAATGTTTTACCAGTTCACCAGTCTGGACGACAGCGTAGCATCTGGAGCCTTTCCATTTACATAACTGGGGGTTTTTCTGTTTAACATACTTATGTTTATGCTACTGTTTTTATCTGTTGCTACTTTTTGTAATTTCTACTAAAGTGAGCCGAGTTGGGGCTCATTTATTGGTTTTTTTATGTTTCTGAAGACAGTATTCCTTTTCCTAGAACTGGGATTTTTGCTTTCATTAATGATGTTGATCCACGAAAAGATGTTGTTACTTTTCATCATATATGCTGAAAATGATTGTGAAGGGGATAATCTTTTGTTTTGCAGAAGTTAGCCATTGCCTTCTGAATGTATGTATAATTGTCTTTTTAGACTGGCTTATCTAAGGTTATGGTTTTATCCTTATTATGGCGCATGTCAAGTATATTGACTGTAATTGTAAGATTACAGCTTGGCTGAATGATTATAAGTTGAACTACTACATCTAATATAAACCAAAGTATTTTTCTTGAAGAAAAAAGATCTAGGCTCTCTATGCCACGTTCTTTTCATTCAAGTGATGTCGGGTTCATTTGGGCATGTACCATATCATTTTGGAATGCTTCTTTTCGGCCACGTTCTTTGTTAGTGCTGAAATATGTGTGACTATCCTCAATCTTTTTCACAAGTTATATGGGGGATATTCTTAATGATTTTTTCTTTTTAATCTGTTTGTTACGCACACTTTTTAACGAAGGATTTTTTGAAAAGGTAAGGGCATTTTGCAAATGAAGTTAATTGAAGAATTCCATATGTGTATTTGGTTGGACGTCATGAAATCATTTTTTGGTTAGTTATGCAAATCTAGCGAGATAGATCTGATTTGTATCATGATTTGAAGCATAAAGCAATTGTTGGTGTCATCATTAGCTTTGTTTTGTAGCAAATTTTGGCTTGTGAAATTAATTTTTTTCAAGATCGTAAAAGGTTGTAGGAGTTTTGTGAGAAGAAGGCAGCAGATGGACTTCATAAATAGGTCATTCAATTGCATTATGTGGTAACACTATTGCAAGCAGAGAATGCAACTCTTAAGAATAGATTGCAAACTTCAATTGGTAAAAAATCAAGAAGGTTGAACATTTGGATTCAACCATGGAGAAATATTTCCAAATTCTTGCATATGAATTTCAAGAGAAGATTGACCGCCCTGATGACTTGCAGGAGGAAGTTGAGTCTTTTTCTCACTCAAATTTAAAGAAGCAATTGGAAGAGAAAAATAATAAGCATTTTATGGAGATTAGTTGTTTAAAAGAAACAATGTTGGAACAATATCAAATTTTGAATCAAGATTTTGATTCCTTGTCTCAACAACTAATTAAAAAGAATCAGGTCATTCAAAAGCTGCAAGACTCTAAGAAGGAACTTAAATTGGAATTTAGTCGTCTTCATAAATTTGAGATGGAGACAATTGATGCTAAGGTGCCAAGCTCTCCTTCTTCCACACTTGATGATGTTGAATGTTAGAACCTTGATTTTGATGATCAAGGCTCATCACATGTTTTTGTCACACTCTGTTTTGAAAACCATATTACTGGTATTGGATCTCGATTGTTGAGAAAAATGGGAGATTACCGGAGGAGGACTTGGGAAGAATGGACAAGGAATTTTTATTCCTATTAACTCTGTAGTGAAGACATCAAGAACAAGTCTTGGATACTATCCTATTGTTGACTCGTCACCTACATCCAACTGTGAGGTGCTTGAAGAAATTTCTCTTGTTAATTGTGATAAACATATTGATGACATGGATACTAATGTCATTCTAGATGAAAATGTTGTGGCACTGAATTTTGAGTCCGAAAAAATAAAAAATGAGCTATTTGCACATCCTCATCAGAATAAATTACCTAAGAATCGCCATTCTTGGTAAATTAGTAGTTCAACATTCAGATCATTATAGAAGAGACATGAAAGACCAGTGCCAACCATCAGGATCGACTGTGGATGGATCGATGAATGGCCATGACATCATTTGAACCAATTCTTGAAGAATTCATATAATTGGGTTGCATAAGTTGCTCATTGTTGATTGCCATTGTTCCTTTAGTTGTGTTTCAAGGAGGGAAATTTGTTGTCAAAAAACACTATTGATTCTTGCTCCTTCCATAGTTGTGTTTTGGGGGGGTGGGCAGTTAAATGGTGACAAATATTGTTGTGATTGATTTGTTGACAATTTTCATATTTTGTGTTTGATTAGTGTGATGGTGGTTGTGTTCAGACAACTTCAGGAGTGTTGTTGTATGACATTTTCCAAAATTACAGGCCTCATTGTTTGTTGGTTGGTTGATGGTGTTGCTTTTGTTTCAAGCCTTGTCATGGTTCTTTACCGACACCTAGTTTCTCTAAAGTTTTTTTGGGGAGAAGTTGACAGTATTTTCCTGAGTTGAAAGGACTATATTATTTTTTCTGTGCTAAGTGTCTTTTCAGTTATAAAACATGTGCATAATTTTCTCCATAGTTTTCTTAAGGATTGTGAATTTTAACCATGAAATATAGATGATTTTAGTGAATTATAAGCATGAAATAAGAGAAAATAACACTAAATAGCAGTGTACAACAGAGAAATAAAACACCACATAAAATTTACACAGCAGGCATGATGAAGCAGTTAACCCCTCCTAGGCTACATCTACTGGTCCAACTCCCAATGGCATGTCCATATTTCATTATGCTAAAAAAATTTCAAATACATGTAGTTATAGGCCTCTAATGGCCATTTTCTTTGCACAAATGGCTCCAGAATGCTCCAATTAGTTTAGATTAACTCTTCATTCACTCAGAATGGGCGAAAATTGAGCCTTCAACTCACTTGCCCAGTAACACCTAGAAAAGGTCCACTAATTGTGGAGAACTCCACTTAACTGGAGTTAAAGTTGGCCAAATCCGCACAAAAATAGCATGCTCTAAGTTTTCCACCAGTGCTAGCCGTTAATTTTAATGTTATGGTTAGGGGGTGGCCACATGCCAACCCCAAAAACCTGTAGTTACTGTTTTTTGGAGTGGAACTCGACTTAAACCATGGGTATCAACCTTTAAACTGGAGTTTGAAGTCAGGTTCATGAAACCATCAGCGAAATTGTTGCAATTAACATCGCCATGTGATGAGGTTGCAGTTGTGATAAATGTAACGGAGACTGTGGAGTATTAATCGTTGGAGTTATGGCTTATGGAGCGGAGGGTTTAACATGTGAAAAGTATTTAACGTGAAACCGTTTGCAGAAAATGTTGTCGACGAATGTTTATGCTATGGTTTATGCATTGTCATGTGACCATCCTTCCACGGGACCGTCGACGGGTTGGGACTGACGGCGATCCCAACCCCCACTCCTCTTATCATTACAATTCAAATAGAATCTGAATACATATAAGGTTAAGTAATACATGCATCCCAGTTGGTGGAGACCTATGCGCGCAGGCTGGAGGTCGCGGGGTCGATCCCTGCGTGACCTCTCCCAAAGTTTTAACACTCCACTTTGGGGACATGTGGCGACCTCAAGGTTGGCCATGTGTCACCCTATGATTAGTTCTCTAGAAACAACATACAACCCATCAACTAATAGGACAGTGCCACTTGTCATCCACTGACTGGCTCTAACAAAAGGAATATTCCTCGAAATATTCCTTTTGCTGACTGTGCATCCTCCATGCTGACTGGGCATCCCAGTCAACCCTGTCACAAAATTTAGCTATTTGGGAAATCGATCAGAACGTGATATCTCCCTCATATGACATTTATTTTTCAAGCTACGGTGCCGAAATCAAGAAGACGAGATCTACGCAGCCATCCTAGTTTCAACCCAAACCTAGAACTTTCAATTTTGAGAAAAATTTATGAACTCCTGATCACACCTCCCCATTGGGAAGATTTTGGACCCCAAAAGACTTGATTACATGTTTAGTAGATGAGGGTAAATCTCCCTCACCTTTCAACGTCCATCCACTTTTCCTTGCTTGGCTTACTCCCTTGGAGCCCAACTCGAAGGTAGTCAACACTTCCCCTCTTAGATGCTCTTTTCCTCCTGTCAGAAATTGTATTTTACTTGAGCTCATCCAAAAATTCTGGCGAGAAATCTTCAACAGAAGGCAGCTGAACATCACTTCCTTGATCATCGATCAAAGGTGGCTCATACAAATGTAAGTTTTCAACATTAACAACTGACTACATTTGCATATATGAAGGAAAGTCAAGTTGAAATGCATTGTTACCAACTTGCTTTATGATCTTGAATGGACCATAGCGAATGGGTTTGAGCCTTTTACCTTCCCCTTGCATCCTTTCTTTGCTAATGTGCAACCATACCTCATCTCCTTCTTGAAACTTGTGATCAACTCTATGTTTGTCATGCCTCTCCTTGTATTTTCTTTGAATTTTCTCAAGATGTTCTTGAACTTGTTGATGTATAATCTGAATTTGTTGAATGAAATTTCAAGCCTTATCAATATCACTATGGCCATCTATTGCAACATCCTTCTCAAAGATGAAGTCTAATGGCGATTTTGGCAAACACCCAAAGCATACTTCAAAAGTTGATGTATTTGTACAAGAGTTCTTTGCCCAGTTGTAAGCGTGTTGAATGTAATGTAGTTTCTCATCCCATAACTTAGCATGTTTGCTACAATATCCTCTCAATAGATGCACAATAGTTATGTTCACCACCTCGGTTTGGCCGTCAGTTTGCAAATGAAAATCAGTACACTTTTTCAATTTTGTGTCCATCATAATCCAAAGATTGGACCAAAAATTCCCAATGAACTAGGAATCCCTGTCACTAAGAATAGAAGTAGGCAATCCATAATGAACTCATACATGTTGAAAACAAAGTTCAGCAGTTTGTTTAGCAGTAGTGGTTTTTTTACATGGCATAAGTATACACATTTGACTGAATCTATCCACAACTACATAAAGATAATCATGATGTTTTCTTGACATAGGTTGTAGAAATTAGTATACACTAAGCATGCATACATCCAAATTCCCCTGATCTCACAATATTTAACTTCTTGCAAAATACAGAATCATTCCACTGTTAATCTTTTGCGGAAAATTAATTGCACACACATGTGAAGCATAAATAAAAACAACTGCACATAACACAGTTGTTTAACGGGAAAGCCTGAAGCTGAAAACCCCAACTATCATATATTATGTATAATGGAGATCATGTAACAATCTCATACAAATATTATTACATCAAGCTCTCAGTACAATCAATCGTCACACACTAACATAGAAGAAACCTGCAAATCCATGCACTGATCTCTGCCCTCCTGCTAGCCTGCCTCCATTGCTCAATCCCTACTGAAGAATAGCTCTGAATGAATTTGAATTACCCTTTCCTTGAATGCGTAATTATCATTGGCAACTCCAATGTATATGTAGATGCAATCAATGCATCACTATGGTCACAACAGATAGTCCATCTTTCCCTTTCACCTATCTCTCCACTGGGTCTCCACTGGAATTGACATGCACTGTAGTTAACTATTGTATTGTTTAGTTGATTAATGAGTTATTATTTGTGAATTAATTAACTAATTAATTCACTCCACTCTCACTAGTGTATCATTCAGTTAGACTAGATACAACTAGCTCAACTGAGTCTAACTGAGTTAAATTGAATACAACTCCATGAACTACTCTTCCAACTTTGTCATAACTTTGCCACTTCAGTTCTAACTGAGTCCTCCATGCATGAACCACCAGTAAACCCTAGGAATTGTGTAATTCCTTCAGCCCACTGATTTTCCAAATCTGTGCACTGAAATTAAGTGCTCCAAGAGAATAAGTTGATGTTTATTGTCAAATTATTATTAAGAGCTAATAATAATCGACACTTATATTTTTAGATCGACGATCTATAAATAGACTTCGCCCAATATTCTAAAAATAGAATTTCATCTATTTTTCCAACTTGACCAACCATCCACAAATAGCATCCTGCAACTTCTGAAATATGATCACCATGTCTAAAAATAGGCATACTCTAAAAATAGACTTGCGCCAAAAATAGCCAGTGGGCCCACTTAGCGAAGGCGACTCTTTTCACTAAGCTCATCATCTTTTTGAATCTCAACACTCCCTCTCAAAAAGATAGGGATTATCTTTCACCTCGATCTTACCTCTATGGTATTCGAATTTGCTCCTGGTGAGCGCCTTCGTCAGAATTTTACGCATCCTAATCCTTTGTAGGAATGTACTAAAGCAACATGATCTTATTTGCACACAATCTACGATATGTTAAGATTAGGAATATCAATATGTTATAGACCGTATTGAAACACGAAGTTAATCGAGAGTTTAATGCAACCTACGATTGGTTTAAATATCAACGTAGGATCTAAATGTGAGAATCAGACAAACCAACCGGGATCTTCACGATCGAGATAGCCTCAAATGCATCTTGACTTGCGCCATGCCTTCGCTAAAACTGAGTGCCACAGATCTTTGTTTCTTGTTGTACCAAGAAACTGCCGTAGATACGATACTGAAAATCCCTCCTGATGTGCTCTTTCTGTCTGTTGGGCTTCCTGCCCAATCTGCATCCGTGAAGCCATGCAACTTCACCTCATCCGTCTGTCTGTACCATAAACCATACTCAGATGTGCCCCTGAGATATCTCGATACATGCTTTCCCGCCTTCCAAAAGAGCTTGGTAGGCTTAACCATCGCTTGACTAAGCTGGTTCACCGCATAGCATATGTACGGTCTTGTATTAACTAAATAAATGAGCTAACCCACCAATTGTCGATAGACAGTAGCATCCACTACCTCTCCCGATGTAGCATCTTCTTTCCTCAAGTTTCCTGGAAGAGGAGTATCCATGGGTTTGCAGTCCTCCATGTGAAACTTACCGAGTATCTCCCGAGCATACTTGCCTTGAGATAAAATCACTTTACCTTCTCACTACCATATTTCCAATCCAAGGAAATAATGAAGGAGGCCCAAATCCTTCATCTCAAACTCCTTTGCAAGATCTTCCTTGCATGAGTGTATCCACTGCTCATCACCCGTTAGTATTAAATCATCAACATAAAGAACAATGATTAAAAGCTTACCCTCCACCACAATTTGGTACAAGTTTGCATCCACCTCACTCTTGGTGAAGCCAAGTCCAATGAAATAGCTGTCGATCCGTGTGTACCAAGCACGGGGTGCTTGCTTCAACCCATACAACGCTCTTTTGACCTTACACACATGCGACTCACTTTGTTGAAGATATTAAATCCTTCGGGCTGCTCAATGTACACTAATTCCCTCGTGATCCCATTAATCTAACACAATTTTCACATCCATCAACCAGACATACTGTGCTTGTCTGTGCTAAGAGAGCAAGGATGGTCCGTATGGAAGAATGCGTTGCAAAGGTGCAAGGTTTATTCATAGTCAATCCCCTCGATCTGTGAGAAGCCCCGGGCAACAAATCTTTCCTTATACTTCTCGACGCTCCCATCAGCAGCTTGCTTTACCTTGTAGATCCATCTTGATCCTACAACTGATTTTCCCACTGGTCTTGGGACAATATCCCAAGCATTGTTTCTGAAAATGGAGTCATACTCCTCCACCATGGCATCTACCCATGTGGGCTCCTGCACTGCTTCTTCAAAATAATATGGCTCTGTCACGATACACCTGCTCATAAGAGCCATGTATCCAGTAAATCGGTCAGGTGACTATCTTTGTCTACGCTATGATGTAGAAACTCCTACATTCTGTGTTGCATCAAGTTTCAGTCTCTCAGCTTTTGTGGTATGCTTTTTGCCTTGTCTGATATTTGGTTCTGCATGAGTGGACTCCTCCACTCCATGAATCTCCTCCTGTGTTTTATCCACATCTAGAGGCTCATCTTTAGGAACAAGAAGTTCCTCCTCTGCATGCAAATGTAGCTCCCTCTCAAGTGAAAACTTCATGGCTTTCACCTCATTGCGACGAAGATCCGAAACAACACGGTCATTTATACGTACGGAAAATACACAAGATAATTATGGGGTGTTCACATGACACCCCACAAATATCCCAACTTCTGCAGTAGGCTCCAACTTCTTCCTGGCGTCCTTTGTCACATGAATGTAAACAGATGAGCCAAAAATATTCAAATGAGAAATATCAGGCTTCTTACCAGTAAAATCTTCTTCAGGTGTACTCATGCCAAGTACTCTATGAGGACAATGGTTTTGCACATAAATCGCAGTGTTGCATGCTTCCGCCCACAAGTGCATCGATAGGCCCTGGTCATGCAGCATCGCTTGTGCAGCACCCATGATCGTTTTGTTCTTCCTCTCCGCGACCCCATTCTATTGTGGGTTATGAGGTGCTATGAGTTCTCTTTGAATTCCTTCTATGCTACAGAAGTATTTGAATTTTCCAGAGATATGTTCACCACCATTATCTCGTGATGCTTTCATGGTTCACAGAGCTCCTTCTCCACCAATTCTTTGAATTCACGGAACTTTGAGAACGTTTCAATTTTTATTACCATGAATAGATCCGGCATCTACGAGAATATGTTAGAATTTATAACGGGAAAAATGAAAATTTGCGGAAAAAACATAAAGAACCCAGCAACAAATCACATGAACATAAACACAATGTTTATCCGGGAAAACCCCAAATTCGGGGAAAAACCCAACCAATGAAATTTCATTAAACATTGGCCAAAACCATGGCCAATCCGACCAAGTGAGCCTTCACTACTCACCTCCAGGCCTACATTACAATGAAGTCTTTCCAGCCCTTTTATAGGCTCCATCACATGCAATACCATGGGTCAAAACCATGGGTGCACAAAACCATGTGCCCCAAAACCACCACTGTTTACCCTAGTCAACATTGACTCTATCCCGAATCAAGTTTACTTAACAATTCCCCCCTTAAACTTGACTTGGGGATTATTGACTAAATCCAGCCAAACCTGTTAAGAGAGACAACCCCGCTCACTCTAGCTCTTTCCCCCTCAAATTTTTACCCAGGGTAATTGTTAACTTGACATCCCCCCTATCACCTAGGTCTAACCCAGACTTTACCAGTGATTACCCAGGGGTACGCATGCCATACCAGGTCTTACAGTAGTATGCCCATTTACATGAAAAACAGTAACTCCATTATAATAATTTTTTTTTGTTTCACTGTTGCTATTCTTTGTATGACCATTCTCTACATTCATTCATGATGTCCTCTCCAAAGAGGACATCATAGTTGTACATCAATCTGCCAAATTATTTGTACATATGACATCAATGTCCATATAAAAACAATCCATCTACTGGATTACATGGGTCACTAGCCTCTGTAACCACCAGTCCTCTAGGAATTCTCTTTAGATACATGGTTCATCAATTTTTAATTAATCCACATGCACATTTCCTCTCTTATTTTGACATTCTTCAAATCATTTGATTGACACATTCTGTCAAACAATTTGCATGTAACCAATTCCCATAGTTTCTTACTCTATGGATTTAGAGACCAAGACCTCTCTAAAGCAACAATATAATTCCATATCCTCGACTACTCCTTCATTTTTTATCCAGATCCTTCTCTGCTTAGTTGCATACACACACCTTTGTGGAGTACTTCACAATATGAGTTGTTTACACACATGTTTTCTTCAATTTCATGTCCAATAACCTCTTGATTTGTGCAGGGAACGATCTGAGATTCTAAAGCTCTCAACTCCTCCCACCGGCAAGAGGAATTGGCCCAACGAATTAACTGCAATTTTTGCATGGGAGTTGTTTCTAAGAAAACTCCACCCGTACATTTGGTCCTCAAATGCAATTGCTGACGTGTTTACCAATTTTTTTTAGCTTTATGCACACCACCAATCACTTCTATGCTCCGGAAAATTGACAAATTAGGAAATGTGCACATAGAGATCCACCACGACGAAATATTTTTGATCCACCTCCCGGAACGAAGCTTGATGTCAGTTTGTTTTTATGTACAATTTGGCCACCATTGAATTAATCGCTCTCAAGAATCAATACCATTGGAATATTCGTATTTCCACTTCTATATCGGGAAGGGGATCCCTCTTCTTGCATCGGCTGAATCATTCGAAGGAGCCATGGCTAGCTTGACACCATTTGGAACACCTTCATCTTTTATACCTTCTTCAACGGGACCCCCGTTCGAGCAACTCTTCATCTCCTAATTTCCTCTTATGTGGGACTTCTTTCCAAGTAACGCAAATCTCCATCTGCTTCTCGAGCGACTACCCGATCCATCACCATGTGTATCCTCCTCGACTGCTCTAACGCGATGAACCTACCCCTTAATCGATTGACGGCTAATATGACATCTCTTAGTTTCTTCAGATTAACAAGCTTGTGAATTACTGCTTTATTTGATTTCCTCACAAATGAATTCACATCCTTTCGGGTGCGTCAAGTTTAAGCAGCAGTGACGTTATCCCCTTGGTGATCTTGAGGCATTCCTTCACGCACAGATCTAGATATTCAAACATCATATCTGACAGATTTAAACAAATTTCGCACAATATCCAGCTTTGTTGCACCGGTGGTTTCACTATGCAGCAACGAAATTATATTTCCATCTCAACGTGATTCTAAATTCATACATGTTGGCACCAACATATTAAGCAAGAAAGTATCGTATCCATCAACTAGGAATGTCATTGACTTATCTGAATCCAAAGCCACCTCCAGAATGCTTAATCGGTTTCATATGGCCATGACCGTGAAACCCTTTCTAGGATCGGTTTCCAAACTCTGCGCTAATCTCTCTTTGCATCAGGCCAATACGAACCCTTAGCTTTAGAAGCATTTCTCTAAAATCAAACATGGCTCTGATACCATTTGTTAGAATTTTACCGCAGGAATAATAAACAATTTTACTGAGAGAATTAAACATAAAGAGCCAGCAACAAATCATTTACATAAACACATATGTTTATCTGGGAAAACCCCAAACTCTAGGGAAAAACCCAACCAATGAAATTTCATTAACCATTGGCCAAAACCCTGGCCAATCTAGCCAAGTGAGCCTTCACCACTCACCTCCAGGCCTACATTAAAATGAAGTCTTCCCAGCCTTTTATAGGCTCCATTACATGCAATACCATGGGCTAAAACCATGGGTGCATAATACCATGTGCCCCAAAACCACTACTATTTACCCTATTCAACATTGACTCTATCTCTAGTCAAGTTTAATTAACAGAATAATCATCAACAAATATAACATAATACCTGTATTTTGTTGTTGAATCAACCGAGAAAGGTCCACGCACGCCTGTGTGAATTCTCTCCAGGATCACTGAAGCATGGTTCTCCTTCTCATGAAAGGTGGTCTTCACAAACTTACACATAGTACATCCATTGCACTGATCTAACTGCATAAGAGTACCCTTGGGAAGTCCTGTATAAATCTGCTATAGAATTTTCATAGCGCCATGGTGAAGATGGCACAATCTCCTGTGCCATAATTCTCCCTCATCCCGGCTCACCACTTCTTCTGCTTTGCCCACCATTGCAGCATAGCCATCTACCTCCATCTTGTAGAGATTCTTAACTTGAATCCCTATCCTCTTGGTTTGACCCATTGTTTTATGTCAAAGGAAAGATGTTCCCTCACTAAAAACAACATCATAACCTTTGTCTTCCAACATTGCAACCAAGACCAAGTTCTTCTTCAGACCTGGAACAAGCATAACATCTTTCAACAAGAATGGACTACCGGACTCCCTCTCAAAGGTAATGGTCCCAATGTTGGTCGCACTGTATCGACCATTGTCATCCATCTCTATATGAATTTGAAGGTCCTTCTCCTCCAAGTCACTAAACAACTCCTTGTCTCCCATCATATGGAAAGACGCACCACTATCAAGATACCACACCGATCCCATATAGCTTGAAACCAAGCATGAGATCAAAGAGAAATCAAGTTCAAATTGCGAGGCTAAGGCCTCTCCAGCTGCAGCTCCAACAACCTTCTTGTTCTTCTTCTTCTGTGGGCAGTTAGTGGCGAAATGCCCATGTTCGTGACAGTGAAAACACTTCACCTTGGACAAATTTTGCTTCTTGCCTTTAGCATTGGATTTTGAAGGACATTTCTTCCCCTTCCCCTCCCTTTCTTTGGCAGCCAAATTTCAATTCTATTCATCTTCATTCTTCGATGAAGAGCCATCCTCGTCGCATAGCCTTATCTCATACGCACGAATCCGACCAAAGTCGCTCCCATCTCGCCAGTTTCTCCGGAGTCCATTGACGGAGTCTTCGTAGCTGTTGCAACTCTTCGGAAGCCCAAGGAGAGCCAAGCTCACCAAGTCTTCTTCATCAATAGTAACCCCCACACTTCCTAGTTCATCCTTGAAATGGACAAACTTCGTGAGGTATTTTGGAACACTGTCGCCCTTCTCCATTTTTATTTTTCTGAGCTTGTCTTTAAGTGCCAACTTCCTCTAGTCGCTTATGCTTTGGAAAAAATCTGTCAAAGCCTTCCACATTAAGAATGGAGTGTCTTTCTCGTGAATTCTGAACACAATATGGTCCTTCACACCTTCCAACGGAATTCTTCTTGTCTTTGCTGTCTTCTTTTGCCATGCGTCAAGTAATGCAACATCGCTAGATCCCGGCTTAGGAACATCGCTATCGATGAACTCCTTTAGTCCATTATCCTCTAGCACCACCTCCATCCTATCCTTCCAGGCTATGTAATCCGAGCTCCCATTAAGGGCATACTCCAATCAAAACCCATTGAAAGACATTTCAATGTATACTCAACTTTTGCACCAAGAATCTTCTATAGCAAATTCGAATTGTCCTGACTGTAACTAATGATTCTTTGCATTTCAATCTGCAATTTACCTTTGTTAGATGCATGTAGAAATTAGTATACACCCCAAGCATGCATACATCCAAATTCCTTTGATCTCACAATATTTAGCTTCTTACTTGAAAATATAAATCATTCAATATTGTTAATATTTTGTGGAAAATTAATTGCAAACACATGTGAAGCATAAATAAAAAAAATCGCACATAACACAATTGTTTAACGGGAAATTATGAAGCTAAAGAACCCAACTATAATATATTATGTATCATGGATATCATGTAACAATCTCATATAAATATTAGTACATCAAGCTCTCAGTGCAATCAATCGTATCATGGAAATCATGTAATTTTATAAGATTATGAAATTGAGCTCTAATATAAGATTATAAAATCAACTATCATGAAAATATATATTACTTATTTCCTTATATAATAATTATTATATTTAAAATCTTGAAACATTTTTTTTATTATGATATATCATAATTCATTAAATAATAATTATTATTGTTATTTGACATGTTATATTAATCCTTTTATTTTTTAATAAAACATATAATTTACTCTTTTCAATGTGCTGTAAAAAAATGATTTCCACGTCCTAAATTACATTATAATGGAAACAATATGACCATTTCCCCAAACCTTTTTCTCTACAACCACCTATATCATTTTGTATTGCATAAAATATTTTATTTCACAAAATGCCAAGCATTTCACATAAAATTGGAAGAAACATAAACCGAAATATTAATCACACTTAAAAGAAAAAATACACATAACATGCATTAAAAAAAAAATTCAAAAATAGTTGTTTTTAGTTTAATTTTTTGGAGTTTTTAGAATTTTTGGGAAAATTTTGAAATAAAATCTTGATTTCTGTTATTTAAACTGGTTTTTTTTTATTGTATATATAGATACAGCGCCCTAAAAAACCCCAAGGTCATTTGGATTGTTCAAGTTTACCCTTCAAATTTTTGTTTTTACTAGATTTTAGAGAAATTAAACTTGAAAAATTCACAAAAAAAACTTTCAAAAAAATCGCACTAAACACTACTTGTTTTCAAAAATAAAATACATCGAAATTGAGATTTGCATGTGGCGTACATTTTCACCTTAAAAAACAATAGATAGTTCCACTCTTTGAACGCAAAAATCTTTCCGTATCACGACACAATATTTGATTCATATGTCCAAACTCTTTCCTATCTACTTCTCCCACAGAATCGTTAAAGCCATTCGACTACAAAGATTTGGCGTTGTCCACAGACCACAATTTCCCTAGGTAAAATTGTGACAGCCACCGTAATTTCTACAGGCGAGAAACCAACAACAGAGGAGCTACCCCTCAAGCGCTTCCTGCTGCTACGGTTGCAACTGCAATGGCGGCAGGCTTCACCTCCCGGTGCCTGCTCCCCATGTGCCCCTGACATTCCCCTCCAGTCCATCCGGCATCTTGCGTTGCCATCCGCAGATGATCATGGCGATTCGTGATGTTGGCAGCGAGGACCACTATCACACGATGAGCGGTGCCGTTGTTCATGCCTTATACATGGCTGGCCACTCAGATGCAGTAAAATGTTGAGACACAGAAAGATATACTGCATCTATTCCATCCATGAAGGGAGTAACTTCTACAATTGGGAGTCATATGCGTGGATACACAATCTCACTCATTCTGCTAAATACTGAATGTCACCCATGGCACCCAAAGAAAATAACATTAAATCAGCGTTAATGACCTTAAAAAGTGTGGAGATTAAGATTTGTGTGGATGGCGATAATGGCAGTTTAATGAGACTTTATTTAATCTTAACTATTTAGTGGGATAAAGTAACTTGATTTCTAAACACTATTTTGTTTGTTTAAAGTATTTCCATTTTTTTTCCCAGTTGATAGTTGCTTTAAAGATCGTGGCACATTAGCATTTGCAGTTTCTATTTTATTGTTCATTTTGCAGTTCTGTTATGTCACGTGCATACCTTCAGTTTTCCAAAATGCAAAAATAAAACATACAATAGTACAACGGTATTTGTTTGGATTTTTAGTAGCAATTGTTAGTCATTGACTATTTGGAGAAGAGTGCCTAACATGCTTGTTTTTTTTCTAGATGTATCTTAAAATATTATCAATTTATCAATTTTTTTTAAAGGAAGTTAGTAATAGTTGTGTTTAAAGAAAGTTAAGAAATATGTTTATGGTGCTAACTTAACTTCAGTGTTACTGTGTAGCCATAATAATCCCGATCGGCAATTTTTTTTTATTTTAGGCGATTGTCTACGGAATATAGATGCCCAATTATGTAAATAAGTAGTGATTGTTTAATTTTCACTTTGAATTTAATGGTGAATAAGATTAAAGAAAATTATCATAATTAAAGCATTTTACTTTTATATTTATAAAAGTTAATTTCAATTTAAAATATGTATATTTTAAATTTTTTAATTTATAAAAATTTATTTCAATCTAAAATATATATTTTTAAAATTTTATATATATTTTACATTTTAAGAAAAATAAGTAACTTTATTTAAAATATCAAAATTTCTATAATTTTTAATTAAGATAAAAAAAATAATTTATATATTAAAAAAATAAAAATAAAAATTATATATTAAAAACATAAATTAAAAAAATAATTTATATATTAAAAATAAAAATAAAATATATTTTGAAGGAAACAAATTTACAATAATAAACTTATTACTTAACTTATTACCATAGTATTTACTTATTCATTATCTTAGATTTTTTATTTTATTTTATTTTATTTTATTTTTTAAAGAATGTTAAGTTATATCATTTTTTTAAAATGCTAAATTTTAATGTTAATTTTTACGTCAATGAAAATTAGAATAAAAAATTATTTGTCAAATTTGAAAAAGAAATTGTTTCATTTTTTTTTAAATTGAATGCTAACGAGCTCTCTATCTTCTTGGGGCTCTTGGGATTTGAATTTACAAATGGTACCTACAAATACTCCATGGGTACACTTGCAGATCTTCTAACTTCATACTCCACTTGCTTGTAATTATTAGTTGGTCTACTTTAGTTTATTCAATACTGTTATGATTCCTTATTATGAGAAATTCCATGCTAAATTAGCTCCCCATCCTCTTGGGGTTCGGACTTACAAATGGTACCCACAAATCGTCCATGGTTGCATTTGCAATTTTTTTAACTGCATACTCCACTTGCTTGTATTTACTAGTTGTTCTACTTTTTTGCATTTATGAATATTATCTTCATGCCTAAGTAATGTGAAGACACAGAGAGACTGCCTATAAAAACGATTCAATGAAATTATAGTTCCTTACTATGAGAAATTATGTTAAATAATAAGTAATACTCATTAATTTTTGTTCACAAAAATAATGTGATTTATGTGTTCTTTTATAGTAGCCCCATCCATCATAATCCACTCATAAATAATTATGAGGGTTTTAATTCTTTCTTGGAAGTTTTATTTCTTTTATGAAGACCTTGTTATGGAAGGTTTTAAATAGTTCTTAATGTTTCATTTTTATTGGAGATTGCAATGATATTCATAAAATAATATTATATTTTGATTTCCTTAAAATGACTCATTGCAATTATTTTAATGATTAGGCTATTTACCTTGTATAGAAATAAAATATTTTCATTGTATTTGAATAATTGTGTCCATGACATGAATGAGTAAATGTTCTTATTAAATTCCCTCCATATGATTCATATAAAAAGTGTAAACAAATCTTCATATTAAATTTTATGCCTATGATTTTTATATACATTGTAATATTGATGAATCAATACTATTGATTTAATTGTACCTAGAATTTTGATTTGCAAATAAGATTTGTAGTTTAAGTTTTGCACAACTTATCACAATAAAAACTTGTAACCTATAAAATATATATACAATTTAACATTATTTTTCATTTTTATATGAAAATAATAGTTTATTTTAACTTGTCAATATTGAAAAGTTAAAATGAATTAACCCTTAAGAGTGAAATGTAACATTTCCCTTCATTCAAAATAGATCTCTAATTATATTATAAAATTACAAAATTGCATAATTTTTATTTTATAACCCCAGAGGTGCTTTACAATGAGTATGGGGTAGTATCAAGTTTAACATTTTTAATCTAATCTCAGCCCTATTTAAAAATCAATCTAATTATTATTATGTATACACACAATAATAATTTAAAATATAAAGAGGTTTATGAACACTAAAAAAAAGAGTTACGGTAAATTTAAAAAAAAAAAACGGGAGATATGGTAAATAAAATATAAATAAACTAGAAGTATGGTAAATAAATAAAACCTCTTTTTATATTTACTACATAAACCTCTTTATATTTACGAAAACTCATAAAAAAAGGTTTATTTTTAATACCATGGGCTAAATACCATATTTATAAAAGAAGTATGGTAAATAAATAAGTATAGAAGAGGTATACAGAGTTATGGTAAATAAATAAAAAAATATATCAAAATCGGATTAGAAATCAACATCTAATTATATACCAACCCTATGGGCCAAATACCATGATAAATAAAAGTGGTATGGTACATAAATAAATAAATATTTTTCTATTTACTCCATAATCAGATAAAATATCACACTGCAAACTCTATTCAAATTCTATATATTATGAATCAAAGAAATTACACACATATTTATACATAAAATAGTCTCAAGATAGGAACTCTATCTTGGACGCACAATAATGTGGTTGAGAGATTCTCTCAACCGCACACTAAACTAGGAAAGAATATAGTTCTAGCTACATCCTATTATGTAGGAACAAACTCCTCAAGTAGGGAATTACAACCATAGACAAGTAGGAATTAAATATTCCAACTCCCCCCCTTAATGACTACTTGTCATGATGTTAATTCACAAAGTCTTGTTGTGGTCAAACATAACAAAGAATATGTCGACGTCCATATAAAAGAGCAACCATCCACCGGAATGCATGGGTACCAACCGCTGCAACTGCTAGTCCTGTAGGATTTCCTTCGCATACATGATTCTGTCGACCATTATCACTGCATATATGTACCTACAAATCCACCACCATCGGGCAAATTGCATGTGCAGAACCTCCAAAACAAGGAGAGATCAATGCCTTTCTAAGCCAAATATTCATGTCCAAATAACAATCGCTAACAGTTGCGCTGATTGCGCCTTTTGACGCAACTGTTAGATAGAAAAGTGCGCTGACCCTCTTGTGCTCAGACACACCAATATCTGAGACCATGAGCCAGGCGTTATTCCAGTCCACCTGCTCCTATGAGCACAAAGCTCCTGTGTACACGTAGCCACATATGCGATTTAGCCACAAAGGCGATCCAGCCACTAAGGCTCTATATGTGGTTTCTGGCTCACCACCAACCAGCCACAAAGGCGATATATGTGGTTTCTGGCTCACCACAAACCATCACTTTACAGTGACAAGAGATGGTTTCAGGCTAACCATAAACCATTACAAAGTGGTTTTAAGATCACCACGAACTTTCAAATGCCTTTACAAGGCTTACATTCCATACTTCAACATTTTGGAGTTTCTGGGTACATATAATGACCATTACAACAACCAACTAGACTTGCTTATAACATGCTAGGGAGTCTATTCCACAAACCACACTAAACAAACATTTACTTTGTTGTTCACCATAAACATTGTTGCTGCTTCATTACCTCATCTTCTCCTACATCTTGGGCATCCTTGTCTTTGTCAAATAAATTCTTGGAACTCCATGCTTAAGCTGTCATTCGTTAGAGTTGCAAATTATAACAAGATAACTTTGCCTACATTGAGTTAGCTAGGCTCAATAAGGCTCAATAATCTTTAAACATGATTCCAAGAAACTAAATACAACATAAAATCTTCAGATTAATTTCTCTATCTCTGCCCAAAGATCATTATTTCCCAAATATTTCACCAACGATACCTATGAGGGGTCCACTGATAAAGAAACAGATTTGAAGACATTCCAACTGGACTCAATGCAGTTTATTCCAACACTGATGATCCAGACATAGGCATTCATAGCTACATGAAGAGAACACAATTTTCCCTTCAAAAACAATAATCCAGGACTCCACGGTCCAATCCTCCGTCGTCCAAAAATTCACCTGTTCACAGTATCAAGGTTTGGTAACTGCTTCCAAGCATGCCTCCTCATGATCGCTGACATACTGCAACAACTAAGACCCATTGTCAAGCTAATCTCCTCGCAACTGAACATGCAGATCTGTCTCCATCACACTGAGCACACACACACTCAATCATCCTCCAAGCATTATCCTTAGATGCCATTTCATTGTCATGTCTTCATCATTTCTGGTAGTAAATCATTCCTGCAAATAAATTTGTCTATTGTTGGAATGACCAATTCCAACATAGACTCAAACTCATGACACTAGTTGGCCAAAATAAATGTCACAATAACTAAATCAATTCTTTCAACCAGATTTACATGACCATTCTAAAAAAAATATTAAACAATGGAAAATAATCATGGAAATTTCTATGACCCTTCACACAACACTCTTATGTGCTCTTTCACACAGATTTGCAGATAGCATTGCGCCTGAAGCAACATGCGCCGTACCATTTCCCTCCAACATCTTGACCTCCAACAAGTCTCAGCCTTCACACTCAGAGGGCCTATTTGTATAGACCTCCACCATGATATCATAATTGCAACTGCCACCTTCATATTCCCAGTGCAAAATACCAGTCCCTTCAAGGATTAAAGCCGGAACAACCAATATCATAGTCGCAAAAGGTGCCATATAATATACAGTATTTATGCTATCAAATTTATATCCATGAAGCAAACTCTCTGCAAGAATTGTTTTTGTTGAAGTAGCAAGGCACCCAAAGAAGGTTGTGCCTTATCGTCCAAGATAAACCACCACATTTGGAATCGGAATTTCTGTATGACGCCATGAAGCATCTCCAGCGTACCTTTCAAGAAAATGCAGAATGCATTAGATATGTTCACTGATTCTCCATCGGCTCCTACGTAGAATGCATCCACATCTAAACATCTTCCATCCACCATATAGGCTTGGGCTTCGTCAACGTAATGTATCACTTCAGTTTCTGAAACTTCAGGCCCTGCATTAGCCCACGCCATGTCCGCAGTGAAACGAGCCACAGCAAGAGTAACATCCTCATCCGAAGTCTCCACGCAAAGAGAAGCGTTCCTTTCACCACAAGTGCAAACTCTACGCAGATTACAAATCAAACACCAACAATTCTCTCAGGTCTACATGAGGAGAACTCTATATGCGGTCTAATTTGTCTTCAGGCTCGGTCTTAGAAAAAATCGACGTCGTGACCCATCCTGCTCAGTATGGACACCATCCATAACATTCAAGAGGATTATTGCTATAATTTCCTTTCTATTGTTGCTGAGCCAGAAGCCTGATGAGGTGGTCCGTGGCCTCCTTCAAGTCTTCTTCCTTCAAAATCCTTGTTGGGAGCTCCATAAGCACCACATTAAAGCTAAACACGATAGCCTTGGTTTTCACCCAATCCACAGTGCCACCAAAACCTTGCGATGCTTCCGGTGATCACGTTGAAATTCAAAAAACAACAATATGAGAAATATTCACTGGAAATAAAAAAATGCAAAATCGCAGGCATCCGATTGGGCTCAACTCATCCACGTTGTAACTTGCACAATGGATTCCTCGGCTTCATGGCCTTTCTGCTCAAATTTCAAACAGCAGAGACACTTCCACAAGGTCAAACTTCCTCTACTCGAGCAAGGTATCCATGCATAGATCGACAATGGCTCTTCCACGCACATATCGATGACTCCACGGATCGAGATCTCCAGTTAAGATCCACACAGATCGACCCATCACCGAATCTGTAGCCACCGATGGACCACTCAGTGATCCTCCAGAGAGCTGCAGACACGGGCAGCACTGCTCCTCTATATATTTTCACCTGGTCTCTCCTCACCAAGAAGCAGATTCAAGGCCAACACCGCACCAGCCACACAATCTCCTTTCAGCAGCGATCAACCGTTTCCTAGGCAGTTCTCTCAAGACAGTAGGCATACAAAACTAGACAGTTGTTTCAGTGTTCCGGGAATCCTGCGTGCCATCATCATTCTGATCTCCTCATTTTGACAGTCACCTCACACAACGCTCCTTAGGTAGGCAGCGCTCTCACTCAGATGGACAAACCCAAAAAAAAAAAACTACAAACAAAACTCTCTTATTTTCTATTTCCCTCAGCCCACGAGGGGCAGAGGCCTAGGCCCTTATGGCTCTGATACCAAGATAAAATATCACACTGCAAACTCTATTCAAATTCTATATATTATGAATCAAAGAAATTATACACGTATTTATGCATAAAATAGTCTCAAGATAGGAACTCTATCTTGGATGCACAATAATGTGGTTGAGAGATTCTCTCAACCACACACTAAACTAGGAAAGAATATAGTTCTAGCTACATCCTATTATGTAGGAACAAACTCCTCAAGTAGGGAATTACAACCATAGACAAGTAGGAATTAAATATTCCAACTTAATCCACTTTATATTTACCAACACTCAAAAACGAGGTTTTATTTAGGTTAAACCTACGGGCCAAATACCATGGGCCAAATTATTATTAATACCATGCAAAAAAACATTATTAACCCTAATATTAATATTAAAAGATTAATATTAGTATTATTATTAAATCTAATATTCATATTAATATATTCTATTATTAAAATGAGGGGGATTTGAAAATGAGGGCTCACAAATCACGTGAAGGATTGAACCTGTGGCCTTCGCTAAGGTTCAGATAATCGGCAACAATCACCTACATTGTTAGATGTCAACATCGAAGTAGGGAGGTTTGTCATGGCTTGTCTGAGGCTGGAGGTGTGGGGCTCAGATAGGTGGTATCGATGTGAGTGCAAATATCTGTCGAGTATATAGGAGGCCTCAGACATTTGAATGAGATGGAGGATGAACCTATAGATTATTATTCCAATCGCTTAGATTTTATGTTGATCTGGACAAAGTCTGCACCTCAGATAGTAGGTATGGAGTCACTTCCCGACATCTTTTCGAAGGTTTGGCCAATAGAAATACTTTTGTAGTACTTCCACTATTTTCTCGACCCAAAAATGCCCTGTGACCCGATTGTAGTGTGCTTCCCAAACCATCTTTGCACACTCACTTGAAGGAACACAAAGGTGTCCCAGGTGACATAGTAGTGTCACCTATAGGTGACAATTTGGAACTTTCTTACCCTCCAAGAGCGTCTTGTATGTGTGGCTGAATTCTGGATCACTTCTGTAGAGAAGTGGCCAATCGGAAGCCTTGTGCCCAAAATATTTGAGCGCGGTAGTTAGTGCCTCGATCGGTGGTCGGCTGAGGCAGTCTGAAACATTATTGGTGTTGCCCTTCTTATACTTGATGTTCAAATGAAATTTTTGCAGGTATGTGGACCACTTTTGATGGTGATCATTCTACAACTTCCCTTGTGTCTGTATGAACTGCAGGGGTTGGTGGTTTGTGTGGATGACCATTTCCTTCCCTAAAATGGAATGCTTCAATTGTCGGAAATCCTGCACAATGGAATACATCTCTTTTCCATAAGTGGGATACTTCCAGACTGTGTTGGAAAGTGTCCCACTGTGATATGCCACTGGATGCCCCTATTGAGTAAGAACTTCTTGAATAGCATAGTTACAAGAATATGTCTTGATCTCAAATGGTTGTTGCAAGTCTGGTAATGTGAGCACTAGTGCAGAGCAGAGGGCTTGATGTTTCAACTCTACGAACACCTTTTGTTGAGATTTAGACCAAAAGAAAATTTATTTCGCTCCTCCCTTGGTGACTTGACTCAAGGACCAAGTGATATGAGAGAATCCCAGCATGAACCTGCAGTAGAAATTGGCAAGACCCAGAAATTTGTGGAGCTCTATTAGAGTGGTTGGGGCTAGCCAATCCCGAATGACTTAAATCTTGGCTGGATCCACATGCACCCCTCGCTCATCAATAATGTATCCCAGATACTGAACCTGGGTCATGCCAAAAGTGCACTTCTCCAAATTGGCACACAACTTGTGTTGTCGCAGTGTTTGGAGGACCTGTCGGATGTGGTGGAGGTGCTCTTCCCAAGTCTAGTTCAAGATCAGGATGTAATCCAAGTACACCACCACAAATGAGTTGGTGAATGGCCGCAAGATGTCGTCCATCAGCCGCATTAAGGCCACAAGATGTCATACTCGTTGTTGAGCATTGGAAAAGGTATGCATTTGCCATGTATTTCTTTATCTTTTTCCTTTAATCATGACTCCTTTATATTCTAGAATGACAATATATTGAAGAATTACAATAGAATTGAGGAGATTAGTGCTTATTGTGAAATTAACTAAAGATTGTCTTTTCTTCTATATAGGAACTAAATGAAGTGGGAAGCCACCATTCAGAAGGAAAAGATAAAGCAGGTGTAACTGTTGTCCCTTTAACAAAAGGCCGTATCCAGACAGGAAAATTAAGATCGGAGCGCACAATCAAAGTAAAGAAAGGAACAACGCGGTATCAACACAAGAGGACAAAACGATAACTAAAGTTAGAAGATAGAACGAATGCCTCAGGATCTCTCAATCTTGAGGGATCGCTGCTCAAAGTTATTAGAATTTCTTGTTTCATCCGCTGGTTGTTATAAAAGAACAACACTTGTAGAAATCACAACATTGGACATGTTATGATTATTCAGATTTCCTTTTGTAATTTCATGATTGTTCATCGACTCTCATTAATTTAAACAGAGTACGATTGCTTGTAAACTTTGCTATAGATGATATACATAAATTTGGTTGCCAATCCATTATTTGATACTGGAGTAGTTCATCGGTGCTTCACTAGTGGCTAAGGGCCCAGCCCTGGTGGATCCACTTGCTATTTGTACCTTTTTTTCCCAATTCCAATCGTGTGATGGTTTGCATTAGTTTTCATTTCCTTTAAACCGCATTGCTTCACAGTTATCTTAGTTTTTATCTTATGGTTTAATGATTTATGAAATTGGTGTGTTGCATCAGTGAATCGCATTGCCGTTCCTTTCCACATAACAAGAGTATTTATTCTTTCATAATTTGTGTTGTTATGCTTTGCAGATACAGAGCTTCGCTATTCAGGATTGCTGTTCATTTCCATTAATAGTTTGTTGTTCATTTCCATTAATAGTTTGTTGTTCATTCCCATTAATAGTTTGTTGTTCATTTCCATTAATAATTTGTTGTTCATTTCATTAAAGAGTTTTCTGTTCATTTCATTAAAGAGTTGTTGTTCATTTCATTAAGTAGTTTGCTGCTCATTTTCAGTAAATAGATTCGCTGTTCATTTCTGTTAATTAGCTTTACTGTTTATTCCTTTCTTGCAAGAGTTTGGTTTTTCTTTAGAGTGTTATTAGAGAGAGCTTGCTTAGTCTATTTTCATTAGCATCATTAGTGATTTAACACAGTTACCATTTCCATTTAATTGCTTTAGTGTGGAGTGTAAGATCATCAACTGTAAAGGGCATTGGTTGTTACTGCCTATGTTCTCAGATTGATTACCTTGTTCATATTTCATTTACATTAGTTGATAGAGGAAAGAGTTATTACTACTACATCCTTGACTGATGACTGTTGAGTGAGTGATTGAACTTAAAAACATTAAGTTTCATATTGTTATAATTAGATTTCATTTTCAAGCATCTGTTTACTCTTGTATTTAAGACATTGTATTGCACATTGAAGAGCACTACTCTTAGATTAAATTGCCACCTCAGACTGAGTACACTCTTGAGATAAAAATTCGTACCTGGATTGATAATTAATGTAGGATAAATAGGATTTAAAAAGACACCTTTTATACCTCAACATTTTGGCGCCGTTGCTGGGGAGAGTGTAGCTATTTAGAAAAGAGTGATGTATATTTGATTTTCTCTGCTAGGGAAGAACTGGGTATTAAAAACGGAAGGTAAGAACCTGCGTACCGAGTGAGGAACATGCTCGTTCATCTTCCTGCTTCACAGCAGAATTGAGTGAAAATTTAAGGTAGGAATGAATGCTTGCATTTTTTTTTTAATGACTAGAAAATTTAAACAAAACGAAATTCCTACTAGACCTGAAAGACCTAAGGGACTGGTGACCCTTGGGCGAACAACCTTCATCGATAATATCATTAAAAAATCTGAATCTCAGTCAACAGTAGGCCCTAGAAAAATTTCTTCTAGACAACCTACTAGCTCCCTTTGGGCCACAGAATCACCATCTATAGCTTTTGCTGAGGTGCATAGCCAAACAGAAGAGACTGAGCAATATTCTCAATAAATTGAGAATTGTTACACTGAAAACTGTCACCTTGACATTCTGCTGACTGTATGAGCTCATTATTACTCATACTTCCTCCTTTTGCAAGTCCAATATACTAGCTCCTCATATCAAGCTTCAAAATCAGAAGAAAATCCCTAAAATCCCCTAAGAATTGGTATCGCACTTTCTCTATGCATTCCCTGCGGTCCCGCACCGAAATCTTAGCCTGCCTGCGGAACCATACCGCACGTTCTTTGTGTAATGGGTGCGGACCCCTGTAAAACATAAAAAGGCGAGAAAATGAATATAAAAAGTGAATTCCAGGTGAATTTCACAAGATTCTAGACGGGAATTTTCGGGAATGGATACGCTTTGAAGCCGGTTCATGCATCCCTCACTTAATGGAGCTAACTCTGATGTAAGGAGCTTATCCCTTTGAAGGAGGATTCTATCCCTTCATATTTGGAACTAGAAACCTCCTCTCTTTCACTATAAAAAGAGGCCTTGGGTATCTCAAAAGGAGTTCAAGCTTATGAGATTTGAAGTTAAATGCTGCTGAGATTTAGACTTTGAACTAAGATTGTGAGGTTAAATCACTCATCTCCATTTGTCTTAGTTCAAAGAGTGCAATGCTTGTCAGAGTAAAGGAGATTCCTGCTTCGGACCCCGGGAGGACCTGCACAACATCAAGGCACAGGTTGTAAAGGTTTTATATCTTTAAAGTTAATACAAATATACTCATTTCTCTCATTAAACTGTCAATTTGTGGTTTATTTCATAAATTCCTTGATCATTATGATAAGTATGATTTATGATAATGTCTATACAGGTGCTGCTTAATCTTTTTCCTTGTTTGTGATTGTAGATATACGAAGGACGTTCTTTCAGTGCACGGGAAGGACTTCAACAACATCAAGTAAGCAAGCAAGCGTTGGACAAGAGGTAGGTTCTTACACCCGTATAGTGTTTTTATAAATCTTATATGCTTAGAGAGAGATTAGTATAATTGGCTGTTTGTTGCTAGTTACCTTTTGTACTAGAGAGATCGGTCTTGTCCGCAAGACGGATTAATCTGCACAACAAAATGGCGACTCCGCTGGGGAAGAACTTGTTTGTTCTTGGTTCTCTTTGATTTTTGACTTGAGAAAAGGTTTCTTTTTCTGGTTTTTGATTGATTCACATCTGTCTGGGTGCTTTAATTTTTTTCTGTTTTTGAAAATTTAGAAGTGTTTTGAATTTTTCTATCATTTTTGCTAGGACCGCACTCTGCATAACTGTTACAGTGCGGGCAGTTTCGCACGTTCTTTATAGAATACAGTGCGGGACCGCACCTGTCAACAATACTTACATGCGGACCCTGTAAAAATTTTGAAAAATTTCTAGGTTTCTTTTTCTGGTTAATTTTTAGATCTTTGGTTTCTGCCCAGACTGGTTATTGTGTCTATCAAGAATTCATTGTTTATGAACTCCAACAGTGTTAGTGTTTTGAATGATTTTCTAGGAGATTTTGCCGATTGGATTATTTTTCCTGTTTGGTCTTTGTAGTAATTCAAATTTTCGACAATTTGTAGTATCTCAGATCACATAAGATCTCTTTTTGTCTCTTGAATCCGACCTCATTGTGAAAACATCCTAGTTTGAGAAATTAAGCCTTTTTTATTTCTTTGCAAATCTTCGAAAAGAACTTGCTTTAAAGTTTTGAATTTCATTTATTCTTTGAGTGTTTTGAAAAACATATTTTGAGTGTTTTTGATCTGTTTGATAGATTCTTAGTTTGCTGAACAACTAAGAGAAACATTCATAAAAAAAAAACTCTAAAAATCTTTTACTCAAACTTAGATTAGTTTTTTAGATTAGTCTTCATAGTTTTGAATAGTTTTAATTTTTGTAGATTTCTTTCGAAAGAGAATTGTTTTGTAGCTTCTTGTTTGGAAAAGAAAATAGTTTTTCTTGTGAGCTTTGATAGTTTAACGAAAAGACAAAATGTTTCTTTCACTTAGTTTTCATGTTTAAAGAAGAAATTTGAAAGTTGCATTCTCTAACTCTTCTTTAGATAGAAAATTCATTGAAAGAAAAAAGAATTGAATATCATCATAGGTGCATTTTAGTGTTTTTGGAAGTCGAGTCTTCACATCATACAAAGTTTCATTTCCGCGCCCATTGACTTAAGAAACAGCTATTAAAAAGTAACGCTTAAATAAAATTCATCTAGTAATCTTTTTATTTCTAGGGCTCTCATCACCAACATAGCTTAGGCTAGTATCTTGGAGTAGGGAGTAATTAACTCTCCAAGATAGATAAAACAAACAAGTAGATATATCTTGCGGTAGGAAGAATTCCAGTTGTTGCATGTATGCTTTGGGAAGCTCCTCTTAAAGGAGTTAAGCACGAGATCATATCTGAACCAGTGGGGTAATCAATCCTTCCTCATTTGGAACGATAGAAGATATACACGTATTAAAAACGGTAAACCTCGGATAGACCATTGTCGAGGAGCCAGGGGTCACTTGTCGGTAAACCTTGGATTCTGTTCAAGGAGCCTTCAAGGGGATTGAGCTTTGTTACTCTGCCCTTGCGTGTGTGTCGGATCGTAAACTGTTCCCCCAGGTATATTTGTTTCGATTGGTAACCTTAGAGGCCATAATCTTTAGGATTCTTTCCTAAGGTGACGGTGGAGGGAAGATCCCACTGTACCTGGAACAGACGTCGACTAGACTCACTTGGACTCTTTGGGGGGTTCTCTTCACTCGAGATGGTTATGTGAAGAAACTTGTGCCAGTCTGTTTCATTAAGCAGGTTGTCGGGGTAACTGTTCCAACCGCCCTTTTCGTGTTAAAATTCTACTAAGTTGGATTTCATCACCAACTAGTGATTTTAGTACGGAAAGTTACTTGTTTGTGTGTGGTTTGAACTCTCAGATTTTTTAAGCGAGTGGTTCAATTGTTTGTTTCTTAGAGACTTTAGGTGTTTTCATTGAAATTTTTCTTTGTTTGTGTGTGATTAGATAATTTTTCATCGTGGCGGAATTGCCAAGACAATCCCGAAGAATACAAGGGAAACCCCCTGAATTTACACCAGGTCATCTTGAAGGGCTTCGAGCTCTAGTACCACACAGTAGCCGTAGACTTAGATCAACAGAAGCTGAAAGCTCTGCTATTGTGATACATCCTGATCATCAAATTCCTACAACATAATATATTCAAGAACCGATTTCAGTTTCTGAAGTCACTGAAAATATTTCTCCTACTGGAGAATTATCTGACGAACCTGAAATCTCTGAGCCTGAAACTGAATCTTCTGTGTTAGAAACATCATCAGGATTTGTCTCACCAACTTCTAGTGATCCAGGTTCACCCAGGGTTAGAAATATCATTACTGAAAATCTTCCCTCTGGTCTAATTTCTATAGAATAACTTACTAATCCAGACGAAGACATATCTCTTCCCAACTCCCCTCAATCGATAAATCTTAGGGAGCGTGAATCTATTTTCTACAGCCCTATTCGAACTAATCCCTGGTATCTTTCTTTAACTGATTTTTTAGAGAATCTGGGTCTTGCTTTTTATCCACCTCGAGTTCCATTTCATCCTACACCCAGAGGTTATTATCCGTCATCTATTATGGCTGGAGAGTCATCCATGTTTTCGCAAACGCCTGAATCTTTTTTACATGGTGGTCCTTCTGTTCCTGCGGGATATCAGTCTTTGTCTGGTACTTTCTCAGGAGCAACTCCTCAACCTATCGAAAATGTGTTATCATCTGGTCTAGATGGACTTAAAATTGAAACGTCGAACGCAGAGCAAGTTTATATGATGTCTGGTAACATTCCTAATCCTCAAGCTCAGGGCAGTCAGTTTCCTTCTGGGGGTCAACCTCAGGGAACTCAGTTACCGCCTGGGGGGCAACCTCAGGGTATTCAATTACCGCCTGGGGGGCAACCTCAAGGTAGTCAGTTACCACCCGGGGCTCAACCTCAAGGTAACTTTTTCCCAGGACAAACTGTGGATCAATATTATTTTGGGGGGCAACCCCAAGGACAGTACATACCCCAAGGTTACCAACCTCAAGGACAGTACATTCCTCAAGGTCAACCCCAAACTCAATATGCTCCTCAGGGTCCTCAACAACCCCAACTTCAGTACGTGCCTCAAGGTTATCAACCTCAAGGGCAATACCCAATGCAAGGTTACCAACAGCCTTCTGGTCAACCATCTGTTCAAGGAGCCGGAACTTTACCTTATTATCAACCCTACGTTCAACCAGGTTTTGGTTCTTACGTTCAACCTTCTACGGGACAATACCCCGGAATGATGGTGTGGGATCTGTCCCAATATCAACAGCCTTTGCAGCCTAATGTGCAGTTACCTTATCAACCTGGTTAGCCATTGATCTCTGGTTCAACTCAGCAACCTGGTCAGCCAGCTATTCAAACTCCTGCACTTAGTTCAGTTCAGCAGGCTGGGCCTAGTACACCTCAGACTCCGCCCCAAACTGCTGCAACTGCTACAACGTCTGTTCAACCTGTTACACCTATTTCTGGAGTATCTGTAGCCCCGAGTTCGGCTATCCCGGTATCCGTGCAAATCCCTCAAGTCTCTGTACCTCAGTCAGGGCCTTTAGCTCAGACTACAGTTCAGATGCCTGCAGGACAAGCCAGTACAAGTACCGTTGTTACGAGTCAACCTCAGTTTACTTATCAACCGTACCAAGGACAGCCGCAATACGGTCCCTATGTTCAGAATCCAAGCTATCAACCATACCCTGGTTATACTTATCAACAACCTCAGTGTGGTCCGATTCATCCTGGTTATCCAGGAGGTTATACAATACCCAACGCTAATCCGATTCCTAGTTATCCTGGGTATCCGCCTCCTGGATCTGCTTTGGCTTCTCAAGGTTTTCGTGACCCTAACCGTCAGTTACCGTTCATCGCAACTTTGGATTTACCAGATTTGACGCGCCTTACTAATGATCCTATTTTCTATTATCAGAATTGGCCGTCAATGCCTCATAAGTTGCCCAGTGATATACCGAAATTTGAAGGTAAGTCAGGAGAGGATCCATCAAATCATGTGATGACTTATCACCTTTGGTGTGCATCTAATTCGATTATAGATGATTCGATTCGCTTACGTCTTTTCCAGAGGACACTCATAGGTCTAGCAGCCAAATGGTACATTGAGTTACCACGAGGCTCGTTTCATAATTTCAGTCAGTTAGCAACGTCTTTCTTAACTCATTTCCAGTTGCCTGTCAGATATGACAATGGCACAGAATTATTAACTTCACTAAAACAATCTACGTCCACGTATATTTCTGATCATATTCATGAGTGGCGACGTAGACGACGTTTAGTGAAGGTTTACATTCCGGATCAAATTTTGGCAGAATGGTTTGTAAAATCATTACTGCCTAAGATCACTGAAGATGTAGCTAAGGCTGGTGTTGTTACTGAAGAGCAAGTAATTTCTCAGGCTCAGTACCTTGACCTCGTCTATACGCAGTCAGGTACTTTACATGAAAAAATTCCCGATTTACCCAAACAAGGTCAAATAGCTGCTGCTCCTTCAGGGTCTCATGCCGCTGACGGTATGATTGGTACAGTTAGTTCTAAAAGTAAGAAGAAATCCTCAAATAATTCTTCTCCAATTATAACTTTACCTGATTCCCCGAAGGGAGAATCCTCTCAAGAAGTTTCTGCCGATATTCATGTCGTTGAAACATCTACGGCAAAATCAAAATCCGGTGGTAAAAAGAAGGGGAGGAACAAAAACAAGAAAAATTCGAAAGAGAAAACAGATAGAGAAGAATACAATGATGAGAAACGTAAACCTCGCTATCCTTGCTTCATTTGTGAACAAGATCACTTCACGAAAGAATGCCCATATCGAGAGGAGGTTATGAAACTCATTAAAGGATCGCAACAACCTGCTGTCTTGAAGGATCCTTTTCCAGTTCAAGATAGTAAGATGATTGGTTCTTCCTCGACCACTTTAGAAGAGCCTATTATGATGATTTCTCATGTAAGGGTTGCGACGCGATCGCAAGATTACGGTTCTAAGAATCCCGTTGATGGCAAAGAAGGAGAGTCTTCTAATGCCAACGCATCAAATACAAATCCTCCTGTTTCCAATCCACTACAGATCGAGAAACAAAATCCAGACTTGATAATTAAACCGCCTGCTAAAGGTGTTCTTCGTAAATCAGCTTTCAATCCACATGCGAGAGCTGCTCAGAATTACAACATTGTTGAAGATTTAGCTATTTCTCCTTCAGCAATGTCGGCTTTGGAAGTGCTGCAATCATGCCCAGCACAGCGTAAATTGTTATTGTCTGCTATAGGAGCTGTTGATGTTCAAGATTCTAACCTCATAATCTTCGATTTAGAAACTAGTACACCACGTCTCCCTCACCAAATGGCTTTCCAGATTCCAGTGTTAGTCAAAAACAGACCTATTTTTCGAACTGTGATTGATGAGGGAGCTTCAACGTGTATTATGTCGCTTCAGTGTTGGAAATCTCTTGGTTCTCCTACACTTAACCAATCTCCGATGATTCTAAAAGCTTTTGATGGTCGAGGTTTTCAACCTTATGGTATTTTGCAGGATTTACCCATAGGGGTTGAAGGGAAAATTGTTAATCTAGATGTGGAAGTGGTTGATGCCCCTCTAGATTACAACCTTCTACCGGGTCGTAGTTGGTCTTATGCTATGACTGCTGTTGTCTCTTCGGTCTTTCGACTTATAAAATTTCCATATCAAGGAAGGATCGTGACAATAGATCAGTTAACTTATTTTTCGTCAGACCCAGCCTCTACAGAAACAATCCAGCATGTTGGTAAAACGACTATCCCTTATAAGGATGTTGGAGTAGGTTTGGTTAAAGATTCTGGTTTGCTAGGAACTTTTTCCTTTCCTCCTCCTAACGTATCGTCTTCTACTGCAACTATTCATATGATTTCATCAGACACTGTTATGTTTGATGATCCTTGGATTCTTCCTTTAGAATCCGAGATAGATTCATTTGATGGCGCGATGCCTTTGAGTCCGTTTGAAATTGCGTACCAGACTGTACAGTATTTTTCCAACCCCTTTTCAACCGAAATTGATCCAATGAATGGGATCCAAGAGGAATCGCTTTCTATTTCTAGTTCAGACGCAACGACATTTCCTGAAATTGTTCATACAGATGAGCAAATTCGTGAGTTTTTGTCTGTTGATGATTTACCATGGGAAGATCTCCATCATAGGTCTTCATTCTTACCTGAATTAGATCATTTTGAAAATGATTTCGCTTCAATCTTTACTGCTAAATATGCCAAGGAACCTCAGAATCCATTGAAAAATCCTGATTCTGAGTTAAATTTAGAAAATATATCTAGAACGGTTCCAATTGACATTTCAGTAAAACCTGGAATAATTGAAAACATTCATATAGGTGCTTGTTGTTCAGACGAAGAAATTCAGATTTATAAAGCCCTATTTCAAGAATTCCGTGACGTGTTTGCCTGGTCTTATGAAGAAATGCCAGGAATTGATCCATCGATCGTAGTACATGAGATTAAGACTTACCCGGATGCTAAACCTGTTCGTCAACGATTACGTCAAATACATCCTAGAAAAGCTACTGCTATAAAAACTGAAGTTGAAAAATTACTTCGAGCAGGATTCATTTATCCAATTCCCTTAACGGATTGGGTATCGAATATTGTTCCTGTCACTAAAAAACAAGGAACAATAAGAGTATGTATCGACTATAGGGATATTAATCGAGCGTGTCCAAAAGACAATTATCCAACTCCCTATATCGATCAGATAATTGACGATTGTGCTGGAAGTGAACTATTTTCCTTTATGGATGGTTTTTCTGGCTACAATCAAATAAACATACTCCCTGCAGATCAACCTAAAACAGCTTTCATTTGTCCGTGGGGAACGTTTGCCTATTGTAAACTACCTTTTGGACTAAAGAACGCTGGAGAAACTTTTCAACGGGCTATGTCTTATGCGTTTCATGACATTAAGCACATTGTTCAGCCATATCTCGATGATTTACCTGCTCATTCATTACGTAGGGCCGATCATCCCACTCATTTACGAGCAATTTTTATGAGATGTCGGCATTATCGAATAAGGTTGAATCCGCATAAATGTGTTTTCTGCGTAGAATCGGGTCGTTTACTGGGATTTGTTGTTTCGAAGTCAGGCATTCGTGTTGATCCTTCGAAGGTCGAAGCTATTGTTAAATTGCCTCCTCCTTCGACATTGCGCCAACTCCAAAGTTTGCAGGGGAAAGCAAACTTTTTACGTAGATTTATTCCGAACTATGCCGAGCTTGCGAAGGGTTTTACCCGGTTGTTGAAACATGACATTTCGTTCTTTTGGGATGAGGTCGCTGATCGATCTTTTAATGCACTTAAACACGCGTTGACCCATGCACCGTTATTGCATCCTCCCAACTACAACCAAGATTACATTTTGTATCTCGCTGCTTCTCATTCCACCATTGGAATGGTACTAGTTCAGGAAGATGAATCTCACAACGAACATGTGATTTATTATCTTAGTCGAAATTTGAATCCGACTGAAATCAAATATACACATGTGGAGAAATTGGCCTTGGCAGCTGTTCAAGCCGTCCAACGTTTTCGACATTACATATTGTTACGTAAAACCACAGTAATTTCTGATTGCAACCCTATGATGTATATTTTGACCAGACAATTGCTAGGGGGCAAGTATTCTAAATGGATAGTTATCCTGCAAGAATTTGACTTGGAATTTGAGAAATCCAAGGCAAAGAAGTCTTTGGTTTTTGCGGAATAATGTGTGATTTCCCCTCTACTGATACTGAAACAGTGGCAGAAGAGTCCATTGTGGACGAATCTTTGTTTCTTATCAGTACGCTTGATCCATGGTATGGGGATATTATTGTGTATCTCCAAACCCAATCTTTTCAGCCCGAAATTTCACGGACACAGCGACGGAAAATACGTTTCCAATCCCAACAATATAATATCATTGGTGATACTCTTTATCGACGAGGAGCGGATTCTGTTTTGCGACGTTGTCTAACTCATGAAGAAGCCGAAAAGGTGCTAAATGACTGTCATTCTGGAGCATGTGGCGGTCATATGTCTGGGTATGCCACTGCCCAAAAGATATTGCGTGCAGGTTATTTCTGGCCAACATTATTTAAAGATTGCATTTATGCGGTTCGGAAATGCCACAACTGTCAAATTTTTGATAGGAAAATGCGCGCGCCACCCGCTCCTCTTCACCCTATAATTTCTGTTGGTCCATTTGCAAAATGGGGTATCGATTTCATCACATGTAACCCTCACTCGGCCGGGGGGCATGCCTATATTATTCTCGCAGTAGATTATTTTACGAAATGGGCCGAGGCGATGCCTACATATTCAGCTGACGGCAAGACTACTGCAACATTCGTATTCAATCATATAATTGCTAGGTTTGGTGTTCCTCAAGCTATTATTACAGATCATGGAAGTCATTTTCGGAACATCATGATGACTGAACTAACAGAACAACTTGGCCTACGCCACGATAGTTCCACTCCGTACTATCCACAAGCAAATGGTCTGGTTGAAGCCATTAATAAAGTTCTAGTCACCATGATTAAACGAATCATTGGTATTCACAAAACGAATTGGCATTCCATGTTATTTTCAGCGCTTTGGGCATATCTAACCTCAGTCAAAACATCAACAGGTTTCACTCCTTTTCAACTGGTCTACGGTTTAGAAGCTGTGCTGCCGATTGAATGCGAGATACCGTCACTAAAATTAGCCGTAGAATTACTTCCAGCTACGTCTGAAGAGGAAAAACGTTTCTTGTACTTGGCCCAATTAGATGAGAATCGACGAAGTGCTGCAATAGCAAACGAGACTCATGTTAAAAGGATAAAAGCTCAGCATGATAGAAATGTGACCCCTCGAATTTTTTCAGAAGGAGACCTAGTTTTACTTTATGATCAAGCTAACGACAAGCTAGGAGCTGGAAAGTTCGTGCCTATGTGGCATGGTCCTTACATTGTGAAACGAAAGTTAGCAAAAGGGGCCTATGAGTTAATAGATTTTGACGGTGTCCCTTTGGATAAACCCAGAAATGGGCTTTATCTAAAGAGATATTATGCTTAAATGAGGTGTGGAGATTTTTGTTAGTTTAGATTTTCTTTACTGCTGGTGTGTTTTAGATTAGAAAAGTGTGCCTAGTTTAGAAGTGTGTTTTTGTCACTATGACTGCTTATCTGAGTTTTACTCTTGATATTGCAGATGTCGACGTCTCTTCAAACCTACATTGGTTTTGCTGATGGTGCTTTTCGTAGTACACGGAACATTTCTTCCGCAGCTTGGGTTATCTATTCACCCTCTGACAAGTTAGTATCCATGCATGGGGTAAGCCTTGGTCAAACAACAAATAACATTGCCGAGTATAGTGCAGTGATTGAGTTATTATCTGAGTCCATATCATTTGGAATTCGGAGTTTGATTGTAAGGTTGGATTCTGAACTTGTTGTATTACAGCTTAACATGGTTTATACCATTAGAAATCCGGTGTTATTACGGTTATTTTTGAGAGTTCGTCTCTTGGAACGTGAGTTTGATTATATTGAATATCAGCATATTCCAAGACGTTTGAATACATTAGCAGATTCGATTGCTTCTAGTATGATAAATAGACATTTGCAATAATTAAAAGCAGTAAAACAATCAACATTCATTTATGTACACAGATAGCCGTCAAAATAGTGATATATATATCATAGGAGTGTGTTCAAAAAATATACATCGTCTTCGATCATAGGTTAGAAACACCTTATGATCGGCAAAAATGGTAATACAAAAGTACAAAAATGAGTCTACACAATCATCTCATCACGGATGATGATCTCTATAGGAAACAACTGCTCGGGCCACCCTGCATAGGAACCTCCTGAAAGGTCCTGGGACTCCAATCACATATCTTTGTAGCCTGAGAGGAATGTCATCTATGCTGGTCTCTGGTATGTCTAGAGTCAGGCGCTCTAGATGATGCTCCAAATCAATCAAAATCTCTATTGATTGGCCTGCTGGGGCTGGAGCGGGCGCAACTGGTTGTCTCCTCTCGAAAGGTTGGAGATGAGCTGGTCGTTGTGGACCCACATCTGTATTTAAAAAACTTTTGGTTATTAGTTTTCTAAGACGATAAAAAATTTAAAAAATTAGAACTTAGTAAACGTTGAAAAATGTTTTACCTGAATCATCCCATTGTTCCCCTGCAGGGAGAGACATCTCTCTATCTCCGCGGAAATCTATCCCTGCATATGGAAAATCCTCTATCATGAAAACTTGGCGATCCAGCCAATGAAAATATGAAGCAGGGAATCGTACAATCTCAGTGCCCTCAATAGCATGACGGGCCATCAACGCGGACCAGCGAACCATTCTCGGTTCTCGAGGTCGACCGGCATCAACTGAAATACTCTGTGGAGCTAACTGAGGAATCCTCTCCAAAGCAAAAGAAACGACAATGGATCCGTATCCAAAGTTTTTTAGTTTCCCGGTTTTTGCTCTGGTAAGTTGGCCTTTTATATTGGCCAACACGGCTTCGCACCAGTTGAAGATGGTGTCGCGAAAACAGTCCACTGCAACACGCATTTGGGAACCAGTAGCTACATGAAGCGCGGCGCTCCCACATAGTTTGGTAACAGTGAATGCTATAACTTTCAGTTCAGGACGGATGATATGTTTTATGTCAATCCGTTTTTCCCGAGGATCTGCCTGATCATCGCAAAATTCGAGTTGAAGACTAGCGACAGTCTGGCCACCTGGCCTAGTCCCAAACAAAGATACATGTTCGCCCCTCTTGGACAAACCAGTCAAAAAGTATATATCCTCCAGCTCAATTTCGAGCCGGTGGCCACCAATGAAGAAACACCGGTCCTCCACATGCCATCTGTCTACCAACCATGTTAAGAGTTCCACTTGTGCCCTCATGCCAGAGATGGCCCAGAATTTGTATAAGCAGCATGCTTTTAATGCCCTTTGTGTGGGAAAATGGAGTATTGCAGCTTCATCCACTTCCTCATGTTCCCTTTCTCGCCAAATAAGCATCTTGTTAATCCTGCAACACAAAATAAGGCATATTAGAATGATTTCATTTAAAAAAATTTGGCAGAATTTTGAGAAAACAGTGCTTTAAATTTAACTGCGCGGGTACCGCACCCGTTATTTATAAACAGAGCGTAGCTCCGCACGTGAGATGTGTGCCGGGTGCGGTACCCCCGATTTTTTCCCATTCAGAAAAAATCGGGGTCCGCAGGTAACCTGTGTCCCGCCTGCGGACCCCGCGGGCGCATTTTTGAATCAATTTTTGCCCTAAAAAATCAAACTAAAGCCTAAAAATGAATTTCAAACGGATGAAAAACAAGATAAGGAGGTCGTGGATTACCTGGGGCTGACGATTTTCGATTCCAACGGTTGAATTTTCCAGAATCTTCACGGGAACTTTTTTATCCAAAAGCTTTTTACTTTTCACTCTGCAACTGAACGGTGAAAATGAAATAGAAAAAGTCCTTTTATAAGTTTTTTCGAATGAATGAATTGTAAATTTATTTATTTTTCACTTTAAAAGGGATATTTTTGAAAGCATTTTTATTTATCTTAAACAGGTATGTGTAATGTTTTGAGTTTTTGTGCAGAAACAGGATTTTTCAGGTGAAATGATTATTTTTCAACAAAGAGCATACTTTTATCACTTTTTCGGACTCTTTCAAAAAATTTTACGAAAAAGCGAAACCTTGGAGTCCTCTTTAAGCCCTTTTCAGACTCTCTAAATATGAAAAGATTGCCGAGTACTTGACTATTCGAACTCGTTAAAATAAATGAACAGTCGTCCCTTCAGTATAAGTTTACCCCTTTTACGGACTGAAATGGACTATTTACGAAAAAGGTATACGTTGACTAAATATGGTCAATAGAGTTCTCTCCCGCATTATTTTATCCTTTTTCGGGCTCGAGAGACTAAATTTACGAAAAAGTACACCCATGGAGTTTTCTTAAGTTTTTTCTTCCGACTCCCTAAAATTGAAAAACACCGAGTTTCTCCTATACTGGACTCGTTAAAACTTAACAGTAAAGGACCTATTTAATTTTCAACAGGAACGAACCACTCCTTCTTAGGGTTCGAATTTTAAACTAAGTTGGACTCATCCGAAGGATGAGCTTATAACCAAGCAAATGTTATCCTCCTCAAGCTTGTAAAAAATAAAGAGGTACTTGCCAGAAATGGTGGGGGAAAAGAGAGAAAAATGAGTATGTTTGTTGTATTTTAAAATTGTCCGAAAACTCAGTCGACCACTCTTGGACACGACACTTATATTCACCTGGGTTGGGAAATCCTTTGCCTAACAGTTAATCAAACCACATTGAAAATTTTCAGCCGGTTTCTGGGTATTAGCTTTGGGTCAATTGTCACCAAGCCATCTGCAGTGTCGTTATGTGTCCAAGAGAACAGTTCAAATAAAACCATTCATCTGCAAAATATCTGTCATCCATCATTGACCATCGCTGAGTCAGTCCTTGCCAACATATTTTCAAAACTTGATCTATGATTTCGTGTTGTGGGTTTACCTACGACAGATCACTTTCTATCGACATCAGCACACTATCTAGGAAGTTGATCCAGAAATCGTCAGTACCTTGAAATCTGCATGCCTCAATGGCAGGTTTCTCGCTTTCGATGACAAGTTGCATCAATGACCTTCGATCGAATGACTCCGTGACATGTTCGACTTCAGCTCATTCATTCACATTTCATGGACTGTACTGAGTACTTTGAGAGCCATTGACATTACTGGTGGTTTCTCTCACACTTGTTAACAGTTCACATCATTGACTGGTAATCAATTGGTTTCTACCATGTTCGACTTCGACACATTCATTCACATGGATAGAATCGTACTGGTTCGAGATGCGGAAATCAAGACCCCGGATCTAGTTTCCACCATCCAGGCTGCGAGGAATTTTGTTTTCATCTATACAGTAGACTATTGATAAACAGATGGCTGCGTCCATACTGTGTCTACATATATCTGTACTATGATGTATTCAAAATCATTCCTGTATCAGAACAATTTCAATTAGTTCATAGTTAGTTTTTATCTGAGTATGGGAATGCCTACCTCAGTGATGACATATACATGTATATATTTTGCATTGAATTTTTTTACAGGTACCGACTGGGGTGTCCACAGGATGATCTTTGAAATGATAAAGTACTGCACTCTTCATATATGACAGACTACAACTTCATCTATTACAGACTTTGCACTTTAGGGGGCAATTTGTTACACTGAAAACTGTCACCTTGACATTCTGCTGACTGTATGAGCTCATTATTACTCATACTTCCTCCTTTTGCAAGTCCAATATACTAGCTCCTCATATCAAGCTTCAAAATCAGAAGAAAATCCCTAAAATCCCCTAAGAATTGGTATCGCACTTTCTCTATGCATTCCTTGCGGTCCCGCACCGAAATCTTAGCCTGCCTGCGGAACCATACCGCACGTTCTTTGTGTAATGGGTGCGGACCCCTGTAAAACATAAAAAGGCGAGAAAATGAAGATAAAAAGTGAATTCCAGGTGAATTCTAGAAGATTCTAGACGGGAATTTTCGGGAATGGATACGCTTTGAAGCTGGTTCATGCATCCCTCACTTAATGGAGCTAACCCCTTGATGTAAAGAGCTTATCCCTTTGAAGGAGGATTCTATCCCTTCATATTTGGAACTAGAAACCTCCTCTCTTTCACTATAAAAAGAGGCCTTGGGTAGCCTCAAAAGGAGTTCAAGCTTATGAGATTTGAAGTTAAATGCTGTTGAGATTTAGACTTTGAACTAAGATTTTCTGTGAGGTTAAATCACTCATCTCCATTTATCCTAGTTCAAAGAGTGCAATGCTTGTCAGAGTAAAGGATATTCCTGCTTCGGACCCCGGGAGGACCTGCACAACATCAAGGCACAGGTTGTAAAGGTTTTATATCTTTAAAGTTAATACAAATATATTCATTTCTCTCATTAAACTGTCAATTTGTGGTTTATTTCATAAATTCCTTGATCATTATGATAAGTATGATTTATGATAATGTCTATACAGGTGCTGCTTAATCTTTTTCCTTGTTTGTGATTGCAGATATACGAAGGACGTTCTTTCAGTGCACGGGAAGGACTTCAACAAAATCAAGTAAGCAAGCAAGCGTTGGACAAGAGGTAGGTTTTTACACCTGTATAGTGTTTTTATAAATCTTATATGCTTAGAGAGAGATTAGTATAATTGGCTGTTTGTTGCTAGTTACCTTTTGTACTAGAGAGATCGGTCTTGTCCGCAAGACGGATTAATCTGCACAACAAGAATCCTTGCCCAATTTATTTACAAGAAGGGAACTCTAGTAATCTCCGCAAAGGAGGAGGAGGAACAGGGGAAGTAGAAGAACCAAGATCCCCTCTTGAAGTAATCTAAACACCAAGCAGCCCAGATAAGGTAAGTTCTTCCAAAATCATCCAAAACAAAACTGAAGAACCTGAAGAACTAAAATCCCCTCAGATAATATTTCAGCAAGGGACGTAATTACAGATGGAGGACCGCAATTTGCAGGTAATAAAATTGCTGCAACATTAAAAAATTACCACATTCAGCATAAAATTACAACCCCATACCACCCACAGGCAAATGACCAAGTAGAGAGCATGAATAAGGTGATAGAATCTATGCTTACAAAAACAGTTGCATCACACAGATGTGACTAGGCTTCAAGATTGCCGGAAGCCTTGTGGGCATATCGAATGACATGGAGAAGTACCACTGGGTATTCACCATATCAATTAGTATTTGGAAAAGAACCCATCTTTCTAATAGAATTTAAAATTCAAACGTTAAGAACAACCCAGGAGGTGGGTTTGAATTTAAATGACGCTCAGATCAGCAGATTACAACAAATCAACGAGTTAGATGAAATTAGGCTCTCTGCCCTCCAACACACTGCATTAATTCAACAGCAGAGAGTAAAATGGCACGATGCCCTCATTAAAAAGAAAATCTTCCACGAAGGAGATTGGGCACTCCTATACAACTCCAGGTTTCAGGATTTCCCCAGAAAACTCTAGACACGATGGCTTGGACCTTATGAGGTACAGAAAGTGCATGAAAATGGCACCATTACATTAACTACCATTGATGGATCTGGACATTCTTTCAAAGCAAACGGTCATTGAGTACGACTTTACCATAAACCGCTTAATCGAGAATCCTTTTACCAGCAATTACGGGGAGATTCTACAATGCAGATTCTTGCTGAGGAAGATAATTCCTCCTCAGCACTCATTCATTGAATAATTCCTTTATTTTTGAAACTTGTACATAAGTTTTTCTTTTTAATTTTGCTTGTATGAACTGTCTTTTTTGTATAGATTTTATTTTTCGTGTTGTTCCTCTTAAAGGAACAACAATCTTGTGTGCTTTTATTTTTCGTGCTGTTCCTCATAAGGAACAGCTACTGTTCCTCTTAAGGAACAGTAGTCATTCCTCTTAAGGAACAGCGCGTCTGCGTGTTCATCTTTCTGTTGTTCCTTTCAAAAGGAACAACATTTCCGCTGAATTTTTTTGCTGTTCCTTTCAAAAGGAACAACATTTTTTACCGATTGTTTTCACTGTTCCTTTCAAAAGGAACATCATTTCCGCTGATTGTTTTTGTTGTTCCTTTTAAAAGGAAAAACATTTTTTCCAATTGTTTTTGCTGTTCCTTTCAAAGGGAACAACATTTCTCCCGATTTTTTTACTGTTCCTTTCAAAAGGAATAGCATTTCCGCAAATTGTTTTTGTTGTTCCTCTTAAGGAACAACAACTGTTCCTCTTAAGGAACAGTAGCTGTTCCATCCAAGGAACAACACTTTTTGAGTGCATTTTTCTTTCTTAGAACAACATTTTGAGAATTTTTTGTGAATTCTTCATGATATTTTAAGGCAAACATACAAATTTATGCAAGGACACAAAAATTAGAGGTTACTAGAATCAACATATCAAAGAGAAATTGTAATCTTTAAAGAAATTGCTTTGTATTGATAAGAAAAAAGGAAAGGACACAACTATCTATATCACTTTGCTGTCTTTATTTTCACTAAAACTAATTTGATTGATTATTTTTATCATGTTGGTTCTTCCCTAATCCTCATAATTCTCTTTGACTTTTATTATTGAATAATAATAAGGGCATACTTTCCTCTATTGAGATGTTCAGACTTCTTCCACCATCCCTACTCTTAAGAAGTGTTGAGCCATTCTTTAGACATAAATAGGCAAGTGCTATATAAAGGCAAAAGAAAAGAAAAAATATGTCTCTATGATTACTAACAATTCTATGATATGTCAGATGGAGGATAGGGGGTCTCATCACGAGCTAGCCTACCTTGATCATAAGGAAGCAGTGAAGTGGCATTCCTATTATGGCCACCACACCAGGGACATGATCCAATGGACAACTTAGAAAAATTAAAAGTCCTTGGAACAGGAGGTCTCATCACGAGCCGACCTACCCACCTTTCACTCCTTCCTGGTGAATGGCATTGTGATTCATCTGGTTCCCAAACTAGCACAATGGCCTCCATCATGAGATCACAAAGCACTTTCCTAGGCATATATAAAGGATTATGGTTCCAAGGGTGAAAAAGCAACTTTGTCAAGGTTATGGACACTTGTGGGCAACAAAGCTCTGCCGATGGTATTGGAGTCATATTTTTCACAACTCAATAGCAATTATAAACCCTTTTCTTATATCTTTATTTTAATTACAAATGAGATTATGATCCTAAACCTCTTTGTTGAACCATTATACATGAAATATTGTTTATAAATCAATCATAATGGTTTAAGGGAATAATGACTACATAAACACTTTTATTTATGTCAGCTATCCTTTCCCTTATTTTCGAATAATTACATAGCATTTCATATCTATTCATGATTTCATAATATGCCTCGATTTCAGTAATCCGATAATTTTTTGATCATATCATAAGTATGCATGCCTTTCTATGATGTACAACTACCTGCAGTACGTTGCTCCTCCATTTGACGGTCGAGGGCGACCTATCATATTTTAGGGGGGCGCGGGTGACTTTTAAATATGCCTGCATATGATTCAATTCCCTATGTTCATCAATTCCTGGAAATAGCAAGTTTAACGGTATTTTTTTTCGATATGCACGTGGAGATGTTCCATTGCCATTTCTGTGTATTATTGTGAAGAACTAACATTTTGCAGGATTTAGACGAAATGGGAGGATGAGAAATATGTAGTGAACCTCTAGTACTAACAGTTTCTGATGCTGCACGAGCAATTTTGGAGAGAGCAGGGTGGATTATATACCTTACACGACTGCAGCAGCCCCATGAAACTGTGGCTATCGAATTTTTGTAAAACTTGCAGGAGAGTTATTCCATGGTAAGAGGTAGGCAAATAACAGTGACAGAGGCAGTAATTGCCGAGGTATCTGGTCTACCAGCAATTGGACCCATATGGACCCATAAAAAAGTGAAACTTCAAGAGGCCATGAACATCTTTTGGGACGAAGGATAGACCTCGATCATCAAAGGGAAAGGAGTCCAACCAGCAACTCTGGGAGAACCATGGACAGAACTGGCCAGAGTAGTGCAAAGCTACATTACATGCGATGGAAGAAAGGATGTGGTAAGACCACACCACCTTAAATTATTAACAGTACTAAAATAGAAATGCGCTGTGAATTTTCCTGCATTTTTAAATTTTTTACTGCATGACGCTGCTCAGAGCATAAGGAAATCCCGTCATACAGGGATGGTAGTAAGCCACCACTGTTTAATTCGATTAATAGTTAGTTACAGTCTTGCCCAGCAGCAGACTAGCTGGGAAGAATTAGTATTCTCAATTAACGGAGGAACAACCTTACCAGCCCCAAAACGAAAAAGAGTCACCAACACAGCGAACGAACCTCTAAAATGTAGACAGCCCTCCAGATTAAGAAGAAGAAGGGGAATGTTGGGAAGCCTTTAGGGTAGCAGCAACTAACCCGTGGAACTACCTAGTTTTGAAGAAGAGCAACCCTTGCAACTTGAGGGAGGAGAAGATCAGGAATAAGAGCAACCCCCGCAACTTGAAGGAGGAGAAGATCAAGAAGAAGAAGAAAATAACCATACCAGTGGAGAAGAGCAGGAAGAAGATGAAAGTAACCATACCAATGAAGAAGAAAGGGAGGAAGCAGAACCTCCCGTAACCTCCAGTGCAAGCCCACCACAGAATCCATTACAGGAGGATGAATTGGGCCAAATTTTGGCCAATATGAGTGAATATATACAACCCCACAGTCTGCTGAATCTCAATATTGAGATAAAACAATTGCAGGAACATTCTGTCATCATCAAGGGCACGTTTGAGGAAATGCATGATGCAGAGGCAGAAGAAGAAACCCCTCTGAAAATGGCAGAACAAACTAGGGTTATTTTCCCTGAGGAACCTAGCCTGGAGAATGTGATCACTGAAAGCATAGAAGCAAGCCTGGGTGAGGGCATGACCACTGGAGAAAAAACCCTAGCTGATAAAATAAGTACAGAAAAAGGAACAATTGTTCCTTCCAAGAAGAAGAAGAAGACAAATGAACTTGAGAAGTTGCGGAGGGAACGACAAAAGCTCCAAAAATTAGTAAAACAACTCAGGTAGAGGATTAGGGTACTAAAAAAGGGGAAAGTCTCTAAAATAACCCCAAAAAGGAAGGATGCAACCATCCAAACGGAACCCCATAATACAAGGGCCATGGAGACTCAAACTGAGCCCATATTCATTTAGGATAACAAGGAACAACAGGTAGTTGTTACAGACGCAATTTCCCAAACTGAAAATGTACAAGTCTATAATAAAGATGTTCAGACCAAGGCACTGTCCTCTAGCAGTATGGCCAACAAAGAGACACAGACTGTAGGCACTCGACATTGTAATAAGAAAACCCAGGTAGATCTTCAACCTAAAAATGTTTTGATAAAAGACCCTGGTATAGTAAAACTCCAAGAGGATTTGGCACAGGCTCAGAGGGCTAGAGAAAAGCTTGAAGAAGAGACTGTTCCCAAGAATAAATACCAAAAGTTACAGCAGCAATTGAAGGACATCAATGCATCAAAGGTAGAAGATTTTGATAAATGTTGAAAGGCAGAAGCAAAAGTTGAAGAGGTAAGGAATAGATTAAAAATGGTCAGGAATCAAATGGATACTCTCTGTTCTTTATACACAGATGTTCTAGCATGTAGGTGCCTGCCAAAAATTATGCTTTGTTTTTATTAGAAAGATATTTGCAGTTAAAAATTAAGGCTGTTAAGGTAGGAAAACCTATAGAATTAGAAATTGTAGATGATTTTATAAGCTATTGCAAATTCTATGGGGTAAAAGTCCAGCGTCTACTCTGTGAATTTTATTTGCACAATTTTATATTGGCTGAGGAAATGGAGACAAATCCCAGTCCTTTTGTGGGTGATATCCAATATCAAGCATTCATTTCATTTGTTGCCAACCAGTTAAAATGGCTCAAGGCCTATAACACTTTTCAGAGCCAAGAAAATGGGTAAGACCTTTGGGTTAGGGGTGAACCGAAACACCCATTACAATTGTGGGCTAGGTAGAAAAGCTTAATGAAAAAGGAGGGTGTGATCCAAACATTGGGACCCATCCACAAAGCAATCGTCCTGGATGGGGTAGAATATTTTCTGTCCATCAGAGACCAGGTCGTAGTAGCAGCTAAACTCCGATGGAAGATTTCCAATTGGAATATTCAAGACAGATAGCCATTCAATTACAAAAATTTTGAGTTAGCTGCCAACTGCCTGGTTATCTATAGTAACCTCATCTTGAGGGAAGGCCTGTATTGGCTAGGTTGTAGATATCGAAGCCCTATTATCTGGTATCCTAGAGCAGACTATAAGGCCAAATATGAATTACCTGAAGGGCAGACAGGGCATGTTTTTGAATTTTTAGCTGCAAATCATGGTTTTAGACCACTTAATGAAAAACCCTCTCCAGCCTATTCTCTAACTGCTTTACATGTAAATTATGGTTTTCATGAGGACATGAAAAAGGGTAAGCAGAGGGGTGCATTGAGAATTGGAAAAGGTATGCATTTTCCATGTATTTCTTTATTTTTTCCTTTAATCATGACTCCTTTATATTCTAGAATGACAATATATTAAATAATTACAATAGAATTGAGGAGATTAGTGCTTATTGAGAAATTAACTAAAGACTGTATTTTATTCTATATAGGAACTAAATGAAGTGGGAAGCCACCATTCAGAAGCAAAAGATAAAGCAGGTGTAACTTCTGTCCCTTTAACAAAAGGCCATATCCAGACAGGAAAATTAAGATCGGAGCGCACAGTCAAAGTAAAGAAAGGAACAGCACGGTATCAACACAAGAGGAAAAAATGATAACTAAAGTTAGAAGATAGAGTGAATCCCTCAGGATCTCTCGATCCTGAGGGATCGCTGCTCAAAGTTATCATAACTTCTTGTTTCATCCGCTGGCTGTTATAAAGAGCAACGCTTGTAGAAATCACGGCATTGGACATGTTATGATTATTCAGATTTCCTTTTGTAATTTCATGATTGTTCATCGACTCTCGTTAATTTAAACAGAGTACGATTGCTTGTAAACTTTGCTACAGATGATTAATACATAAATTCGGTTGTCGTTCCATTATTTGATACTGGAGTAGTTCGGCGGTGCTTCACTAGCGGCTAAGGGCCCGACCCTGGTGGATCCGCTTGCTATTTGTACCTTTATTTCCCAATTCCAGTTGTGTGATGGTTTGCATTAGTTTTCATTTCCTTTAAACTGCATTTCTTCACAGTTATCTTAGTTTATAGCTTACGGTTTAATGATTTATGAAATTGGTGTGTTGCATCAGTGAATCACGTTGTCGTTCCTTTCAACATAACAAGAGTATTTATTCTTTCATAATTTGTGTTGTTATGCTTTGCAGATACAGAGCTTCGCTATTCAGGATTTCTGTTCATTTCCATTAATATTTTGTTGTTCATTTCCATTAATAGTTTGTTGTTCATTCCCATTAATAGTTTGCTATTCATTTCCATTAATAATTTTTTGTTCATTTCACTAAAGAGTTTGTTGTTCATTTCATTAAAGAGTTGCTGTTCATTTCATTAAGTAGTTTGCTGCTCATTTTCAGTAAATAGATTTGTTGTTCATTTCTGTTAATTAGCTTTACTGTTTAGTCCTTTCTTGCACGTGTTTGGTTTTGCTTTGGAGTGTTATTATAGAGAGCTTGCTTAGTCTATTTTCATTAGCAGCGTTAGTGATTTAACACAGTTACCAATTCCATTTAATTGCTTTAGTGTGGAGTGTAAGATCATCAACTGTAAAGGACATTGGTTGTTACTGCCTACGTTCTCAGATTGATTACCTTGTTCATATTTCATTTACATCATTTGACAGAGGAAAGAGTTATTACTACTGCATCCTTGACTGATGATTGTTGAGTGAGTGATTGAACTTCAGAACATTAAGTTTCATATTGTTGTAATTAGATTTCATTTTCAAGCATCCGTTTACTCTTGTATTTAAGACATTGTGCTGCACATTGAAGAGCATTACTTTTAGATTAAATTGCCGCCTCAGACTGAGTACACTCTTGAGATAAAAATTCATACCTGGATTGATAATTAATGTAGGATAAATAGGAGTTAAAAAGACACCTTTTATACCTCAACACTCGTTGTAGCCATATATGTGGAACTTTCGTATATTGCTACTTATTTTCTAAAGCTAGTCAAATCTATTGCTACTTATTTAAGTGAAATGTATTAAAGTTGAAGTACGAGTAACTATTAGTAATAATGTGATGGAATGAAAGGTTTGGTGGAATGAGTTGGAAACATAATTCAAATCATTTTGGTTTCGTGTTATTCCCTCTCACCATGATTTAGGGCATGAAAAGCTACAACAAACCATTTACCCTCGTGAAAGTTACAACAAACTGTCGTTATCCTCCAACAAAATAATTTATTACTTTGTGCCAGTAGTTAGGGCTTCGTGGAGGTTTGTTGTTCCTTGTCATTACAGGTGTTCATTAGTGGTTAGGTTACCTATTAACAATATGGGCAAGGGTGGTACGGTGAACCGTTCAGAATCGACGAATGCCCGTTTTTTTGACCATCATGCTAAGCATCAGGTCAAAGTAGTAGGGTGGTATCATTTTTTAAAGAAGTTTTTAGGTGAAAATGTGGCAGTGGCCTAGGAATTTGCTAAGACATTCGATGGAGAACAAATCAAGCTGGGGTCTCGGACCTTCAAGATCACAGACACTATCATTGCAAGGGCTACCCAAACATCGGCTACAGGTGAGTCCTGGCACAAGAACAAAACTATGCTTAAAGTTGATTCAAATCCATATTTAAAACCTGAACATGAAAATATTGGTTGCACCCCTACTATTCATATTTCATATTTTAGGCCTGAGTTGTAAGATGTCATTACCACTTTACAATGTTATATAACCTGTGATGGTAGGTTTTATACTGTGCATAAATACCAGATGAGGTTTCTAGCTCACATCTCAGGCTCTAAACCTATGAATCTACCATTTTTCCTTCATAAATATATATTTTCAATGTGATGCAGGGGCATTAGGATAAAAACAACCTTTGTCCATAAATAAATGTAAATGGGGGTCTCATGTTTTGTTTCCCAATGTAAATATTCATAATTGAGTTATTTTAGTTATTTAGAGGGGAAAATGTAACTGCCGGGATGATTAGTGGGCATAGGAAGAGACAGTCCGTTTCTGTCTATCAATGCATTAGTCTAATTTGGAATTGTAGGAAATTGAAGAGTTTGTGAGTCATTGAGAAATTTCAATCGATTCATTGTAAATTTTATAAAAATAAACCTAGTGGCAAAGTCCAAGACACCTGCAAAAAAAAGAGACCTGCATATAGAGCTGCATAGAGCTACAGACCTGGAAAATCTATAGAGACAGAGTAGTGTAGAAGAGGGCCATGGAACAGAAGGTCTGGCTAGAGAAAAGCAAGTTGTAAGTAACCTCATGCATATATATTATAAATGAAGAATTTGTTCCAGCATTGTATGAAACATTGTTTGATTTGAATTCTACATATCATTGAAATTCAATAAGAAATTGTATGAACATTGCGCATTGTAAAGTCTATGATAAGGATTGTATAGACCATGGACAAGGTCGAATGAAACTACATAGGGTAATTCAGTCATCGATCACTAGTGGATCAATGACACAATGAGGTTAATTCATTATTTGGAGTCGTTGTGTGAGTGGAATATGTGATCTGAGATCATTGTGGGTTAAGGCACAAGATGTGTATCCAAGCAAGAAATTGGGTTTTTATAGTCATGGGAAATGATAAGTACAACATGTCCAAACAGAATGATAGAGGAAGCAATTGATTTCAATCCAATTTAGTGGCAGATGAACCAATAAAATGGCATCCGCTCTCAATGCTCATTGGTGGTGCAGAGTTGTTCGAATAATGAATCGAACACGTCCAACAAATTAGAGTCCAGGTTGAAATCGTTGAACCCAGGCTATGTTGATTTGTGTCAACACCGTTCGCACATGGGCGGAGGTAATTAAATTGCGTAGAAAGGGTTTGGAAATCGCAGATAACCTGACCTATTTTAAGACCGAGTTAGCAGAAACCAATTGATGGAATGGGAAGGTGAAACGATATTAAATAGAGTTGTGAAGGAGGTAGAACCACGAAGGAATGAAGAGTAATGGCGAGTTCAGGAGGCGAAACCATGGATTTCACGTTAATCTAAAACGGTAAGCTGTATTCCCGATTCGAACGCGATCAATGCTAGAGGCTGACACGTGGCCTTAAGCGGTTTGGAGAAACCTCTCTCATCGCGAAATAAAGCCCATGCATCTAGTCTGCATGATATCCATTGATTTCCGTCGGATCATATGAAGCAATGTGATGTGCTCTCTATCGTTGATGGGCAAGGAATGTTAACTGGTCGGTGGCCCCACATGTATTATGTTAATCGCTGGTGTAAATATTAATGGGTTCAGGGTCAACCCTTGTGGACCGAGATGTATTTGTAAACCATAGTTGTAAGTCACAAAAGCCGCGGTATGGTAATGACAATGGGGCTCGATTACTATGTGGAAAAAGGTTGTGATTCATAATAAGTTCAACCTTGGTTGGAGTATCCATATGGTTTATGTATTCGGTTGTGGTTGGAGGTTTTAATATAAGTGGAATGGGCGCAATGCCTTGGTGATTAATTAACCAAGGTCTACAATATGATCTTGTGAAACTCAGAAATTACAAACAATGCGTGAGCTCAAGGAAGCGTTGAAGGCTTTCATTATTTGTTTGGGTTAAAAATACTAAAGTGAAGAGGCAATTAAGTGTCAATTGGGTCGAATAAACATTCGGGTCGGAGAGTATATATGATGATTGATGATCATTATATAATGGGGTTATTATAAGTTCAAATGTCAGGTTTAACTCCCATGACATAAGGAACTTGAATTTAATATCTCAAATCTCAGAGATTTGAGATATTAACGCTCTCAGATTAAGTGTTTAATTTGCCAGCGTAGAATAAGGGAATGTTGTGAGATTGCCCGGATTGGGGATCGGTTGGGCAATGAATTTGGATACATTTACACATAGATTGAGTTTGAAAAATTAAGCAACTGGGACTGTGGGTATTACCCCCATCATAGTGGTATCAGAGCTAGAATTGAATTATCTCTTTGGAGGTTTATCTTTGAAATGCACATGTATTGAACAGTGAGAAAGTTGGGTTTTAAATCTGTCTAAAAGAGTTGAAAATTTGATTAAGTATGCAGTGAAGGTTGATAGCCCAGATGTGCAGAATCTGGAGGTGAAGAAAAAAGGAGTCTTGAAGATTGCAGTAGATAGAAATGTAGTGCAGGTGAGAAAGGAAACAAGATCATTCAAGGATATTGAGAGGTAAGATGACGAGCCTTATTTGAACTCTGGTTGGAAGGTATTGTTTGCAGATTTCAGGGTGCAAGCAATTGAGGAGGGATCTCAGCAGAAGCATATCACAATCTTGAAAGCAGTGATAAGAAGAGTCCAGCAAGGGATTATGAGTGTAGAAAGAGTGTGGCAGAACCTGAAAGATTCCCAAATGAGGTTGGATGAAAGAAGAACAGAGGTGTTCTTGAGAGAAGTTGCAGAGTGAAGCCTAAAGAGCAGAAGAGAGTGCTCAGAAGGTTCTAGTAGAGAGGGGACCAGTACTTGCCAAAAGCCGGATCCAGCGGAAGGGATTGGTGAGGTGAGTTGAAGCAAGAGAGCTTGCTATTGCAGAGGCTTAGTGCAGCTTGTGAGTGAAGAACTCATGGAAGAGAGAACGGCTACGGATAGCCATAGCAGAGATTGCAGAGGTTCTGAGAGAATCCACAACAGAAGAGTGAGGGAAGATGCCAAAGCAATTGGCATGAGGAAGAGACTCACTGATGAAGAGTATTAGAAGGAGATAGCTGAGATTGGTAAGCAGCTTATTGAACTGGAAAGGATGATAGAGGAAAACCAGAGAGGTGGTTGGCTCATGAAGAAGAAGGTAAAGTGGTAGAGGCCACAAAGGAAGAAGGAGCAAATGATGAATGCTCAGAAGAAGGAGGAAATACTCAGGATGATTGAGTATCCAGAGAAGGACTTGGAGACTGAAGCTTCAAGTGGGACCAAGGGGTCCAAGAGCATTACATCTGACATATTTTTTATGTTTGCAGGAACAGTAGGTGAGAGAGAACAAAATGCTGATGTTGTCACTGAGGAAGAAAATGGAGCAGCTACATGTTTTGAAGATGTCCATGCACAGCTAGAGAAAGATTCTGCTTTCCAACATAGTAGAAGTAGAGGAGATTTAGTTTATGATATTGGCCAGAAGCTGGAAGTTGAACAACTTGAAGAATTTGAAGCGGAGACCATTGAAGAATCTCATAAGCATGTGGAAGACTTGGAACTGCAAGAAGATTTGATGATCAAATCATCAAATGAGACCATGGGGTCTTATGTTTTTAAAATTGACAAGTTTTGTATGGATGAACGTATTGATGGAGACAGCTCATGTGATGAGGCTGTGTTAAATGAAGCTGATTTTTTCCAAGTGAAGTATGATGAGTATATTTCAAATGAGGAGCAGATTGAGTTATTGCAGCAGAATGAATTCATTAATTCCTTATTTTATAGAAGAGATTGTTTCAATGAGGTTGGTGATGATGAGTTTGTCATTAAGGCTGATAATGAAAAGTTTCTTTTGTTAAATGGAAAAATGAAGAGTGATGGACAGATAGCTGAAGTTTTTGCGGAGATGGGAAATCAGAACTCCATTTTGATGAAGGCTGAGGAGATAGTGACAACAGAAGGTAGTGAAGATTGTGAAGATGTTTTCTCAGATGAGATGCCAAGAGTGTGGCATGAATTGAGTACTACAGAACAGAGGACAGAAGTACATAAAGAGGGAGTTCAAATTGTAAGGGCAGAGATGATTGGAGATGAGAAAGTTCATTTTTATGAAATTTTTATGAACTAGTGCAGAGAGGCACCCTTGAAGAGGATGGTGCGAAAGAGAGACTAACTGATAATCTCAAGAAATGTTTGAAAATTTGGAGTCAGCATTCTGATGTGCTGATTGAGAAGGAAAGAAAGTTGGGATTGCTTATTGATATTTTGGCAGAGTAGGGAAAGGCTCTGAAGCCTTGTGAATTTTGTCTTGACAATTGTTTGATAAATGCAAATCCTGTTAATGTTGGAGGAAGTTTGGCAGCATTGAACAGTCCATTGAAAAGGGAAGAAGATTCTATGGGAATGTTTGATCCATGGAATAAGAGAATTGAGTTGCTGGAGAGTATGCTGGATCAGCAGGATCCTGTGCAAGAAAGGAAACCTCAATTTCATAATTGGGGATTGCAGAATGAAGATGAGACAGTCATGTCTCATGAGCAGAAAATTGTTGCTGTTGATAGCAGAAAAGAATTTGCTTGTTCGAATAGCCAAGAGAAGATTGGAGGGAAGGCTGTAGGGCAGACTTTTGGTGCTGCTACAGCAATGGAAAATTAGATTTTTACTCTGGTAGAAGATGAAATCTCAGTGGTTGAAAGACTTGAGGTGATTAGCAGATCATTAAAGAAGAGGGAAGGCAATTGCTGAGGATTGCCCAGGAAGAAGAAGAAGAACATGCTGATTTCAAATTACAGCATGCTGACGATGAAAGAAAAGTAAAAAATGAATGGCTGAAATGTTTGCAGAAAACATCCAGAGAAGAGAGTGAAATGCCAGAACAACAGCTGATTGGAGTGTTGCTGGAGAGAATGTTGAAGCAACAAGCTGAAGTGTTGCCAACATAGGAGCAATAATTTTACTGCTGCAGAGCGGGTATGGATGATTGGGTGGCAGCTAGGGCAACAGTAAGAACTGGAGAAGTAAGAAGGGCTACAGACACAGCTGAAGTTCAGCAATTAAGGAGAAGTGGTGTCCAACAGTCAAAGGACACATTGGATCAAGAAATCGAATTTGTAAGAAAGCTGATGATAAAGGTGACTGAGAAAAAGACAGCAGCGAAGAAACAAAGAAGTACCAGCCAAAGGAAAACAAAAGGGGACTATAAAAGTGCAGCCAGTGGAAGGCTGCAGCACAAAGTATGGATGCCAGAGGGAATACAAAGGAAGAATGCTGCAACAGATGACCAGTTGCAGAACAAGGTGTGGGATCCAGGAAGACGAAGATGAAGCACATGATCAGGAGATCATGAACTATTTTAACCTGGGGAGTCTGATGCAGGGGCATTAGGCTCAAAACAACATTTGTCCATAAATAAATGTAAAAGGAGGTCTCATTTTTTGTTTCCCCATGTAAATATTCATAATTGAGTTATTTTAGTTAATTAGAGGGGAAAATGTAACTGCTCGAATGATTAGTGGGCATAGGAAGAGACATTCCCTCTCTTTCTGTCAAAGCGTTAGTGTAATTTGGAACTGTAGGAAATTGAAGAGTTTGTGATTCATTGAGAAATTCGAATCGATTCATTGTAATTTGTATAAAAATAAACCTAGTGGAAGAGTCCAAGACACCTGCAAAAAAAAGGGACCTGCATAGAGAGCTACATAAAGCTGCAGACCTGGAAAATCTGTAGAGACAGAGTAGTGTAGCAGAGGGCCATGGAACAGAAGGTCTGGCTAGAGACAAACAAGTTGTAAGCAACCTCATGCATATATATTATAAATGAAGAATCTGTTCCAGCATTGTATGAAACATTGTTTGATTTGAATTCTGCATAGCCTTAAAATTCAATAAGAAATTGTATGAACATTGCGCATTGTAAACTTTGTGATAAGGATTGTATAGACCATGGACAAGGTCGAATGAAACTACATTGGGTAATTCAGTCATCGATCACTGGTTGATCGATGACACAATGAGGTTAATTCATTATTTGGAGTCATTGTGTGAGTGGAATATGTGATCTGAGATCATTGTGGGTTAAGGCACAAGATGCGTTTCCAAGCAAGAAATTGGGTTTTTACAGTCATGGGAAATGATAAGTACAACCTGTCCAAACAGAATGATAGAGGAAGCAACTGATTTCAATCCAATTTAGTGGCAGATGAACCAATAGAATGGCATCCGCTCTCAATGCTCATTGGTGGTGCAGATTTGTTCGAATAATGAATCGAACACGTCCAACAAAGTAGAGTCCAGGTCGAAATCGTTGAACCCAGGCTATGTTGATTTGTGTCAACACCGTTCGCACATGGGTGAAGGTAATTAAATTGCGTAGAAAGGGTTTGGCAATCGCAGATAACCTGACCTGTTTTAAGACCGAGTTAGTAGAAACCAATTAACAGAATGGGAAGGTGAAACACAATTAAATAGAGTTGTGAGGGAGGCGGAACCATGAAGGAATGAAGAGTAATGGCGAGTTCAGGAGGCGAAACCATGGATTTCGCGTTAATCTAAAACGGTAAGCTGTATTCCCGATTGGAACGTGATCAATGCTAAAGGTTGACACATGGCCTTAAGCGGTTTGGAGAAACCTCTCTCATCGCGAACTAAAGCCCATGCATCTAGTCTGCACGATATCCATTGATTGCCGTCGAATCATATGAAGCAATGTGACGTGCTCTCCGCTGTTGATGGGCAAGGAATGTTAACTGGTCGACGGCCCCACATGTATTGTGTTAATCGCTGGCATAAATCTTAATGGGTTCAAGGTCAACCCTTGTGGACCGAGATGTATTTGTAAACCATATTTGTAAGTCACACAAGCCGTGGTATGGTAATGACAATGGGGCTCGATTACTATGTGGAAAAAGGTTATGATTCATAATAAGTTCAACCTTGGTTGGAGTATCCATATGGTTTATGTATTTGGTTGTGGTTGGAGGTTTTAATATAAGTGGAATGGGTGCAATGCCTTGGTCATTAATTAACCAAGGTCTACAGTATGATCTTGTGAAACTCAGAAATTACAAACAGTGCGTGAGCTCAAGGAAGCGTTGAAGGCTTTCATTATTTGTTTGGGTTAAAAAGATTAAAGTGAAGAGCCAATTAAGTGTCAATTGGGTCGAATAAACATTCGGGTCGGAGAGTATATATGATGATTGATGATCATTATATAATGGGGTTATTATAAGTTCAAATGTTAGGGTGAACTCCCATGACATAAGGGACTTGAATTTAATATCTCAAATCTCAGAGATTTGAGATATTAACACTCTCAAATTAAGTGTCTAATTTGCCAGCGTAGAATAAGGGAATGTTTTGAGATTGCCCGGATTGGGGATCGGTTGGGAAATGAATTTGGATACATTTACACACAGATTGAGTTTGAAAAATTAAGCAACCGGGACTGTGGGTATTAACCCCATCATAATGGTATCAGAGCTAGAATTGAATTAGCTCTTTGGAGGTTTATCTTTGAAATGCACATGTATTGAACAGTGAGAAAGTTGGGTTTTAAATCTATTTAACAGAGTTGCAGATTTTATTAAGTATGCAGTGAAGGTTGATAGCCTAGATGTGCAGAATCTAGAGGTGAAGAAAAAAGGGGTCTTGAAGATTGTAGCAAGTAGAAATGCAGTGCAGGTGAGAAAAGAAACAAGATCATTCAAAGATCTTGAGAGGTAAGATGATGAGCCTTATTTGAACTCTGGTTGGAAGGTATTATTTGCATATTTCAGGGTGCAAGAAATTGAGGAGGGATCTCAGCAGAAGCAGATCACAAGCTTGAAAGCAGTGATAAGAAGAGTCCAACAAGGGATTCTGAGTGTAGAAAGAGTGTGGCAGAACCTGAAAGATTCCCAACTGAGGTTGGATGAAAGAAGAATAGAGGTGTTCTTGAGAGAAGTTGTAGAGTGAAACCTAGAGAGCAGAAGAGAGTGCTCAGAAGGTTGCAGTAGAGAGGGGACCAGTACTTGCCAAAAGCTGGATCCAAGGGAATGGATTGGTGAGGTGAGTTGCAGCAAGAGAGCTTGCTGTTGCAGAGGCTTAGTGTGGCTTGTGAGTTAAGAACTTATGGAAGAGAGAACGGCTACTGATAGCCACATCAGAGATTGCAGAGGTTCTAAGAGAGGCCACAACAAAAGAGTAAGGGAAGATGCCAAAGCAATTGGCATGAGGAAGAGACTCACTGATGAAGAGTATTGGAAGGAGATAACTGAGACTGGTAAGCAGCTTATTGAATTGGAAAGGATGATAGAGGAAAACCAGAGAGGTGGTTGGCTCATGAAGAAGAAGGTAAAGTGGCAGAGGCCACAAAGGAAGAAGGAGCTAATGATGAATGCTCAGAAGAAGAAGGAAATACTCAGGATGATTGAGTATCTGGAGAAGGACTTGGAGACTGAAGCTTCAAGTGGGACTAAGGGGTCCAAGAGCCTTAAATCTGACATATTTTGTATGTTTGCAGGAACAGCAGGTGAGAGAGAACAAACTGCTGATGTTGTCACTGAGGAAGAAAATGCAGCAGCTACATGTTTTGAAGATGTCCATGCACAGCTGGAGAAAGATTCTACTTTCCAACATAGTAGAAGCAGAGGAGATTTAGTTTATGATATTGGCCAGAAGATGGAAGTTGAACAGCTTGAAGAATTTGAAGCAGAGACCATTGAAGAATATCATAAGCATGTGGAAGACTTGGAACTGCAAGAAGATTTGATGATTAAATCATCAAATGAGACCATGGGGTCTTATGTTTTTAAAACTGAAAAGTTGTGTATGGATGCAGGTATTGATGGAGACATCTCATGTGATGAGGCTGTGTTAAATGAAGCTGATTTTTTCCAAGTGAAGTATGATGAGTATATTTCAGATGAGGAGCAGATTGAGTTATTGTAGCAGAAGGAATTCATTAATTCCTTATTTTATAGAAGAGATTGTTTCAATGAGGTTGGTGATGATGATTTTGTCATTAAGGCTGCTAATGACAAGTTTCTTTTGTTAAATGGCCAAATGAAGAGTGATGGACAGATAGCTGAAGTTTTTGCGGAGATGGGAAATCAGAACTCCATTCTAATGAAGGCTGAGGAGATAGTGACAACAGAAGGTAGTGAAGATTGTGAAGATGCTTTCTCAGATGAGATGCCAAGAGTGTGGCATGAATTGAGTACTCCAGAACATAGGACAGAAGTACAAAAAGAGGGAGTTTAGATTGTAAGGGAAGAGATGATTGGAGATGAGAAAGTTCATTTTTATGAACTTTTTATGAACTAGTGCAAAGAGGCACCCTTGAAGAGGATGGTGCGAAAGAGAGACAAACTGATAATCTCAAGAAATGTTTGAAAATTTGGAGTCAGCATTCTGATGTGCTGATTGAGAAGGAAAGAAAGTTGGGACAACATATTGAGATGTTGGCAGAGTAGGGAAAGGCTCTGAAGCCTTGTGAATTTTGTCTTGACAATTGTTTGATAAATGCAAATCCTGTTAATGTTGGAGGAAGGTTGGCAGCATTGAACAGTCCATTGAAAAGGGAAGAAGATTCTATGGGAATGTTTGATCCATGGAATAAGAGAATTGAGTTGCTGGAGAGTATGCTGGATCAGCAGGATCCTGTGCAAGAAAGGAAACCTCAATTTCAGAATTGGAGATTGCAGAATGAAGGTGAGACAGTCATGTCCCATGAGAAGAAAATTGTTGCTATTGATAGCAGAAAAGAATTGGCTTGTTCGAATAGACAAGAGAAGATTGGAGGGAAGGCTATAGGGTAGACTTTTGGGGCTGCTACAGCAATGGAAAATTATAGTTTTACTATGATAGAAGATGAAATCTCAGTGGTTGAAAGACTTGAGGTGATTAGCAGAATCATTCAAGAAGAGGGAAGGCAATTTCTGAGGATTGCTCAGGAAGAAGAAGAAGAACATGCTGATTTCAAATTACAGCATGTTGACGATGAAAGACAAGTAAAAAATGAATGGCTGAAATGTTTGCAGAAAACATCCAGAGAAGAGAGTGAAATGCCAGAACAGCAGCTGATTGGAGTGTTGCTCGAGAGAATGTTGAAGCAACAAGCTGAAGTGTTGCCAGCAGAGGAGCAATAATTTTACTGTTGTAGAGCGGGTATGGATGATTGGGTGGCAGCTAGGGCAGCAGTAAGAACTGGAGAAGTAAGAAGGGCTATAGACACAGCTGAAGTTCAGCAATTAAGGAGAAGTGGTGTCCAACAGTCAAAGGACACATTGGATCAAGAAATCGAATTTATAAGAAAGCTAATGATAAAGGTGACGGAGAAAAAGGAAACAACGAAGAAACAAAGAATTTCCAGCCAAAGGAAAACAAAAGGGGACTATAAAAGTGCAGCCGGTGGAAGGCTGCAACACAAAGTATGGAAGCCAGGGGGAATACAAAGGAAGAATGCTGCAACAGATGATCAGTTCCAGAACAAGGTGTGGGATCCAGGAAGACGAAGATGAAGCACATGATTAGGAGATCATGAACTATTTTAACCTGGGGAGTCTGATGCAGGGGCATTAGGCTCAAAACAACCTTTGTCCATAAATAAATGTAAAAGGAGGTCTCATGTTTTGTTTCCCCATGTAAATATTCATAATTGAGTTATTTTAGTTAATTAGAGGGGAAAATGTAACTGCTCGAATGATTAGTGGGCATAGGAAGAGACAGTCCGTCTCTATTTGTCAGAGCGTTAGTCTAATTTGGAACTGTAGGAAATTGAAGAGTTTGTGAGTCATTGAGAAATTCAAATCGATTCATTGTAATTTGTATAAAAATAAACCTAGTGGCAGAGTCCAAGACACCTGCGAAGAAAATAGACCTGCATGGAGTGCTGCATAGAGCTGCAGACCTGGAAAATCTGTAGAGACAGAGTAGTGTAGCAGAGGGCCATGGAATAGAAGGTCTGGCCAGAGACAAGCAAGTTGTAAGTAACCTCATGCATATATATTATAAATGAAGAATCTGTTCCAACATTGTATGAAACATTGTTTGATTTGAATTCTGCATAGCCTTGAAATTCAATAAGAAATTGTATGAACATTGCGCATTGTAAACTCTGTGATAAGGATTGTATAGACCATGGACAAGGTCGAACGAAACTACATTGCGTAATTCAGTCATCGATCACTGGTGGATCGATGACACAATGAGGTTAATTCATTATTTGGAGTCATTGTGTGAGTGGAATATGTGATCTGAGATCATTGTGGGTTAAGGCACAAGATGCGTATCCAAGCAAGAAATTGGGTTTTTACAGTCATGGGAAATGATAAGTACAACCTGTCCAAATAGAATGATAGAGGAAGCAATTGATTTCAGTCCAATTTAGTGGCAGATGAACCAATAGAATGGCATCCGCTCTCAATGCTCATTGGTGGTGCAGATTTTTTCGAATAATGAATCAGACACATCCAACAAAGTAGAGTCCGGGTCGAAATCGTTGAACCCAGGCTATGTTGATTTGTGTCAACACCGTTCGCACAAGGGCGGAGGTGATTAAATTGCGTAGAAAGGGTTTGGCAATCGCAGATAACCTGACCTGTTTTAAGACCAAGTTAGCAGAAACCAATTGACGGAATGGGAAGGTGAAACACAATTAAATAAAGTTGTGAAGGAGTCGGAACCACGAAGGAATGAAGAGTAATGGCGGGTTTAGGAGGCGAAACCATGGATTTCGCGTTAATCTAAAACAGTAAGTTGTATTCCCAATTTGAACGCGATCAATGCTATAGGCTCACACGTGGCCTTAAGAAGTTTGGAGAAACCTCTCTCATCGCGAACTAAAGCCCATGCACCTAGTCTGCGCGATATCCATTGATTGCCGTCGGATCATATGAAGCATTGTGACATGCTCTCCGCTGTTGATGGACAAGGAATGTTAACTGGTCGGTGGCCCCACATGTATTGTGTTAATCGCCGGCATAAATCTTATTGGGTTCAGGGTCAACCCTTGTGGACCGAAATGTATTTTTAAACCATATTTGTAAGTCACACAAGCCGCGATATGGTAATGACAATGGGGCTCGATTACTATGTGGAAAAAGGTTATGATTCATAATAATTTCAACCATGGTTGGAGTATCCATATGGTTTATGTATTCGGTTGTGGTTGGAGTTTTTAATATAAGTGGAATGGGCACAATTCCTTGGTGATTAATTAACCAAGGTCTACAGTATGATCTTGCGAAACTCATAAATTACAAACGGTGTGTGAGCTCAAGGAAGCGTTGAAGGCTTTCATTATTTGTTTGGGTTAAAAAGATTAAAGTGAAGAGGCAATTAAGTGTCAATTGGGTCGAATAAACATTCTGGTCGGAGAGTATATATGATGATTGATGATCATTATATAATGGGGTTATTACAAGTTCAAATGTCAGGTTGAACTCCCATGACATAAGGGACTTGAATTTAATATCTCAAATCTCAGAGATTTGAGATATTAACGCTCTCAGATTAAGTGTTTAATTTGCCAGCGTAGAATAAGGGAATGTTGTGAGATTTCCCAGATTGGGGATTGGTTGGGAAATGAATTTGGATACATTCACACACAGATTGAGTTTGAAAAATTAAGCAACCGGGACTGTGGGTATTACCCCCATCATAGTGGTATCAGAGCTAGAATTGAATTAGCTCTTTGGAGGTTTATATTTGAAATGCACATGTATTGAATAGTGAGAAAGTTGGGTTTTAAATATGTTTAACATAGTTGCAAATTTGATTAAGTATGCAGTGAAGGTTGATAGCCCAGATGTGCAAAATCTGGAGGTGAAGAAAAAAGGAGTCTTGAAGATTGCAGCAGGTAGAAATGCAGTGCAGGTGAGAAAAGAAACAAGATTATTCAAGAATATTAAGAGGTAAGATGATGAGCCTTATTTGAACTCTAGTTGGAAGTATTGTTTGCAGATTTCAGGGTGCAAGCAATTGAGGAGGGATCTCAGCAGAAGCAGATCACAAGCTTGAAAGCAGTGATAAGAAGAGTCCAACAAGGGATTCTGAGTGCAGAAAGAGTGTGGCAGAACCTGAAAGATTCCCAACTGATGTTGGATGAAAGAAGAACAGAGGTGTTCTTAAGAGAAGTTGCAGAGTGAAGCCTAGAGAGCAGAAGAGAGTGCTCAGAAGGTTCTAGTAGAGAGGGGACCAGTACTTGCCAAAAGCCGGATCCAGGGCAAGGGATTGGTGAGGTGAGTTGCAGCAAGAGAGCTTGCTAGTGTAGAGGCTTAGTGCAGCTTGTGAGTGAAGAACTCATGGAAGAGAGAACGGCTACTGATAGCCACAACAGAGATTGCAGAGGTTCTGAGAGAGGCCACAACAGAAGAGTGAGGGAAGATGCTAAAGCAATTGGCATGAGGAAGAGACTCACTGATGAAGAGTATTAGAAGGAGATAGCTGAGATTGGTAAGTTTCTTATTGAACTGGAAAGGATGATAGAGGAAAATGAGAGAGGTGGTTGGCTCATGAAGAATAAGGTAAAGTGGCAGAGGCTACAAAGGAAGAAGGAGCAAATGATGAATGCTCAAAAGAAGGAGGAAATACTCAGGATGATTGAGTATCCAGAGAAGGACTTGGAGACTAAAGCTTCAAGTGGGACCAAGGGGTCCAAGAGCCTTACATCTGACATATTTTGTATGTTTGCAGGAACAGTAGGTGAGAGAGAGAAACTGTTGATGTTGTCACTGAGGAACAAAATGGAGAAGCTACATGTTTTGAAGATGTCCATGCACAGCTGGAGAAAGATTCTGCTTTCCAACATAGTAGAAGCAGAGGAGATTTAGTTTATGATATTGGCCAGAAGCTGTAAGTTTAACAGCTTGAAGAATTTGAAGTAGGGATCATTGAAGAATCTCATAAGCATGTGGAAGACTTGGAACTACAAGAATATTTGATGATCAAATCATCAAATGAGACCATGGGGTCTTATGTTTTTAAAACTGAAAAGTTGTGTATGGATGCAGGTATTGATGGAGACAGCTCACGTGATGAGGCTATGTTAAATGAATCTGATTTTTTCCAAGTGAAGTATGATGAGTATATTTCAAATGAGGAGCATATTGAGTTATTGCGGCAGAAGGAATTCATTAATTCCTTATTTTATAGAAGAGATTGTTTCAATGAGGTTGGTGATGATGAGTTTGTCATTAAGGCTGATAATGACAAGTTGCTTTTGTTAAATGGCCAAATGAAGAGTGATGGACAGATAGCTGAAGTTTTTGCGGAGATGGGAAATCAGAACTCCATTCTGATGAAGCCTGAGGAGATAGTGACAACAGAAGGTAGTGAAGATTGTGAAGATGTTTTCTTAGGTGAGATGCCAAGAGTGTGGCATGAATTGAGTACTACAGAATAGAGGACAGAGGTACAGAAAGAGGCAGTTCAGATTGTAAGGGCAGAGATGATTGGAGATGAGAAAGTTCATTTTTATGAACTTTTTATGAACTAGTGCAGAGAGGCACCCTTGAAGAGGATGGTGCGAAAGAGAGACTAACTGATAATCTCAAGAAATGTTTGAAAATTTGGTGTCAACATTCTGATGTGCTGATTGAGAAGGAAAGAAAGTTGGGACAACATATTGAGATGTTGGCAAAGTAGGGAAAGGCTCTGAAGCCTTGTGAATTTTGTCTTGACAATTGTTTGATAAATGAAAATCCTGTTAATGCTGGAGGAAGGTTGGCAACATTGAACAATCCATTGAAAAGGGAAGAAGATTCTATGGGAATTTTTGATCCATGGAATAAGAGAATTGAGTTGCTGGAGAGTATGCTGGATCAGCAGGATCCTGTGCAAGAAAGGAAACCTCAATTTCAGAATTGGGGATTGCAGAATGAAGATGAGACAGTCATGTCTCATGAGCAGAAAATTGTTGTTGTTGATAGCAGAAAAGAATTGGCTTGTTCGAATAGCCAAGAGAAGATTGGAGGGAAGGCTATAGAGTAGACTTTTGGGGGTGCTACAACAATGGAAAATTAGAGTTTTACTCTGATAGAAGATGAAATCTCAGTGGTTGAAAGACTTGAGGTGATTAGAAGAATCATTCAAGAAGAGGGAAGGCAATTGCTGAGGATTGCCCAGGAAGAAGAAGAAGAACATGATGATTTCAAATTACAGCATGATGACGATGAAAGACAAGTACAAAATGAATGGCTGAAATGTTTGCAGAAAACATCCAGAGAAGGGAGTGAAATGCCAGAACAGCAGCTGATTGGAGTGTTGCTGGAGATAATGTTGAAGCAACAAGCTGATGTGTTGCCAGCAGAGGAGCAAGAATTTTACTGTTGTAGAGCGGGTATGGATGATTGGGTGGCAGCTAGGGCAGCAGTAAGAACTGGAGAAGTAAGAAGGGCTACAGACACAGCTGAAGTTCAGCAATTAAGGAGAAGTGGTGTCCAACAGTCAAAGGACACATTGGATCAAGAAATCGAATTTATAAGAAAGCTAATGATAAAGGTGACTGAGAGAAAGAAAACAGCGAAGAAACAAAGAAGTACCGGCCAAACGAAAATAGAAGGGGACTATAAAAGTGTAGCTAGTGGAAGGCTGCAGCACAAAGTATGGAAGCCAGGGGGAATACAAAAGAAGAATGCTGCAACAGATGACCAGTTGCAGAACAAGGTGTGGGATCCAGGAAGAAAGAGATGAAGCACATGATCAGGAGATCATGAACTATTTTAACCTGGGGAGTCTGATGCAGGGGCATTAGGCTCAAAACAACCTTTGTCCATAAATAAATGTAAAATGAGGTCTCATGTTTTGTTTCCCCATGTAAATATTCATAATTGAGTTATTTTAGTTAATTAGAGGGGAAAATGTAACTGCCCGAATGATTAGTGGGCATAGGAAGAGACAGTCCGTCTCTGTCTGTCAGAGTATTAGTCTAATTTGGAACTGTAGGAAATTGAAGAGTTTGTGAGTCATTGAGAAATTCAAATCGATTCATTGTAATTTTTATAAAATTAAACCTAGTGGCAGAGTCGAGGACACCTGCAAAAAAGAGAGAGCTGCATAGAGAGCTGCATAGAGCTGCAAACCTTGAAAATCTGTAGAGACAGAGTAGTGTAGCAAAGGGCCATGGAACAGAAGATCTGGCTAGAGACAAGCAAGTTGTAAGTAACCTCATGCATATATATTATAAATGAAGAATCTGTTCCAGCATTGTATGAAACATTGTTTGATTTGAATTTTGCATAGCCTTGAAATTCAATAAGAAATTGTATGAACATTGCGCATTGTAAACTCTGTGATAAGGATTGTATAGACCATGGACAAGGTCGAATGAAACTACATTGGGTAATTCAGTCATCGATCACTGGTGGATCGATGACACAATGAGGTTAATTCATTATTTGGAGTCATTGTGTGAGTGGAATATGTGATCTGAGATCATTGTGGGTTAAGGCACAAGATGCGTATCCAAGCAAGAAATTGGGTTTTTACAGTCATGGGAAATGATAAGTACAACCTGTCCAAACAGAATGATAGAGGAAGCAACTGATTTCAATCTAATTTAGTGGTAGATGAACCAATAGAATGGCATCTGCTCTCAATGCTCATCGGTGGTGCAGATTTGTTCGAATAATGAATCGAACACGTCCAACAAAGTAGAGTCCGGGTCGAAATCGTTGAACCCAGGCTATGTTGATTTGTGTCAGCACCATTCGCACATGGGCGGAGGTAATTAAATTGCGTAGAAAGGGTCTGGCAATCGCAGATAACCTGACCTGTTTTAAGATCGAGTTAGCAGAAACCAATTGACGGAATGGGAAGGTGAAACACAATTAAATAGAGTTGTGAAGGAGGCGGAACCACGAAGGAATGAAGAGTAATGGCGGGTTCAGGAGGCAAAACCATGGATTTCGCGTTAATCTAAAACGATCAGCTGTATTCCCGATTCGAACGTGATCAATGCTATAGGCTGACACATGGCCTTAAGCGGTTTGGATAAACCTCTCTCATCGTGAACTAAAGCCCATGCATCTAGTCTGCGCGATATCCATTGATTGCCGTCGGATCATATGAAGCAATGTGACGTGCTCTCCGCTATTGATGGGCAAGGAATGTTAACTGGTCGGCAGCCCCACATGTATTGTGTTAATCGCTGGCGTAAATATTAATGGGTTCAAGGTCAACCCTTGTGGACCGAGATGTATTTGTAAACCATAGTTGTAAGTCACACAAGCCCTGGTATGGTAATGACAATGGGGCTCGATTACTATGTGGAAAACGGTTGTGTTTCATTATAAGTCCAACCTTGGTTGGAGTACCCATATGGTTTATGTATTCGGTTGTGGTTGGAGATTTTAATATAAGTGGAATGGGCACAATGCCTTGGTGATTAATTAACCAAGGTCTACAGTATGATCTTGTGAAACTCAGAAATTACAAACAGTGCGTGAGCTCAAGGAAGCGTTGAAGGCTTTCATTATTTGTTTGGGTTAAAAAGATTAAAGTGAAGAGGAAATTAAGTGTCAATTGGGTCGAATAAAGATTCAGGTCGGAGAGTATATATGATGATTGATGATCATTATATAATGGGGTTATTATAAGTTCAAATGTTAGGGTGAACTCCCATGACATAAGGGACTTGAATTTAATATCTCAAATCTCAGAGATTTGAGATATTAACGCTCTCAGATTAAGTGTTTAATTTGCTAGCGTAGAATAAGGGAATGTTATGAGATTTCCCGGATTGGGGATTGGTTGGGAAATGAATTTGGATACATTTACACACAGATTGAGTTTGAAAAATTAAGCAATCGGGACTGTGGGTATTACCCCCATCATAGTGGTATCAGAGCTAGAATTGAATTAGCTCTTTGGAGGTTTATCTTTGAAATGCACATGTATTGAACAGTGAGAAAGTTGGGTTTTAAATCTGTCTAACAGAGTTGCAGATTTGATTAAGTATGCAGTGAAGGTTGATAGCCCAGATGTGCAGAATCTGGAGGTGAAGAAAAAAGGAGTCTTGAAGATTGCAGCAGGTAGAAATGCAATGCAGGTGAGAAAAGAAACAAGATCATTCAAGGATCTTGAGAGGTAATATGATGAGCCTTATTTGAACTCTGGTTGGAAGGTATTGTTTGTAGATTTCAGGGTGCAAGCAATTGAGGAGGGATCTCAGCAGAAGCAGATCACGAGCTTGAAAGCAGTGATAAGAAGAGTCCAGCAAGGGATTCTGAGTGCAGAAAGAGTGTGGCAGAACCTGAAGGATTCCCAACTGAGGTTGGATGAAAGAAGAACATAGGTGTTCTTAAGAGAAGTTGCAGAGTGAAGCCTAGAGAGCAGAAGAGAGTGCTCAGAAGGTTCCAGTAGAGAGGGGACGAGTACTTGCCAAAAGCCGAATCCAGGGGAAGGGATTGGTGAGGTGATTTGCAGCAAGAGAGCTTGTTGTTGCAGAGGCTTAGTGCAGCTGGTGAGTGAAGAACTCATGGAAGATAGAACGGCTACTGATAGCCACAACAGAGATTGCAGAGGTTCTGAGAGAGGCCACAACAGAAGAGTGAGGGAAGATGCCAAAGAAATTGGCATGAGGAAGAGACTCACTGATGAAGAGTATTGGAAGGAGATAGGTGAGATTGGTAAGCAGCTTATTGAACTGGAGAGGATAATATAGGAAAACCAGAGAGGTGGTTGGCTCATGAAGAAGAAGGTAAAGTGGTAGAGGCCACAAAGGAAGAAGGAAAAAATGATGAATGCTCAGAAGAAGGAGGAAATACTCAGGATGATTGAGTATCTGGAGAAGGACTTGGAGACTGAAGCTTCAAGTGGGACCAAGGGGTCCAAGAGCCTTACATCTGACATATTTTGTATTTTTGCAGGAACAACAGGTGAGAGAGAAAAAACTACTGATGTTGTCACTAAGGAAGAAAATGGAGGAGCTACATGTTTTGAAGATGTCCATGCACAGCTGGAGAAAAGTACCCTGCATGAAAGAAATATTTTCTAAGAGAAAGGAAGAGGTAGATTCCTCTTCAAAGAGTAAACATAGGAGAAAAATTATTTTGACAGAGAGACCTTCAGTGGAAGTCAACCCTGAAACCTTGACACCAAGTCCTGTTCTAGAGGTTATACATGAGAATCAAGAAAACAATGCCACTCCAACACCAAAGGAGCCTACACTTGCACAAGTCTTTTCCTCACTCATAATGGGGAAAAACAAAGTTTTAGAGACCATTACAGTAGAAGAACCTACCATAGCTCAGATTTACTCATTTATTAGTTCTTCAGGCAAAGGGAAGAATAAATCTATATTCCACTCATATTCATCTTTTGAGGAGGATAAAAGTGAAACAAAGTTCAATGAGTCAAAGTTTGAAGAAGGACAATCAAGAAGAGTTATACATGGGAGAAAGAGGCCTTTATACATTCCAAACCCATACATTCAAAGGCCTCACACCAGACCAAAGAAGAACCTCATATTAGAAAGTAAACGCATAGCCAACCTTGCTCTCAGGGATGAAATAATAAACATAGATGAAATCCCAGAAAATGAACCAAGGAAGAAGAAGATTCAACAGAAAAAGAAAGTACAGAAAAGAAAGCCAAACAAGAGGGTCACCAAGGCAGAAGCTATTTGGATTTTTGCTTCTATACTAGATCTATGATGAGTGAATGTACAAAACCATGAAAATCTGAAGAATTATATCATTTTTGGCTTATACACAGTATTTTCTGAAATAGCTATCTTTTTCAGAAAAGTAGCTATTATTTTCAGATTTTGTATAAGGAGAAAAGGTTGCATTTTGGTTATGTTTTCAAAAGAATGACACTAAATGATGATAAAGTGAATGCAGCCTCAATGGAAATGGTATTTTTCCAAGTATCATCCAATCAAGCTATCTTCCAGATGTCATTTCAGTTGGTTACTCCTACACTTTTGCAGATAAGGGTCTAGGTGTCCTTTTCAGTTGGCAGTTGCAATTTTTGTGGAGGCATTTTTTCCAGGAAACGAGGAGCACTCAGCCACCTCAACTCATCCATTTCGAGCTCCATACTGTCGTGTTCTATCTTCAGTTGTATTTCAATTTACTTTTTTATGTTTAAGATAAGCTCTACTATATGTAGAGGATTGTAATAAAGTCTCTAAAACATAACTGAACTTTTTATGGAGGCTTTTAACAAAACTCCTTTTTTGTATATATACTATGTAAGGCAAGGAGGAGAAGGTTCGTTGGTTGTCTATTTCATTGCATACTGTGTTGTACATTTTGGAACATATAATATATCCAGAGGCACTCTTGAGGACTCACAAATTGTATGGTGTGTGTATTGTTTATCTCCTTATGTGTTTCCATAATTTGCAGCTCATTTCGGATTAGGATTTACAAAGTTCTATCTCATGTTTTATCAATATTGTGAACCTTCATGACATATTAATATGTTTTTGTAAGTCTTGTTTTATCAAGCATTCCTGATTCAATATGAATTGAAGATAGTTCATAAGCATTCCTTGAGGTTGAATTAAATCTCGTCTCATACTCTTATCAGTCTTTTGATCTAGCATACATGATTAATCTATTTTTGTCAATCTTGATTTATCAAGCAATCCTAATTAATGAGGTCATGTTAGTTGGAAGCATTCTATGTAATGGGTTTCTTAAAATATGTAGAGTGAGACTCTTGTGAGACTTTTAAAGCATTCTTTCACTATACATTTCAAGTCTAGAATTTGTGTCACCCTTTCCTCTTAACAATGAACTTCTATTTTACACATCTACTGTTTATCTTCCATTTTTCTAACCATCAAGCTACAAACCCAACCTGGCTACCACATTATGCACCAGGGCCCTCATATGTGTGAGAGATTCTTATTTGCTCAAAACCCCTTTTAGTGTGTGTGATTTCAAACCACTTTCCAAAAACTCAATCTAGTTATAAGAAAATACCTTGAGCTTAAGATGTGTCTGGTCAGGTGCTTGTCACAATCCAAGTGTTGATTCCAATGCTAACACCATATATGCGCATATGTTCCGCATATGTTCAAGTTTCGTATATGCGTGATTACCGTATATGCGCATATATGAAAGTTGATCCTTTAGTGCAAATAATATATTATCTCTTATTTAACAAAAGCATAGATATGTAGATCATCATATACACAAATTTTAGGTAACGAAATCAGGGGAATAGGGTTATTCTAGCTATGGTATGATTTCATGATTCCAGTGCAATTCATGATTTAATAGTATGAGCCTTGATTATAGTTTTATGGAAAGTTTCACCTAACTTCCTAAATTTATTTAGGGGAAAATGAAGAATTTCATTTAGGGAGATAGAAAATGAACCTAACAGAGGAATTGAGCTCACTGAGAGCCTACAAGTGTGTTTGACAAGGATTGTGTGAGCACACTATCCACAAATTTCTAATCTATTTTTTAAAAGTTCAACCCCTTAGTGCAAAAATTGCATCATGTCTCACTATGAAAAACCATATTTCTAGAGATAATCCAATACAACCCTTTTTTAGATAATTCTATCATACAATACAATTTTTTTCTAGTTGTAAATTGGTTTCATGAGTCCACCACAATTAGAAATTTGTCGATCTAGGTCACGATTATTGTTTTATGGTGAGGTTTAACTCACTTTCTAAATCAATTCGACATATGCAAAATTTGGTAAAAAATAATAAATGAAAATTGAACAAAAAACACTTTTGTAAGATCCCAAATATTTTTCTAGTTTAGGCCAATGTGAACACACTACCTATATTTACCCTATCTGAAATTTTCAAGAATCAACCCTCTAATGCAAAAAATGAATTATCTCTTACTGAGTAAAACCTTTATTCCAAGGATCACAGAATAAAGCATTCTCTTGGAAATGGAATCATTGAAGAGGGGTGTCAATTGCAATAATACATTATCACAGAGTCTTATTCAATCAATGGGTTGTTATTTTGATTCTTAATTACAGTTTCTGAGCGAGTTGCAACTCACTTCTTGAAGTTCTTTACAGATTCATTGAGGGTTTTTTTCAAGGGGATTAAAAGTAAACCAAGAAAAAAGAATTGAGTACCATATGATTCTATAAGTTTCCTTAGCCAAGGGTTCAGTGAGAATATTATCCACAATTTCCCAATCTAGAGGTAGTCTCTACCTCAAGTGTACACTTTATCACTTAAAGGATTATCACTAAGACATTTTACTATGAGGAGATGCACACTACAATGGATAATTTGTTCGAAATTAGAGAACAAGTAAAGAAAACCTTTGCCAATAGTCTTGTTTAATTTTCATTACCAATCCAATCTTGGCTCTAAATCCTGGGTATAGTGGTTGGCATTGTGAAATCTTGAATATCCAAATCTGAATAGTTTTTGGTTTGGACGGGGACACTAAATTATAAGTCACAAAGAAATGTGGGATCAAGTTTGTGATATTTGGAAAGTGTTTCTATGAACTTGGATGTGATTGGATGTTTTTGAGATATCTTTTGGGATTCCATATCTCTAGCATTGAATTTTTTAAAGGAAAGTAAACAAACAATTATTGTAATATGGTTTGAGATGTAATCTTTTCAAGATGAGAAAGTAATATAGATTAATTAAGGTGCAATGGAGATGCATTTTTCTTATAGAAAGAAAACAAATTTTTATTTGTTAAGCATGGGAAACAATGATATTATGAACATGATTAATCAAAGGTAGCCATCAAGGTGAGCCTTAGTTTCTCTTATTTCTTACCTTCAATGTGCTCAAATTGTGATTTTTGTGAACATGGTAGTGAAAGTGTTAGTTTAAAGCTTCTCTTTCATATAATTGAAGCATTTTCTACCCTTACTTTAGTCACCACTTTATTAATTAGTTAACATTATGAAAGCATAAGTGAAGTTATAATAAAATTTTTAATGTTGTCTATGTTGAAATATTGTAACATCATATTATGTATAAATTGTGCATACTCAACTTGCAAATTCATAAATCACAACAATAATATTGCACGCACTAATTTAATTTATTGTTGTGTATTAATAAATAATATTTAATATTAAAATGACATATAAACTAATATCCCTAAATGGAACAAATTGGTTATATCCATAAATGGAACGAATTGGTGCATTGCCTATATGGTTTAACACTCAAATTGTGGTGCATTGCTTATATGGTTTAATGCTCAAATTGTTTTACACCCAGTCTTATTTAGTTGTTTCCTTGAATTTGAATAAATACATCATCTGAAGTCATATGTTCACACTCTTTTACTTATCTCAACCAAAATATTTGACTAATGAAAGAGTGAACACTATGACTCAAAAAAATAAAATGCTACTATTTATATATATGGGTTGCCACATATCTTCTGTCACAGTGAAATATCATGGAAATATACAGAGTGAAGACAAACGATTATTTTCTTAAACATCCTTCTTGGTTTCTAAATTCAATTCCACGCTCGTATTTTTCGAAATTTATTTTGGGTGGTATGAAAAATACCATGCTTCTTATAGATAAATCTTCATGTTCCTATGGTTCTTTGGATAACCTAGGAATAAAAAAAGGACCGTTGTGCTAAACTCATTCTCTAAGAAAAGTTAGAAGTCATTTATAACTAGCTTAAAATATTATCAAAAATAATAAAACACACATAGAAATTAAAATTGAACAAAATATTAAGTATGCCAATTTACCTTACATGTTTAATTACATTTATTCGTTCAAGTAAATTATCCAAATCACTTCTAATATTAATAGTGTCCTTTAACTATTAATAATTAGAACAAGACAAAAGCATAACGCTATTAATAATATTTTCCTTAAAATTTTATGTAATTAAAAATTTGTACCAACAACTATACTCATAAAGTAATTTATAAATTCACTTGATATATAATTATCAAATATACCAATCCTTATTCGATGATTTTTATTCGAAGTTAAATATTCTTCTTTACTTACTATCAACTAATTATCAAATATATCAATCCTTATTCCATGATTTTTATTCAAAGTTAAATCTTCTTCTTTACTGACTCTCAACTCAACTAAGAATTACCTTCGGATAAAACGGGACTTTCGCGCACTGGACAGAATTAATGTTAACTTAAATTCAAAATTTAAACGAATAAATTAATGTAAAATTTGTTTAAATTGCTGTCACCTCAACCTGCGCTCGCAATTAACTGGAAAATGACTTGGTTAACTGGGAGATGACTTGTTTGGACCGACTCCGACCCAGTACAGATGATGATGCATCATGCACATGGCGGATCATCTTGCATAAACCATGGATGATGAATATTAATCTATTACCATTCGACGGAAAGTGTTAGGCCGGAAAAATTATGCACACAGTTGACCTTTAACCAGTTGTCAGACTTCGTCTCCTTACAGTGTATCAAATAGCGTATAGAGTTGTAAATAAGGCTTTCCCAATATAACGCTTTCCAATGTACTTCCGTGTAAACTACAATAATGTTATTATTCAAATTGAATGCCCTCACCCATCCAGGAGGCGGACTTTGAATAATTGTTTGTTGATCCATGTGGAGTCGTTGAAAGTCCAAACCATTGACCCCACCTAACATTCGTACGGCGGGGCCGGCGGCCCGCTATGCTCACCAACCCTTCCTTCACCTGCTCCATGTCCTGCAAATTTCCCGACCAATCACAAATATTAACAACACAAATATGGCGAAGGCTTGAAATACAACCATATATCTCTAATGAGACCAGAATAGCAATTAAGATATATATGTCTTACATGATCTTGCAATTTGATGGTTGCAGTCATTCCATATCTCAAGCGTGATGGATCGTATCCATGATGTGTTGTGGACGTGGCAATAGAAACAAGAGGGACCCTCATTTCTCTTAGACTGTGGAGCAGCGCAATCATCAAATCAATCGTATTTCTAGGGCTCTCCACCACCACTGCTATATTTGCCATTTCATCAGAAGAAGTCCTGCCTCCAATCTTTGATACTTCAACTCTCACCAACCTGTTGCCACCCACGCTTCCTGTGGAGCCCTGTTGTTGCAGGTTTGTGCTGCTGCCTGCGCCCTCCTGAGATTGTTGCAGGGCTCTGCTGCTGCCTGCACTGATCTCCTGAGATTGAGCACGCTGGAGCTTCTTCAATTCTGATTCCAATTGTTTATTCCTCTCTTCAAGTTCTTCCGCACGAGATTTCAGACTCGTTAATTGCTCCCTCATATGGGCTAATATGGAAGCTTTGTCTTTCTACAAATATATTAACAACAACAATTCATTTTTTTGTACCTACTTCTAACTGAAATTTAAGAGAGGAACTGCTGGCTATTACATATATTTTCAATAGCTATAGAGATTAAATACAAAGGTCAATGGACGGCCATAAAACATTATTTGATTACAACAAAACATTTAATTTTCATGGAACGTACCCTTGCCCCACCAGAGATGAATCGACGCAATGCGTCAAAGCTCTCCCTCAATTTCTCCCTCCTCCTGCGCTCATAAATCAGGTGATGAAGCTGACCGCTAGAAACCGTCCCCCCTTGTGGTCTTTCGCTCCCATACATTGAGATTTGTCGCACTCTTTCTGCATGAATATTCCTCAACATTGCTACGCTCCTCTTCAATGTATACTGACCCTCAATCACGGGCTGTGTCGGCGTTTTACTTGGCGGCCTCCATATGTCAAATGCGCTCATCATCATGTTCCCTGCTGAGGTGACAACAGGGAAATCGCTGGCCTCACTGGTTTGAGGGAATAGCAGTGGACTTGGAACGCTAAGCCGGTGCGCTGAGGAAGTCTGAAGATGAAGGCCACCGATTGTCAAAAGCCCAGAAGAAGACGGCCATTGCAACGGTTGCAGGTAAGGACGCAACGCACTTGCGGATTCCGCGGCGGATATAGAAAATTGGTGTGTATCCTGCGGTATACTGATTTGATCACCTATATCACCTGTAAACATGGTGGGATAGTGTAGATATGAGACCATGGATGAACTCTCATGGGTGTCAATGGAGCGTGATAGAAGCGAAGAACAAGATGGAGTTGATATGCTCGTCTCAGGCATGGGCATGGGCATGGGGACAGAAATGTTGGGTGACACAATTACATTAGCGGCCAGAAGGCTTGAAAATCGCAATGTATTCTGCTCATCCGGTTGAACCTACAAGTGAAACCATGGAATTAAATCACGGAATCAACAGAATGCAGATGAGTAGTACTTAGGCCCCATAGCTGGGGTGGGTATAATATAATGTCTCACCAAATTTGTTGTTCCCAGCTCTACTACACCGCTTCCGCAGGGAATGAATACTGCAGTCTATCAAACAATTAAATGTCAGGGCACTGACGAGGAGTACTAATCGATGAACACCAATTAATGAAGTACATCTTGCCACGTGTTTGAAACGAGAAAGGGAGTATAACCCCTCATCTGAATACCAGCGGCCTGCATATATGATTCCAATTAGAGAGACAAGAATAATAAATTCATCTCCATAGGAATGCCAAATATTACGCCAGAAATAACAAATTGATTGTGGGCTGAAATGGAAATCCATGTTACCATGTAGAACGCTTCCTGGCTTTCATTAGAGCTGAAGCGGAGGAGCTCATTTGCCATTAACCAGACATATGGCGGTTGACTCAACGCCAAACCTGGAACTCTAAATTGGACCATGCATTACAATGCATTAAAATCTGGCGGACATTCTATCCAGAAGACAGAAAATATACTATTGGCAATTTCGTCCATAGAATATGTATAGTGATACTTTTGATTATTTAAAAATAATTTAAAAATGTACTAGAATATATGTATTTTTAATGCGCTAAATAAAAAAATTTAATTGATCTATTTATTAATTTAACAGGGAGATCTAACACGCTCTCTGAAATATATACTGATATGCAACTTTTTTAATTCGATCGCATAGATCCTAGATTCTGTGAGAGTGGATTAAACTTACCCAGCGTCCAAAGCAAAGCGACAAAGCTTGTTCCAAGTGAAAAGGCCCTGACCTACACTCTGGGCCGCGGCCGTAGAGGAACCAGCTTCCATTTCTGGGTTAAACCATCCGTCTTTACATGCTAATTCTCTGAAAATGTGATCGAAAAATTAGTTACCAAATGTAACATCCTTAATGCTTATTCCCCTGATATTCATGACAAAAACACATGTTAAGAATAGAGGGGAAGAAACATACTGTGCTAGGTCCAGTCTAAAGGTATGAGTATGCTTCTCATTATTTCTTGGAGTGAGTGGGCATCCTCGAAGTAGAAAACGAAGTCCATGATGTCGATAACATAAACCCTGCGGAGAAGGAAGGCTGTGAAAATACAGAGGGCGTGAGGAAAATTGAAATGGGCCCAGGAGGAGATGGTGGTGATGATTTGAGATTTTATACATTGGGAAGGCACGATCTGGCGGGATGTGTGAACGGGGGAGAGAGGTAAGATTTGTGATTGTATAAATGGGAAAAGGGTTGAAGATATAATCAGGCAGGAAGTAGTGTGAACGCGGGAAATATGATTGTGTCATGGGTAGCGGTCCCAGGAGCTAAAAAAAAATGTTTATAGCGATTTTAGATCATGGGGATTTGAATTTGGATCGAAGATCATTTAGACTCGTTCCATCGGTCGCACGCGGAGTAGCAGTCGCCAGCCGCCATGATTGTTGGAATATTTAAAATTCCAGAACAACAATGGAGAATAAAATTCCCCTCTTCAACACAGAGAAAATATAAAAAAAATTTCTTCACTGGACACAGAGTTTTCACGTAAAAACTATTTCATTAAACTTCAAAAAAAAACTTGGTTACAAAATCTCCTCTGCCTGAGGGAATACAAAAAGACTTTGACTGCTTCAAAACACAGTTCAAAAAACAAAACTCACACACTAAAAATTTCACTGTATCTCTGCAATTTCAACTCATTGCTGTGTGGTTGAAAAAAAATACTCTCTCTCAAAAATGAATGCACTGTATTTTTTTACACTGCTGTGTGTAAAAATAAAACTTGCAATACATTTTAGCACACAGGTCTTTTCATCTTTTTATATGCCATGACCCTTTTACAATATAAAAAAACCTATTTTAAAATAAAACTTTTTAAAACTAAAACAAAAGTCGTATACCATACTTCATATGGTGTGAAGTTAAAATAAAAAACATAAATTAAAAAACAAAACTAAAATCTAAAACCATCTATGGCCCACGGCCTCCCTATTTGAAATTGTGCGTATGATATATATGTAAAACATATATATGTAGGGACTGTTCGCACGAATTTTAAAACCAAACATTAAAACAAACTTTGATATAATGGACTTTGACCACTGGACTTCAACCACAAAATTAAACCTTCTTGCAATCAATTTCGGGTCACAAAAAAATTTGCAGACGTCATAAAAAATGTGACACGAAATTTCTTTTAAACCTGCTTCATGAATTTTCCGCGTCCGATTTTGGGCAGCTGTACGGACGACTGAGTGTGATGCAGAATTTCTATTAATTCTGCTTCAATGAGATTTCAGGTCCGGGAATTTGACTACTCAACGTTTTTGGCAAGCGGCTCACGTACAAGGTTCTGCAGATAAAATTGGAAGGTGGCTACCTGTACATCGAGCGGCGGAAAGTAATTTTCAACACTCCCTCTTACTTTCACTGCCGGGTTATCAATCATACCCAGACATTTCCTCAAAAACTCAAAACTCTTCTGCCCCAATGGCTTGGTCAGAATGTCTGCAAACTGCTCCCGAGTTCTGCAGTGTTCCAAAACAATTTCACCATTGTTTACCAATTCTCTGATGTAATGAAACTTTGTGTCAATGTGTTTCATTCTCTTGTGAAACACAGAATTCTTGGATAATGCAATAACTGAGCTATTGTCACAATAAATCACTATCCCTTTTACCTGCTCTTGGCACAAACTTCTTAACATCCTCCTCATCCAAATTGCTTGACACGCTGCTGCTATGGCTGCCACATATTCTGCCTCTGCTGTAGACAATGCTACAATGGGCTGTTTTTTAGAAGTCCATGAAATGGCTCCTGAACCCATGTGAAAAAACATAACCGGAAGTACTCTTCCGATCATCTACACTTCCAGCCCAATCACTGTCAGTGTATCCAATTAAATCTGAATTTTCTGAAGCAGTATATAAAATACCAACCTTTTTGTACCTTTAACATACCTCAGAATTCTCTTCGCTGCCTGCCAATGTGCATCCTTTGGCTTTTCCATAAATCTAGAAATTAAGCTAACAACATGCATTATGTCAGGTCTAGTTGCAGTCAAATACATAAGGCTGCCAACTATACTCTTATACAAGCTAGGATCAAAATCCTTGCTGTTGTCCTCTCTACTGAGTTTTAATCCCATCATTGTGGGAGTGATCGCTGCCTTGCTCTCCTGCATATTAAATCTCTCAAGCACTTCATTAACATATTTTGCCTGTGAGATAAAAATCCCATTTTCATCTTGTTATACTTCTATTCCTAAGAAGTATCTCAACAAACCCATGTCAGTCATTTCAAATTCTTCTTTCATGACTGTTTTAAAATTTTCAATAAGGTAATCATCATTACCTGTGAAAATAACATCATCAACATATAAAACTACGATCAACATTTTACTATCTTTTTCTTCGATGTAGAGGGTGGGTTCTCCCTCACACTTTTCAAATCCATTTTCCAGTAGATAGGAATCTATCCTACTGTACCATGCTCTTGGTGCTTGCTTCAGCCCGTAAAGAGCTTTCTTCAACTTGCACACTTTGTGCTGTTGGCCTTTCTTTTCATAGCCTAGAGGTTGTTCAATGTAAACCTCTTCCATTAACACTCCATTTAGGAACGCTGACTTCACGTCCATTTGGTAAACTTTCCACTTGTTTTGTGCTGCTATGGACAGCACTGCTCTCACGGTTTCCATTCTAGCAACCGGTGCGAAAGTTTCCTCATAATCTATCCCATGCTTTTGCTTATACCCTTTGACAACAAGCCTTGCCTTGTGTCTCTCTATTTTGCCTTCAACATTACTCTTGGTCTTGTAGACCCATTTAACTCCAATGACATCTTTACCTTTTGGGAGTTCAACCAAATCCCATGTCTTGTTTCTTTCTATGGCATTAATCTCCTCATCCATAGCTTCTATCCATTTCTTATCCTTAATATCTTCTTCAAAGTGGATAGGGTCTTCAACATGAAAATATAAAGCAAACAAAGAATTGATACCTTCATTTGCTGCCTCTTGTGCATAAATGTCATTCAAATTTCTGAACTTCTTACCTCTTTCACTTGGTGTACAAATGCTTGAAGAAGCACTTGAATTTCCTCCTTGTGGTGTGCTTGGAGAAGAACTCTCATTTATTCTCAAGGGTGTCTCCTGCTGCTCTTGTGTTGGTGCTGCTGTTTGGGGATGTATTTCAGCCAATTCATCATCATATTCATCATGAGATAAACAGTGTTTAACATTCACTGTTTTCTCTATGCTTCCATCCCAAGCTTCCTCCTCAATAAACTGAACATCTCTGCTCACAATAAACTTCTTGGTGGATGGATTATATAACCTATAGGCCTTGGATTCCTCACTGTATCCAATGAAAATACATTTCTCCCCCTTGCTATCCAACTTCTTCCTTAGCTGATCCGGAATGTGTGCATATGCCACACATCCAAAAACCTTCATGTGTGTGACACTTTGCTTTGTGCCACTCCATGCCTCTTCCGGCACTTTGTTCATCACTGCTTTTGTAGGGCACCTATTCAAAATGTATGCTGCACAATGTACAGCTTCAGCCCAATAATCATTAGGCAAATGCTTTGCCTTTAACATACTCCTCACCATGTCCATTATGATTCTATTCTTCCTTTCGGCTACTCCATTTTGCTGCGGAGTATATCTAGTTGTAAACTGCTTTTGAATACCATTTTCTCTACAAAAATGTAGAAAATCTTTAGAGATATACTCACCTCCTCTATCAGTCCTTAGAATTTTGATGTGCAGCCCACTCTGGTTTTCCACAAGTGCTTTGAAATTGCAGAATTTTTCAAACACTTCACTTTTATTTTTCAAAAAATAAACTCAAGTTTTTCTTGTAAAATCATCTATGAATGTTAACATGTAGTGGCTGCTAGCAAGCGATGGAGTTTGCATCGGTCCACACAAATCTGAGTGGACAATTTCTAAGGATGCCTTTGCCCTTATGCTTTTCCCGGAAAGAAAACTTTCTCTGTGTTGTTTCCCCAAGATACAACCTTCACAAAGGCTGTCAGGCTTCTCTATCAATGGTAAACCTCTTACCATTCCTTTTCTGTTCAACAAATTAAGACCTCCAAAGTTGAGATGTCCAAATCTCAAGTGCCACAACCGATTTTCATCTTTTGGTTCGCTTTGGATAGCCTCCTTTGCCACTGCTGCTATCTTTTCTTCATTCTTCAAATCTACTCTCATTCTAAAAGGGAAGATCCTGTTCCTTGTTATCTTCACTTCAGCAATACATTGTTTGCTGGGTGGTTTGTCCATGATGGTACAAACATCATCCTCAAAAAATACATTGTACCCCTTTTGAACAAGTTGTCCAATACTTAAGAGGTTACACTTCATTCCTGGAACATAATAGACATCTGCTATGGATTTCTTTGCACCTTTTCTTGTTAGAACATTTACATTCCCTTTTCCCATAACAGACACTTTGCTATCAGTTCCTAGTGTGACTTGTGACTTCACACTCTCATCTAGCATAGAAAACATGGCTAAGTTTCCTGTCATATGGTTACTGCAACCGGAGTCTAGAAACCATAAGTCCTCACTTTTTTCTTCAGCCATATTACAAGCCAAAAACAAATTATCTTGGCTGATATTTTCTCTAGTGAAATTTGTACTAGTTCTACTTCCCATATCATGTTGTTTCTTTCTACATTCATTAGCATAATGACCATATTTTTTACAATAGTGACATTGGACATTGGACTTATCATACCTTTGTCCTTGAGCATTCTGCTGACCACTCTGCTGGCTGCTGCCTTAGCCTTGATGTTGATTTGGATTGCTGCCCCTTCCTTGAGCATTTGCTGGACTGTTCCTTCCACCTCTGTTTTGGCTTCTGCCTCTTCCTCTTTTGTTTCATCTGCCTTGCCCTCTTCCTCTTCCGAAAGACATCTGGGTCTTAAAGGCATGCTCAAGAGATGAGTTTTCACTTCTACCCAATCTCTGCTCATGAGTCATCAGTGATGCATGTAGCTCATCCACTGTGAACTTTGTGAGATCCTTGGTCTCCTCTATGGTGGTGACAATCACATCGAATCTTGAGGGTAGACTCCTCAAGAGTTTTTCCACAATCCTCTTGTCTTCAAGAGTTTCTCCATGAGATCTTATTTGTGTGACCATTCCAATCACATGAGTGAAGAATGAGTCAATAGTATCTGACTCTTTCATACAGAGAGTCTCAAAGTCTCTCCTCAGCAACTGAAGTTTTGCTGTCTTCACTTTTTCCATGCCTTGATAGGCTGTCTTGAGAGTTTCCCATGCTTCTTTAGATCTCTTGGCTGCTGCTATCCTTGGAAACACACTCTCATGCACCGCTTGATACAATAAGAAGAGAGCTTTGGAGTCTTTCTTCTTATTGCTCTTCAGCAACTCTCTCTCTGCCTGAGTTAAATCATTAAACTCTTCTTCATCTGCTGGCTCTTCAAAGCCATCCTCAACAAATTCCCATAAGTCTTGGGAGACAAATAGAGCTCTCATAGTTATTGACCAGTAGTCATAATTTTTCCCATTAAACATTGAGAGATGGATATTTCCCATACCCATACCAGTGTTGGCTCCAGCGATTTTGCACTCTTAACTATGACTCAAAAAGACTTGACTGTGTATTCAAATAACTGACTGTTCTGCAACAGTAACACAAAATCTGTATAGAGAAATACCTTGAAGTCTTTTTGGCTGAGTCTTCACACTGCTAGAGAAGCTGCTACAACAAAGAACTCCTTTCCTTCAGCTTCTTTGATCTTCAAAGAGCCTGGACTAGCTCTGATACCATGTTGGAATATTTAAAATTCCAGAACAACAATGGAGAATAAAATTCCCCCTCTTCAACACAGAGAAAATATAAAAAAATTTCTTCACTGGAGACAGAGTTTTCACTGTAAAAACTATTTCATTAAACTTAAAAAAAAAACTTGGTTACAAAATCTCCTCTGCCTGAGGGAATACAAAAAGACTTTGACTGCTTCAAAACACAGTTCAAAAAACAAAACTCACACACTAAAAATTTCACTGTATCTCTGCAATTTCAACTCACTGCTGTGTGGTTGAAAAAAAATACTCTTCTCTCAAAAATGAATGCACTGCTGTGCCATTCAAAATCTGTTACACTGCTGTGCACTTCAAATTTTTTTACACTGCTGTGTGTAAAAATAAAACTTGCAATACATTTTAGCACACAGGCCTTTTCATCTTTTTATATGCCATGACCCTTTTACAATATAAAAAAAATTATTTTAAAATAAAACTTTTTAAAACTAAAACAAAAGTCGTATACCATACTTCATATGGTGTGAAGTTAAAATAAAAAACATAAATTAAAAAACAAAACTAAAATCTAAAACCATCTATGGCCCACGGCCTCCCTATTTGAAATTGTGCGTATGATATATATGTAAAACATATATATGTAGGGACTGTTCGCACGAATTTTAAAACCAAACATTAAAACAAACTTTGATATAACGGACTTTGACCACCGGACTTGAACCACAAAATTAAACCTTCTTGCAATCAATTTCGGGTCACAAAAAAATTTGCAGACGTCATAAAAAATGTGACGCGAAATTTCTTTTAAACCTGTTTCATGAATTTTCCGCGTCCGATTTTGGGCAGCCGTACGGATGGCTAAGTGTGATGCGGAATTTCTATTAATTCTGCTTCAATGAGATTTCAGGTCTGGGAATTTGACTACTCAACGTTTTTGGCAAGCGGCTCACGTACAAGGTTTTGCAGATAAAATTGGAAGGTGGCTGCCTGTACATGGAGCGGTGGAAAGTAATTTTCAACAATGATGAGGTCTTCGAAAACATGTTAGTGGTTGCAACTTGCAAGAACCCAAGGAGACCGACCGTTTTTGCGCACTGATCTCCTCATCACAGAGCATAAAGGTTATTGTATCTTATTTCCACATTAATATAATTATTAATTTTATTTTATCAGTGTTGATTGTTTTAAATAAATAAAATTTACAATAATTAATTATATAAATTAAAAATGGTGTATTATTAAAATTTTAATAAGAAAAAATCTAAATTTCAAATTATTTGTCACAAAATTAATTTTAAATAACCTGTTAATTTAATAAAATTATATTTTTTTAATTTAATATATATATATATATATATATATATATATTTCAAGTAATCTTTTATTTATTTAAGATTCAATAAATCATATTTAATTGGTCATCGTCATTATCATTGAAATCAAATAAATTCATGGTTTCTCAATTAAATTAAATTAAATAATATATGTTTTTTAAAATTAATTCTATTTTATAAAATAATGAGAATGATGATTAAAGACTAGTAAGACCAATGCGGTTTATTGAACCTCAAGAAAAGAAAAAGAAATTAAGTGTGATTCTTCAAAATCTTGTTTTTATGATCAAAGAGAAGGGCCCAATGGACTGGTTTAATAAGTCAAGAATATTGGAAGTGTGGCAGAGATTAGGGGATTGAGAGTTGATGTGAGACACTCTAAAAGGAAGTGTTATTCATCTTCCCATACATAGTATGGCACATCTGACATATTCTATAGTTCCACTAAGTCTTGAGAATAAACCATGGTTCGTCTCACATCCTAACTCATGAAAATTAATTCTTATCTTAACAATATTTATTTTTTAATGCAAGTCAACACAAAAAAATAATTCTAATTATATAAAATTTATTATTAACAACTAATATCTAATAAATTAATTATATGTAAAATTAAATATTCAAAATAACGAAACTTATATAATTTTAAATATATATTTATTTAAACCATAAATTTTGCATGCGTTTAAACGAATAAAATAAAAAATAGAATGACAAGTTTTCCTCGATATTCTCACGGACGCATAAAATTCCAAACGAAAACTTATGGCTGACGGATGCATAAAATTCCAAACGAAAACTTATGGTTTCGAAATTATAAACAAATACACACGATTCTTAAAAGAGCTCTCGAAATATCTCCCAAAGTGAACTTTAGACATTAAAAATAGGATAAGTGCGAACTGTTTGACCTTCATCGACTTCAGGTATTTTTAAGTTGGGAGTTGGTGAGCTGAGATTACCATAGACCGACGTCGTGGATATCTAAAAAAATATTTATTGTTATTGAGTATTTGTTTTACTAAAATATTTAAAAAGAATAAAGTGTTAATATTGAAAGATGATAACATTACAATTATCTTTGAAATTAAACATTAAAAAGTATGTGATTTATTAAAGCTAGTTTGAATGAAAAAGAGAAAAGTTAGTTTTAGTTTCTAAACTATTAAGATAAAATTACATTTTGATTTAATAATAAAAATCAAACTCATTTTTAACCCATTAAAACTTATCAAAATCAATAACCTAAAATCTAAAAATATTTGACAAAAATATAAATTCACACTTTTATAAATTACTAACACTGTCATTTTTTTAAAATAATTATAGTAAATTAATTTATATGTATCAATAACATCTATTAATAGATACTTTTATTCATTTTTTTAAGTTAAAATATTTATATTACTCATAAAAACCATTTTACATGGATATCCATTTTACATGGATATTTGTTTAAATAAAGAAAGTAAAAAAACTTTCAACATGCTTCCATTATCTTTTAGGAGAAACAAAAAATATTCTTCCATTGTCACCCACCAAAAACAACACTCTTTAGAACAAACTACATATGAATCAAGGAGGCTAAAGATGCCCTACTTATCTGCCTATACATTCTATTCACAACTACATTCTATTCTAATGATGCCCACTAAGGGATGACTTCTAGCACTAACAATCAAACAACAACCCCTCGGATAATCCTAAAACATCTACCAATTGCATCGTGCCTAGAGTGCTAACAGGCACTTAGAGAGTACTAGGTCGTGTCCATCCCTAACACAAATTCATTAATAGTTGACAAACATAACGAGAACCTAGCAAAGAAGATGCAAAATGACCACCATTGCTTTCCATAAAAAAACATATATACTGTGTGCATCCATTAATATATATATATATATATATATATATATATATGAAATAACCAGAGTCCAGATATTACGAGCCAAAACCATCACAAAGAACAATCTAAGTCATTATTAATTGAAGACCTAGAGGCCAACAAGAAACACGTGAATGTCAAAACTAGAAACATTAGGAAAACCTTGGGCTATGCCACCCACGACCCATGCTCAATGGTCATTATCGAAAGACGAAATATTTGTTGTAGCCCTTGCACTAGAGCTAAGAGGGTCCACCAAGTCCCCATCATCTGAATCATGGGCTATATGGCTCTCCACATGCGTCGGGCGAGCATCAATCTTATACAAGAATAGAGCTATTATTCCTGAGCATCCTCTAGAGAAGTGAGGATATTGTATCTCTCCACTTACTTGTCCCTCAATACCAAGCCCAACAAAGTCTTCATTTTCCATTTGAGATCCACCGAGTTTATATATTGTTGTTTAGATTCAACAAGATGATGAAGCTTAGTGAAAATCAGTCAACTTCACTAAGTGGGCCCGCAGGCTATTTTTAGGTGTAAGTCTATTTTTAGACATGGTGATCATATTTCAGAATTTGCAGGATGCTATTTGTGGATGGTTGGTCAAGTTGGAAAAGTAGATGAAATTCTATTTTTAGAATATTGGACGAAGTCTATTTATAGATCATCGATCTAAAAATAGATGTGTCAATTATTATTATCCCTTAATAATAATCAGACTCTAGATATCAACTTATTCTCTTGGAGCACTTTATTTTAGTAAACAGATTTGGAAAATCAGTGGGCTAAAGGAATTACGCAATTCCTAGGGTTTACTGGTGGTTCATGCATGGAGGACTCAGTTAGAACTAAAGCAGCAAAGTTATGACAGAGTTGGAAGAGTAGTTCATGGAGTTGTTATTTAGTTTAACTTAGTTAAGCGAGTTAAACTTAGTTGAGCTAGTTGTATCTAGTCTAACTGAAAGATACACTAGTGAGAGTTCAGTGAATTAATTAGTTAATTAATTCAAAACTAATAACTCAATAACAACTGAACAGAAAAAAAATTTAACTACAGTGCATGTCAGTTCCAATGGAGACCCAGTGGAGAGATAGGTGAAAGGGAAAGATCGACTATCTGTTGTGACTATAGTGATGCATTGATTGCATCACACACACATTGGAGTTGCCAATGAGGATTGCACAGTCAAGGCAAGGTAGATTCGAATTCATTCATGGGTCTTCTTTAGCAGGGATTGCGTTGTGGAGGCAGGCTATCAGGTGGCAAGAAATCAGTGCATGGATTTGCAGATTTCTTCTTGTTAGTGTGTGATGATTGTATTGTACTAAGAGCTTGATGTACTAAGCTTTGTATGATATTGTTACATGATCTCCATGATACATAATATATGATAGTTGGGGTTTTTAGCTTCAGGCTTTCTCGTTAAACAATTGTGTTATGTGCGATTGTTTTCATTGCTTCATGTGTTTGCAATTGAGTTTTTAAATTTCCGCAAAAGATTAACAGTGGAAGGATTCTGTATTTAGCAAGAAGATAATATTGTTAGATCAGGAGAATCTAGATATATACATGCATATGTTATATAATTTCTACATGGTATCAGAGCAGTGTTAAAATCTTGAAGATTGCAATTGTGAAGAATTGCCGAGTTTGTGCTGGTGGACAATTCAAATTTTCTTCATAAAATTCTTGGTGCGACAGTTGAGTATACATTGAAATGTCTTTCAATGGGTTGAGATTGGAGCATGCCCTTAAGGGCAGCTCGAATTACATAGCCTAGAAGGATAGGATGGAGGCGGTGATGGAAGATAATGGACTGAAGGAGTTCATCGATAGCGATGTTCCTAAGCCAGGTTCTAGTGATGCTGCATTACTTGACGCATGGAAAAAGAAGGTAGAAAAGACAAGAAGAATTATGTTGGAAGGTGTGAAGGACCATATTGTGTCTAGCCTTCATGAGAAAGCCACTCCATTTGCAATGTGGAAGGATTTGATAGATTTTTTCCAAAGCAACAATGACCAGAGGGAGTTGGCGCTGAAAGATAAGCTCAGAAAAATAAAAATGGAGAAGGGCGACAATATTCCAAAATATCTCACGAAGTTTGTCCACTGTAGGGATGAACTGAGAAGTGTGGGGATTACTGTTGATGATGATGAATTGGTGAGCTTGGCTCTCCTTGGGCTTCCGAAGAGTTGGCATAGCTACGAAGACTCTATCAATGGACGGGAGAAACTGCCGGGTTGGGAACGACTTTGGTGGGATCTCATTAGGGGAATTTTTAGGTCTAAAATGGGCCTCCTAAGGAAATTATAAAATAATAGTGGAAATAATAAAGTAATATTTGATGACATCATCAAATTTTAGAGGGGAAAAAAAAACTACTTGTTCAACTTATCTCCCAAAGTTTTTACTCAGATTTTGAGCGGGTGTACTCGTTGAATGCAAAATTTAATTCCTCATCCAAGGAGTACCCATGTTGCATACTTTCAATTGCAATCACGTTTTTTCATGTATTTCTCATTTTTCGTATAGCAAGGTCCATTGAAAGTATGCAACATGGGTACTCCTTGGATGAAGAATTAAATTATGCATCCAACGAGTCTCTTGCTCGAAATTTGAGTAAAAAATTTGGGAGATAAGTTGAAAATACGAGTTGAAAAAGTAGTTTTATTATTTTATTATTTTTTAATCTTTTTACCCTTTTACTTAAAAAATGGTGAATCATCCCCCATGGTTGACATCATGATCTTGAATCCTATTGGTTTTTATAAAGTTTATTTTCGTTGTACATTTTTCTTATGAGGCCCATTTTAGACCTCAAAATTCCCCTAATGTGTGCAGGAGGAGGAGATGAGGAGAAGTACCGAGGATGACTCTACATCGAAAATGAAGAATGAAAAGAAAATTAGCTTTGAACGAAAGGAAAGGGGAAGAAATCCCATCCAAAATATGAGGCTAAAGGGAAGAAGCTGGATTTTTCCAAAGTGAAGTTTTTTCACTGTCATGAACATGGGCATCTCACCACTAACTACCCACAGAAAAAGAAGAACAAGAGTTTTGCTGGAGATGTAGCTGGAGAGGCCTTAGCCTCAAAATTTGAACTTGATTTCTCTTTGATTGCATGCTTCGTTTCAAGCTCAATGGGATGATGGTATCTTAATAACATTCGTCTTTCCATATGATGGGGTATTAAAAGTTGTTTAATGTTTGAGAAGGACCTTCAAATGCATATAGAGATGGGCGACGATGGTCGATACAATGCGACTGGCATTGGGACTATTACCTTCGAGAGGGAGTTATGTAATCCATTTTTTTTGAAAGATGTTATTCATGTTCCAGGTCTGAAGAATAACTTCGTCTCAGTCACGATGTTGGAAGACAGAGGTTATGACATTGTTTTTAGTGATGGATAAGCTTTCCTGTGACATAAAACAATGGGTCAAACCAAGAGGATATGGATTCGAGTTAACTAATATCTACAATTTGGAGAGTCTGTCATGGTGCACAATGACAGGAAAAATAGAAGAAGTGGTGGCGGGATGAGGGTGAATTATGGCACGGAAATTGGGCCATCTTCACCATGGAATTTTGAAAATTTTGCAGCATATTTCTATTGGACTTCCCAAGGGTACTCTTGCGTTGTTAGATTAGTGCAAGGGATGTACAATGGGTAATTTTGTGAAGACCACCTTTCATGAGAAGGAGAACCGTGCTTCAGTGATCCTGGAGAGAGTTCACATAGATGTGTGTCGACCTTTCTCAGTTGCTTCAACAAAAAAACACAGGTATTATGTTATATTTATTGATGAATATTCTCGTAGATGCTGGATCTTCTTCATGCAGAAGAAGAGTGAAACGTTCTAAAAGTTCTGTGAGTTCAAAGCATTGGTGGAGAAGGAGTCGGGGAAGCAAGTGAAAGCTCTACGGAGCGATAATGGAGGTGAATATGTCAGAACTATAGAAAATTCCGAGAACTTTTGTGAAAAGAGGAATTCAAAGAGAACTTGTAAAGCCTCATCGCCCACATCGAGAATGAGGTCGCGAGAGAGGAAGAATAGAACGATCGTGGGTGCTACACAATCTATGTACCAGCCAGACTATAGCCATGTGGGAAGGAGTATTACCAACACTCTTCATTTGTTGAAAAACAGATTTGTTCTCATAGAGTACTTGGCATGAGTACTGCAATTCTTGTTAAGAAGCACGATATTTCTCATTGTAATTTTGGTTCATCTGGCCCATTCATGTGGATTTTTCTTAGGCAGCTAGGCGCTGAGAAGTTGTCTTTCTTTGAAATTTCTGAGGAAACACCCTGGGTGCTCATGTATTTTCCGAATAATCGGATGGCTGTGAGCTAAGACGACGAGATATAAAATTCAATGAGTTGAAAGCCATGAAGTTGTCGCTTGAGAGGGAGCTACACTTGCATGCAGAGGAGGAACTTCTTGTTCCCAAAGATGAGCCTCTAGATGTGGATCAGCCACAGGAGGAGATTCATGGAGTGGAGGAGTCCACTCATGTAGAACCAAACATTAGACAAGGCAAAAAGTGTACCACAGTACAGAGACCAAGAGCTTGATGTTCTCGGAGATAGCAGGAGTCCCTACATCACGAGCGTGAGCAGAACGGAGTCACCTGGCCAGATTTATATTGGATACATGATAATGGTATATGTGGCAGAACCATCTTCTTTTGTTTTTTGAAGCCTGATACGAGGAACCCACGGGGTAGATGCCATGGTGGAGGATTATGACTCCATTGTCAGAAACAGTGCTTGGGAGATTGTTCCAAGGCCAGTTGGTAAATCAATGCTAGTTTCAAGATGGATCTACAAGGTAAAGCAAGCTACTAATGGGAGCGTTGAGAATTATAAGGCAATATTTTTTTCCTGGGCCTTCTCACAGATTGAGGGGATTTATTATGAAGAAACCTTTGCACCTGTCGCACGATATTCTTCCATAAGGAGCATCCTTTCTCTCTCAGCGTAGATGGGTTGGCACATTCATCAGATGGATGTGAAGATCGAGTTCCTTAATGGGATCATTAAGGAAGAGGTGTACATTGAGCAGCCTGAAGGATTTGAGATCTTCAATAGCGAGTGGCATGTGTGCAATATCAAAAGAGCATTGTATGGGCTGAAACAAGCACCTCGTGCTTGGTACACTCGGATTGACAACTATTTCACTGGACTTGGCTTCACCAAGAGTGAGGCGGATGAAAACCTGTACCAAATTGTGGTGGAGGGTAAGCTTTTAATCTTTGTTCTTTATGTTGATGATTTAATACTAACGGTGATGAGTAGTTGATACACTCATGTAAGGAAAATCTTGCAAAGGAGTTTGAGATGAAGGATTTGGGCCTCCTTCATTATTTCCTTGGATTGGAAATATGGCAGCGGCAAGGTGAATTGTTTGTGTCTCAAGGAAAGTATGCTCGGGAGATACTGGAGAAGTTTCACATGCAATGCTGCAAGCCTATCGACACTCCTCTTCCAAGAAATTGGAGGAAAGAGGATGCTACATTGACAGAGGTAGTGGATGCCACTGTTTATCGACAGTTGGTGGGTTCGCTCATGTATTTAGTTAATACCAGACTGAACATATGCTATGCAGTGAACCAGCTGTCACACACGTTGGTTAAGCCTACCAAGCTCTTTTGGAAGGCAGGCAAGCATGTCCTGAGGTATCTCAAGGGCACATCTGAGTATGGCTTATGGTACAGACAAACAGATGAGGTGAAGTTGCATGGCTTCACGGATGCAGATTGGGCAAGCAGCCCAACGGATAGAAAGAGCACATCAGGAGGGGTTTTCAATATCGAATCTATATCAGTTTATTGGTATAGCAGGAAACAAAGATCCGTGTCACTCAGTTTAGTGGAAGCAGAATACATGGCAGCAAGTCAAGCTACATGCGAGGCTATTTGGATGAGGAAGATCCTGGTCGGTTTGTTCGGTTCACATTTAGATCCTATAGTGATACATTGTGATAATCAGAGTTACATTAAACTCTTGATTAATCCTGTGTTTCATGATAGATCTAAACATATTGATATCCGGTATCATCATATTAGATATTGTGTGCAATGGAAGATCATGTTACTTTAGTACATTCCTATGGAAGATCAGGATGCAGATATTCTGATGAAGGCACTCACTAGGAGCAAATTCGAATACCATAGAGGCAGGATCGGGGTGAAGGATAATCCCTATCTTGTTAAGAGGGAGTGTTGAGATTCAACAAGATGATGAAGCTTAGTGAAAATCAGTCACCTTCACTAAGTCAGCCCGCAGGCTATTTTTAGGTGTAAGTCTATTTTTAGACTATGTCTATTTTTAGACATGGTGATCATATTTCAAAAGTTGCAGGATGCTATTTGTGGATGGTTGGTCAAGTTGGAAAAATAGATGAAATTCTATTTTTATAATATTGGGCAAAGTCTATTTATAGATGGTCGATCTAAAAATAGTTGTGTTGATAATTATTAGCCCTTAATAATAATCAGACTCTAAATATCAACTTATTCTCTTGGAGCACTTTATTTCAGTATACAGATTTGGCAAATCAGTGGGCTGAAGGAATTACGCAATTCCTAGGGTTTACTGGTGGTTCATGCATGGAGATCTCAGTTAGAACTGAAGTGGAAAAGTTATGACAGAGTTGGAAGAGTAGTTCATGGAGTTGTTATTTAGTTTAACTCAGTTAAGTGAGTTAAACTCAGTTGAGCTAGTTGTATCTAGTCTAACTGAAAGATACACTAGTGAGAGTTAAGTGAATTAATTAGTTAATTAATTCACAACTAATAACTCACTAACAACTGAAAATAAACAACAATTAACTACAATGCATGTCAGTTCCAGTGGAGACCCAGTGGAGAGATAGGTGAAAGGGCAATATGGAATATCTGTTGTGACTATAGTGATGCATTGATTGCATCAAACACACATTGGAGTTTCCAATGAGGATTGCGCAGTCAAGGAAAGGTAGATTTGAATTCATTCAGGGGTCTTCTTCATCAGGGATTGTGCAGTGGAGGCAGGCTATCAGGTGGCAAGAAATCAGTGCATGGATTTGCAGATTTCTTCTTGTTAGTGTGTGACGATTGTATTGTACTGAGAGCTTGATGTACTAATCTTTGTATGATATTGTTACATGATCTCCATGATACATTGTATATGATAGTTGTGGTTTTTAGCTTTAGGATTTCCCGTTAAACAACTATGTTATGTGTGATTGTTTTTATTGCTTCATCTATTTGCAATTGAGTTTTTAAATTTTCGCAAAATATTAACAGTGGAAGGATTATGTATTTAGAAAGAAGATAAATATTGTTAGATCAAGAGAATCTGGATATATACATGCATATGTTATATAATTTCTACAATTGTTTAATCCTACCCTTGGTTTGCAGAGGGTCTGGCACATAAACTGACATCCTCTAACAGCTTAGAATCCAAAAGGTACTTCCTTTCCTCTTTTTCTTTGGACTCGAGCTCATGATTTTTCTTACACATTTCAGGTGAAATTGTGTTAAAATATGTTGTCATCGAGTTATGGGAAAATAGTATTTCCCCTTATGTGCCCCTCATTTCCCAAGTTGATCCCTTCTACTGCCTCCTCTCCTACTCATCATTTTCTTAAGCGAAGTTGTTGAGTCTTGGGAAGGAGACTTAATATCTCTAAAAGGATTTCCTATACCTACAAAAAAGAAAATATACCAGCTTGACCGACCCTCTGCAATATCCAGGAACTAATAGACCAACTTGTAACAATAAAACGAGAAAAAATACCTAACCTTAGATGAAGAACCACCACCGAAGGTAGAGGATAAAAATTCCTCAACCAAAGACCCTTCACCCTTGACAATTGAACAAGAAAGGGATAATCGCAGGACTAAGAGGATTCAACACTAAGTATTATACTAAAATTTGTCACCATGAAATTTAGCTATCTATATGGGTTCATAATTACCTATTTATTGCTCCCTTAGAGGTCTAAAAACATAAATTTCCTAAATCAAGTCTTGGAACTGGAGAAAAGCTCTTAAAAATCCTAAAAAGCCTAACTTCGCACTTTTCCTAGTCATTTCCTGCGGTACCGCAGTTTATTGCTATAAAACCTGCGGCACATCCCACACATCCTACTCATTAAAAATTCAGACCCCCGTAAAAGGTAAAATAAAGAGAAAAGTAAGTTCTAGAAGCCTAGCTGGTCAAATATTCTCCTAGCTGGGGCCTTCTAGAAGCGCTATCTGGTCTAGCTTCGCCCCTTCCATTCATGAACCTTTATCCCTCCATAAATGGAGCTATCTCTTGGTTTCTGGAGCTGAAATCCCATGATGAGAGGGCTTTATCCCTTCCTTATTGAAGCTGAAACTACCTCCCTTCTGCTATAAATTGAGACCATGTTTCAGTCTCAAGGGTACTTAGAACTTGGTAGTTTTGAGGGAAATTGCTGAAGAAATTATACTCTCCACATTTGGCATCATTGGCATGAGAGAGGTTACATACTCATGGCCATAGTCTTATGCTGATTCAGAGAGTTGGAGTCTTGTCAAACTGAGGAAAACGAATGTTCGAGGCCCTGGAAGAACCTGTACAAACATCAAGGTGTCAAGGTTGTAAGGTTTCTTCTTTTATTCAAAGTTAATACAAATCGATTCTATTTTCTCATTGAGTTGTTCATCTATCTTTTGAATAATTTAATTATTGGATTCCTTGATCACTAAGATAGATTATTGCTTTTGAATTATCATATCTTGCAGATGCTTTTGATATTGTTTGCTTGTCTTTGATTGCAGATTTACACGCTGGATCAATATCTTCTGGAGCGACTGGATTGAAGACCGAGTAAAGCATTGGACTTCAGGTAGGAGCATCTCTCCGTAAGATAATTAATAATTCTTAAGCATAATGGTCTAGAGAAAATGGTCTACATTTGTCTGTTTGTTTCTAGATATCCTTAGGATACTAGGGAGATCGCCCTTGTCCGCAAGAGGGATTTGTCCGTCTAACAAAATGGCGACTCCACTGGGGAAAATCTGAACTTAGTTTTCATTTTATTTTCAGTTTGATTTTTGATATTTCTGTGAGATTTCTTTGACTTAAATTAGCTCAAAACTGAATTGGGTAGAAAGCTCAATAGGATCCCTGACTGTAAATTTGTACTTTTATTTTTCTCTATTTTTCCTACCTTCCGCACTTTTTGCTTAAAAACAAAGCAGTAGACTCTGCAACTTTTAGTAGAATACAGTGCAGTACTACACCTTGTTCCATTAAAAACTACGGACCTCTGGAAAATTTTAGAAAAAGTAGAAATTTTGTTTTCTGGAGTCCCATTACTTGATTTTTTTTTCTTTACCCAATTTGTCTTGATTGTCGAAGACTTCTGCTAAAATTTTCTTTCAACAATTCAATGTTTAAAGTGATATTTTTAGTTAGTTTTCTTTTATGAGTAACTGTTGCCTTGTCCTCCCATTGCTTTGAATCAGAAACTCCTGTATATACCTCAGCTACTTGGTATGTCATTTTTATATTGAGCCATTGAACTTGAAGCAATTATTACTCTTATGAAAATTTGATTTTCTTTTCATTAGCGAACTTAGAAAACCTTTTGGATGGATAAGGTCTGAATTTCATTTTAAAACTGTTATTGGATGCTTTATTTTCTTGTTGAAGTAAGCAGAAAGATCTTGGTTAGATTACAAACTGAGTTAAGACATCCTTCAACTTTTAGATAGAGTTCAAGATTAGAAATTGTTGGGAAAAATACTGAGAGGGGGGGGGTAGATAGGTATTCTTGCATATTCAAAACTTTTACTTTTTCATTCCTTAAAACCCATACGCTACTTTGATGAAGCCAAGTAGCATATACACGCGGATATCCTTCATAAAACTCGCGTATACACAGAGATCTAATTATTCCATTAGTTCTTCACTTATATCATTCCATCATTCATTCATTAGATGTTCTATAAACAGTAAACATGTGCAGTAAGAACAGAATAAACCATCACACGAAGCATCACACATGAACACCAGGATTTTTAGGTGGAAACCCAAATCGGGAGAAAACCACCGCTGCAGTTGCTCAGCCTTCAATATTTTATTATAGAGAAAACATCTTACAACATATGTGCGGGCGCAGACTTGACCAGCACGCAGGCACCCACCTGCGCTCGTTTACCAGCCTCTCCTGGAAGGGAGCTCCAACCCCCTGACTCGTTTACCAGCCTCTCCTGGAAGGGAGCTACGACCCCTTGCTCTCGTTTACCAGCCTCACCTGGAAGGGAGCTACGACCCCCTGATCTCGTTTACCAGCCTCTCCTGGAAGGGAGCTACAACCCCCTGACTGAAGGCTACAACCCTCAGCACCTCTATGGACCACGATTCATCAATTTTCACACTGGATCCAAAGCTTCCTTTAGGACACCACTTGCAGGCCATGTTTCATCATATTTTCAGACTGGACCCACTCCATACTTTTAAGCTTAGGTCAGGCGCCTGTCAGAAGCGGAGATGGAGCAAACGGACGGATCGGATGGGACATTTCCTTTGTCTGCCCCTGGCAGCCTAGTTTTCTGCGCGCTCGCTCGCGTGTGGCCTGTACGGTATGCATCTGCCCCTTCTTCATCTCTGTCGCTGGCTTTCACTTTGTGCCGCCAGCACTGTCGGCGAGCGCGTATACGCGCTTTTCCTGCGGTGAACTAGCGTATGGATCTTCAACCATTACAGAGCTGCATACTTCTTCAGATCAGATATTCAGTTCAGATTCAACCCTTTACTTCAGACAGATGTTCGCCTCATCACAGATCTAATCACTCCATAAACAGATCTAGTAGATACAAATACATTTCAGATCTAGATTCCCTTCTTCATCATTTTCTTCATTGGTGCCTCATGCATTCAGATCTATCATTCAACTATAACCCTTTCCATTCAGATATATACTTCAGAGAGAAGTATTCATTCAAGCTCAGACATCTTTCACCCACGCTCATGATATGCACAATGAATTTCTTCTCTTTATATAGGTTTACCCTTTTTCAATACCATGAGCCCAAAACTACATTACTTCCGATGGTATTCCTGGATGGGGTCATTTAGACGAATCATTACCCAATACAATGGGTCAATACCATGGTGGTTACCCCTGGTTTTGCACTTTATGAGCGTTTTTGCCCATATGCGACTTGGCACGTTGTTTCCCGCGTGCATACGCGACTTCCCCTAGACAGATCCGCGTATTCCTTGAGACATACTCTTTTCACCATAGATTTAGCACATGCTGAATTCCTTTCTTCATTGCCTTCTGTACTCTCTGTAGATACATCAGATTTACTTCATTAAGAACACATTCTATCAAGCACAACTTCATCAAGTAAGTTGTCATCATCTTCATCAAGTGGGTTGCCATTCAAGGACAACACTCAGCATCATATTGCTAACGAACATCATTTCATATCAGATTTACATCATTTACCAAGTCCATCAGGTCAAGACAAACTTCATCAGGTGGTTTGCCATCAAGGACAACACATGTCAACTATCTCATGTCTTCATCTTCATTCAGTGGGTTGCCATCAAGGACAACACTCTGCATCATATTGCCAACAATCTCCCCCTTTGGACTTGATGGCAACCACGATGGTATTTGGTTACCACAACAGATAGGTACATTAAGAATAAAATGACACCATGTCACTCTCCCCATTTTTGACACCATTCTTTCTCTTCATTCAAACACCATGTCACTCTCCCCCTTTGACATCAAGGGCAAAGGGCGGATCAAAACCAACATACTCTCCCCCTTTTCTCCTCATGTGGAAGAAGCATTCTGCAGATCTGATAAATACTGAAGTGCCCAAGCTCCCCCTGAGTTCATGCTGAATCTTCAAACATATTTTTCAATTAAGTACATGACTCTATGAACTTCCTATCACCAAAGACTCATACTTACATCAAATATCCAACCAAGTGGATTTACATATGAGACTCAACTACCCAACCAAGTGGGTTTACAAATTTTGACTCAGCTACCCAACCAAGTGGGTTTACAAAATTTGACTCAGCTACCCAACCAAGTGGGTTTACAAATATGACAAGTCCTTACATGACTGAAAATTACAATTTTACATTATGGATCTCAACATGACCTTTTCATCAAAATACAAATATGACTTTTCATAACCAACACCAGAAAGTCCTCAAGAAAGAGAACATATTTCAGAACCATCATAGTGCCAACAATGTATAATACTCAGCAACGCTAATGCTCCCCCTGAATATGTGCATCCAAGCAACCTTTCCATATGACTAAGGCTCCCCCTTAGTTTGTGCATCCTAAACACTTTCACCAACAAATCATCAAGGCATCTTTATCAAAACATTAGAAATAGAATTATGAGAACTGGAACACCACCAGAGATACCAAATAGTATCAGAGATACCAAACAACACTGCAGTTGTGCTGAAGAGAGCTGACTTCAAACAGAAAAATGTCAGCAATCAAACATACGCGGTTTTCTGTGCAGGAACTCGCGTATATACGCGACTGTGTTTCATGAAACCCGCGTATCCAATGCCATCTTCTAAATTTATGTAGATTTGTTCTTTTGACTGGCAGAGAACACTCCCAGCTTCTGTCTTAGATACTCGAACGCTTCCCTAGGCAGAGGTTTGGTAAAGATATCATCAACTTGTTCTTTGGAGGGAACATACTCCAACTTTACCGTTTGCTCAAGCACTTGTTCACGTAAGAAGTGATACTTGATGGGAATGTGCTTGGTCTTTGAATGCATAACAGGATTCTTTGAAATACTGATGGCACTTGTATTGTCACACTTAATGGGGACAAGAGGTGTACATTTGATTTGAAAATCTTGTAAGGTTTGCATCATCCAAAGGAGTTGAGTGCAACAAGATGCGGCAGCCACATATTCTGCTTCTGCTGTAGATAAGGCAATATAATTTTGCTTCTTGCTGAACCAAGATACTAACCCGGGTCCCATATAGAATGCACCACTAGTGCTTTTCCGATCATCAACACTTCCACCCCAATCTCGTACTGTAAGCATGAAGAGTAAGATCAACATTCTTTGGATACCATAGACCAAAGTCTTGAGTTCCTCAGATATTTGAATATTCTTTACCGGTACCAAGGTGAGACTCTTTTGGATTAGCTTGGAATCGTCCAACAATCCCAACTGCATGCATAATGTCTGGTCTAGTCCCAGTGAGATAAAGTAGACTTCCTATCATTGATCTGTAATCTGGTTGATTCACCGGAGGAGAATCATCATGAAAACTGAGATTGCATCCGGTTATCATTGGTGCACTTACAGGTTTGCATTCTTCCATGCCATACTTCTTCAGAATTTGCTTAAGATATTTTGCTTGTGATAGGAATATACCATCTATAGTTTGATGCACTTTCAAGCCCAGGAAGAATGTTAGTTCCCCAAGTAAGGACATTTCAAATTCTTACTGCATGACAGAAGCAAATTTTTGACTCATAGATTCTTCGTTACTCCCAAAAATGATATCATCAACATATACAACTACAATCAATAGTTTATCATTTTCAACTTTTGTGTATAAGTTGCTATCAGCAGACCCCTTTAAAAAACCTTGTTGATGAAGATATTTGTCAAGACGATAATACCATGCCCTTGGAGCTTGTTTGAGACCATATAGAGCCTTTTTAAGTCTACAAACAAGATTTTCATCATTTCCCAAAATGAATCCTTCTGGTTGTTCTATATATACTTCTTCTTCTAGATCACCATTAAGAAAAGCAGATTTAACATCCATTTAATAAACTTTGATTTGTTGATAACTTGAGAAAGCAAGAAACATTCTTATGGCTTCAAGTCGAGCTACAGGAGCAAAAGTTTCTTCAAAGTCTATACCTTCTTGTTGAGTATACCCTTTGCAAACTAGTCTAGCTTTGTTCCTTACAACATCCCCATTCTCATTTAACTTGTTCTTGAAGATCCATTTAGTTCCAATGACATTTTTATCATGTGGTCTTGGTACCAATTCTGAAGTGTCATTCTTTTCAATTTGACCAAGCTCTTCATCCATGGCTTGCCTCCAACATTCATCTCTGCTAGCTTGATTGACATTGAGTGGTTCAATTGTGGATAGAAGTGCCAGATGACTAGAAGATCCCACAAGAGTTCTCCTTGTACGTACACCTAATTCCTTGTCTCCCAAAATTTGAGATTCAGGATGATTCTTTTGAACATATCTAGATGGAGCTTTTTCAGATAGATCAGTTTCAGGTTCTTCATTGGATTCATTGTCTATATCATTTCTACTTAATGTAGAAGGCCATAAGTCATCATCATCTTCTTTTGCTGTTTGTTTTTCTTCTTTAGGAGCTGCAGGAGACTCATCAATAACAACATCAATACATTCAACAATATTTTGAAGCCTTTCATTATAACATTTGTATGCTTTTCTTGAAGATGAGTAACCAAGGAAAATTCCTTTATCTGATCTAGGTTAAAACTTGCCAAGCTTTTCATCATTATTTTTGATAAAGCATTTGCTTCCAAAAACTCTAAAATGCTTTACGGAGGGAGATTTACCATACCAGAGTTCATATGGAGTTTTATCACTGTTTACCCGAACATGTGCTTTGTTGAGAATGTTTGCTGTTGTATGTGTTGCTTCTCCCCAGAAAGTGTGAGGTATTCCAGAATCATCAATCATAGCTCTAGCCATTTGTTGAATTGTTCTATTCATTCTTTCTGCTACGCCATTTTGTTGTGGAGTGCCAGCTACAGAGAATTGTCTTTTTATGCCATGTTGTTCACAAAATTCAAGGAATTCATTTGATGTATATTCTCCTCCTCGATCAGATCTAAGACACTTGACTTTTAGATCCAATTCATTTTCAGCCAGTGCTTTGAAGCTCAGAAATTTTTCGAATGCTTCATCTTTGTGTTTAATGAACCCGATCCCACACATTCTAGAGTAATCGTCAATAAATAAGATATAGTATTCTTCCCCACGTGGTGTCTTTTTCCTCACAGGTCCACATATGTCAGTATGAATGAGTTGAAGAGGCTTACTTGATGATCCTTCTTTGGCATCAAACCGAACTCTAGTCTGCTTAACGAATTGACAAGATTTGCATATGATACTTTCTGGTGGATTAATATTGGGAAGATCACGAACAGCTTGAAGTCTGCTTGCTTTGTTGATTTGAGAGAAGCTCAGATGCCCCAGCCTTCTATGCCATAGCCAATTTTCTAAAGATTTTCTCAGGTAACATTGATCTTTGTAGCCCTTTAGTATATACAGGTTGCTTGGATTTCTTTTCCCTTTTATAATAATTTTACCTGTATCAAGATCACGAACCACACATTCTTTTGAACTAAAAACAACTTCTCTTCCTTGATCACACATTTGACTTACACTTAACAGGTTATGCCTCAATCCATCCACATACATGACATCTTTAGCCTTCACCTTTTCTTTTAGAAATACTGACCCTTTTCCTTTAATTATAGCAGGAGTATCATTTCCAAAAGTAACTTTCTTTTCCTTTTCTAGAGCATTATATGAAAGAAGTTTGCTTTTGTCACCTGTCATGTGTCTTGAGCACCCACTATCAATGTACCATTGATTTTCTTCACCTTCTGCAAATAATGCTATCCCACAATTTTCAACCGGTATTTCTTTCTCTTTCCACACTTTAGAGCTTGAGGGAACATGCTCTTTTGGCTGGACCTTTCTCCTGCATTCAGATTCTTCATGACCAAAGTTATTGCAATAAGTACATTCAACTTCGTTTTGAAGAGGAGAAAAGTTGTTATAGGTGTTCTTCTTTGGTTCAAAATTCATCCTTTTCTTTCTTGCTTCTCTTGTCATGATGGTTTTATATGCAACACATTGAACAACTTTATGACCAAAATTGTGACATGAGAAACATTGTCCATTGAAGTAGAAATTTCTGTGATCATGAAATCTTCTATTAGAATTTACCTGTTGGTTGTAGCCTTTTTGAAAGATCTCCCTGTTAGTGTTCCTTGAATTGAGATGATCATGCTTTACCTGTAAAGATCCTTTGTTCCCTTGCTGAGTGGCTGAATGTAGAGAACCAGCTGTGGCTGCTTTTAGAAAATTTGGTGCTGATGTCTGGGAAGATTCTCCAGTATATCCAAGACCTGTTTTTATAAGAGGAGACTGTTGTACCTTGATAATCTCATCCAAGGTTTCTGAACCTTTAGCAAATCTAAGATTGAGAGATTTCACTTTCTCATTATCTTTCCTTAGACTTACTACTTCACACTCCAATTCCTCAATGCGTTTTTCTCTTGCTTCAAACTGATTTTCAAGAGTCTCTATGATTATGTTCTTTTCTTCTTGGCTTACTTTGAGTTGAGTGTTTTCTTCAAGAAGATTATTGTCTTCTAGAGTATCCACCAAAGTATCCTTTTCTTCTCTAGATTCTTGTTCACATTCTTTCACGATTGCCCATACTTTTTCACCAAGATTTTGTAGATAAGCTTTTGTTCGTACCTTCCCGAATATCAGATTGCTTCCATTGAATAGAGATGGCTTTGTAGACATTACTCCTTCAAGACTTCCCATTGCGATGGATCTCCTTCAAGTGATCAAGCTCCTGCAGAAGGACCTGCTTTGATACCAATTGTTGGGAAAAATACTGAGAGGGGGGGGGGGGTGAATCAGTATTTACTGCATATTCAAAAATTTTACTTTTTCATTCCTTAAAATCCATACGCTACTTTCCTTTAGTAAACTCACGTATACACGCGGATATCCTTCATACAAATCGCGTATTAGTAGAGATCTAAATATGCAGAGGTTTATTAACTTAGTTCTTTGCAATATTCATTCATCTGATGTTAGGTTATCAGTAAACATGTGCAGTAATAACATAATAAACCATCACACAAGCATCACACATGAACACCAGGATTTTTAGGTGGAAACCCAAGTCGGGAGAAAACCACCGCTGCAGTTGCTCAGCCTTCAATATTTTATTATAGAGAAAACATCTTACAACATATGTGCTGAAAAGTGTACTCCTACCGCACGTGCACCCACCGCGCTCGCTTTAATGCCTCTCCCCGGAAGGGAGCTACAACCCCCCGACTCGCTTTTACCACCCTCTCCCCGGAAGGGAGCCACGACCCCTCGCTCTCGTTTATCTCGTTTACCAGCCTCTCCTGGAAGGGAGCTACGACCCTCCGATCTCGTTTACCAGCCTCACCTGGAAGGGAGCTACGACCCCCTGACTGAAGGCTACAACCCTCAGCACCTCTATGGACCACGTTTCATCAATTTTCACACTGGATCCAAAGCATCCTTTAGGACACCACTTGCAGGCCACGTTTCATCATATTTTTAGACTGGACCCACTCCATACTTTTAAGCACAGTCAACCATGAAACAGATACATATAACTCACTGACAGATATCAGTAAACCAGCAGAACAGATCAGACATTTCTTACCACAGACTTCAGCAAACCCTAGTTTGCATACGCGCTTTCCTTTCACCGATGTCGCGTATATACGCGCTTCCGTTCACATAAACCAGCGTATACTTCTGTACATATTACAGATCCAATTTCATTGCGCATACGCGCTTTCTCTTCAGCGAAGCCGCGTATATACGCGCTTCCTCTGCGGCGAACTAGCGTATGGATCTTCAACCATTACAGAGCTGTATACTTCTTCAGATCAGATATTCAGTTCAGATTCAACCCTTTACTTCAGACAGATGTTCGCCTCATCACAGATCTAATCACTCCATAAACAGATCTAGTAGATACAAATACATTTCAGATCTAGATTCCCTTCTTCATCATTTTCTTCATTGGTGCCTCATGCATTCAGATCTATCATTCAACTATAACCCTTTCCATTTAGATATATACTTCAGAGAGAAGTATTCATTCAAGCTCAGACATCTTGCACCCACGCTCATGATATGCACAATGAATTTCTTCTCTTTATATAGGTTTACCCTTTTTCAATACCATGAGCCCAAAACTACATTACTTCTGATGGTATTCCTGGACGGGGTCATTTAGACGAATCATTACCCAATACAATGGGTAAATACCATGGTGTTTACCCCTGGTTTTGCACTTTATGAGCGTTTTTGCCCATACGCGACTTGGCATGTTGTTTCCTGCGTGCATACGCGACTTCCCCTAGACAGATCCGCGTATTCCTTAAGACATACTCTTTTCACCATAGATTTAGCACATGCTGAATTCCTTTCTTCATTTCCTTCTGTACTCTCTGTAGATACATCAGATTTACTTCATTAAGAACATATTCTATCAAGCACAACTTCATCAAGTAAGTTGTCATCATCTTCATCAAGTGGGTTGCCATTCAAGGACAACACTCAGCATCATATTTCTAACAAACATCATTTCATATCAGATTTACATCATTTACCAAGTCCATCAGGTCAAGACAAACTTCATCAGGTGGTTTTCCATCAAGGACAACACATGTCAACTGTCTCATGTCTTCATCTTCATTCAGTGGGTTGCCATCAAGGACAACACTCTGCATCATATTGCCAACAGAAATTTCTTTTAGTTTTTAATTTTGTACTTTTAAGACTTTTTTATTTTCTTTTGGAAGAAGTTTGTTTTTTTTTTCGATCTTAATGATATAGGGAATTTCATTTTGAGCAAAGATCTTTTTGGAATTGAGTTCTCTGAATTGCCTTCTTTTCAAAAGTTTATCATGTAGGAAAGAAAGAATTGATATTTTGAAAGTTATTGAAATCTCTCAACTCTTTCCACTAGATAGATTTCATTGAAAATAAATGAGTTGTTTATCATATAGATGCATTGTAGCGTATTTTGAGTCGGGTCATTAAAACATCATCTTGAAGTTTCATTTCCGTACCCATTGTCCTAAGAAACAACCAATTAAGAGTAACTCTTAATCAAAATCAATATAGAAACTTTATATTTTCTAGGGCTCTTTTTCCACCAATATAGCTTAGTCTAGTGTCTAGGAATAGGTTTTAGTTAACTCTCTAAGACAGTAAAAACAAACAAGTAGTTGATCTTGCGGTAGGAAAATCCAATTGTAGCATGTATGCTCTCGGAAGCTCCTCCTAAAGGAGTCAATAACGAGATCATATTTGAACCAGTGAGGTAATCATACCTATCTCATTGGGAAAGATAGAAGATGTGCACGTATTAAAAATGGTAAACCTTGGATAGACGATTATCGAGGAGCCTGGGGTCACCTGTCGGTAAACCTTGGATTATGTCAAGGAGCCTTCAAGGGGATTGAACTTGTTACTCTGCCCTTGCGTGTATATTGGATCATAGAGTGTTCCCCCAGGTATATATGTTCCCGTTGGTGACCTTAATGGCCATAAAATTTAGGATTCTTTCCCAAGGTGATGGTGGAGGGGAGGTCCCACTGTACCTGGAGCAGACGTCAGCTAGACTCACTTGGACTCTCCAGAGGGTTATCTTCACTCGAGATGGTTTAAGTGGAGAAACTTGCACCGGTCTGTTTCATTAAGCAGATTGTCGGGGTGACTGTTCCAACCGCCATTTCTGCATTAAAATTCTACGATGTTGGATTTCATCACCAGCTAATGTTTTTATTGTGGGGATCTATTGTTTGTGTGTGGATTGATCTCTTAGATTTTTATAGGTGCATGATTCATTTGATTGTTTCCTTAGAGAATTTAGGGAATTGATTGAAATTTTCTTTGATTGCGTGTGTTAAAAGTTTTAATCATGGTAGAATTACCAAGACAGTCACGTAGAACTCAAGGGAAACCCCTTGAGTATACACCAAGCCAATTAGAAAAACTTAAATCTCTAATACCAAATGTTATCAGTAGAACTAGATTAATAGAACACGGAGAATCATCCATAATTATTCATCCTAATTCTGAAGTAAATAAACCACAAATAACAGAACATACTCCACAGACAATTTCAATTTCTGAATTAACTGAATTTGCTTCTGCAACAAGTGAGTTATCGGCTAAAAAACCTGAAATTTCTAAACCGGAAACTGAATCTGTCACGTCTAAACCTACTTTAGAGTTCACTACTCCAACTTCTGGTCATCCTGATTCACCTAGAGTAAGAAATCAAATTACAGAAGATCTTCCTCCTGGTCTCATTAGTATTGAAGAAGTTACTGACACTGAAGAAGAAGTTGTTCTTCCTTGAGATCAGGAATATTTAAATCTTAGAGAACGTGAATCAATTTTTTACAGTCCTTTTAGACAAGATGCTTGGTATTCTTCACTAATAGATTTTCTACAAAACGTAAGTCTTGAGTATTCACCACCCTAAATTCCCTTTTTCCCTATACCGATAGGTTATAGACCTCTGTTAAACATGTCTAGTGAGTCATCTATGTTTACTAAATCACCAAAAACATTTTTATATGGTGGTCCATCTGTTCCTGTACGCTATCAGTCGCTCTCTGGTACATTATCAGGATCATCTCCTCTTCCCATCAAACCAATGTCATCATCTCGCCCGAATGAATCAAATATTAGAACTTTGAACAATGAGAAAATTTATATTATGTCTGGAAATATTCCAAACCCCGGACCTCAAGATAGTAATTTATCGCCTAGGGGGCAACCTCAAAGTAGTCAAATACAGCCTGGGGGACAACCTCAAGGATAGTACATAACTCAGGGTCAATGTCAACCCCAGGGACAGTACATACCTCAGGTTCAATATCAACCCCGAGGACAGTATATGCCTCAAGGTCAATATCAACCTCAAGGGCAGTACCCAGCTCAAGGATTGCAACCTCCTTTAGGAAAAAAGTTCTATTCAGAACATCAAATGTTACAAGGAGGTGGAACTTATCCAGCCAATTATCAGCCATATGTTCAACCTAGTTATGGTCTGTCTTATGCACAACCTTCGTTGGGACCCTCATATCTTGGAATGGTGTGGGATCCATCCCAAGTCCAACATAATTTACAACCAAATGTGCAAGTGCCTTATTATCAAGCTAGACAACAAGTTGGTTATAATCAACCTCAAAAACTAGTCTAGCCTACCATACAAATACCTGCATCTAGTTCTGTTCAACAGCTTGGTCTGAGCACACCTATGACTCCGCCAAAAAATGATGCTCAGACTTCTGTTCAAACTACCACACCCATTCCTGGAGTGTCTTTAACTCCTATTACTTCTGCCCCTCAAACATCGGTACAGATTCCTCAAGTTTCTATTCCGGAGTCTGGACCTACAATTCAGACTACTGTTCAGATGCCTGTAGGACAACCTGGTACAAGTACAATTATAACAAGTCAACCTCAGTTTACTTATCAATCGTATCAGGGTCCGTACCAATATGGACCTGTTCCACAAAATCCAGCTTACCCGCAACAACCATATCTTGGGAATACATATCAGGAACCTGTTCAACCCCAGTATGGTCTGGTTATTCCTGGTTATCTAGGAGGCATTCCAACTCCCAATGCACAGGCTATTCCTAGATATCTTGATTATCCTCCTCCTGGGACTAGTTTAGTCTCACAAGGTTATCAACAAGACCCTACCCGTCGATTGCAATTCATAGCAACTTTAGATTTCCTGATTTATCCTGCCTTGCAAATGATCCTATCTATTATCATCCGTATTGGATGCCCATGCCACATAAGTTGCCTAGTGATATCCCTAAGTTTGAAGGAAAATTAGGAGAGGATACTTCTAACCATGTCATGACTTACCACCTTTGGTGTGCATCCAACTCATTACTCGACGATTCTATTCGACTTAGAATTTTTCAGAGAACGTTAATAGGATTAGCTACCAAGTGGTACATTGAAATGCCATGAGGCTTATTTACCAATTTAAATTCTCTAGCAACTTCTTTCTTAACTCATTTTCTGTTGCTTGACAGATACGACAACGGCACAGAATTATTAACTTCACTAAAAAAATCTACATCTACGTACATATCAGATCATATATATGAATGGAGACGTAGAAGACGTTTAATAAAAGTTTTTATCCCAAATCAAATATTGGCAGAATGGTTTATCAAATCATTGCTACCAAAAATCACTGAAGATGTAGCTAAAGGAGGAGTTGTTAGAGAAGAACAAGTTATTGCTCAAGTTCAGTATCTTGACTTGGTATATACCCAGTCAGGTACTTTGTACGAGAAAATTCCCAATTTACTGCGTCCTGGTCAGATAACAACGACTCCTTCAGGGTCTCATGGCGCTGATGGTGTAATCAGTTCAGTTAGTACAACTAAGAGTAAGAAGAAATCTTCTAAGATTACTTCTCCCATATAACTTTAGCTGATTCGCCAAAAGGATAATCTTCCCTGGAAACTTCTGCCAATATTCATATTGTAGATTCATCTACTACAAAGTCAAAATCTGGTAGAAAGAAGAAAGGGAAGAATAAAAGTAAATAGAATTCATCTCCCATGGAAAAGACTGATAAAACTGAATCAACTGATGATAAACAGAAACCTTGTTATCCTTGTCTTATCTATGATGAGGATCATTTCACCAAGGAATGTCCGCATAGGGCTGAGGTATCTAAGTTTGTCAAAGGTTCGTCCACCCCCACCGTCTTGAAGGATCCTTTTCCTGTTCAAGATAGCAAAATGATTGGATCTTCTTCTAATACATCAACATATATTTTGATGGTTGCAACTTGATCGCAAGATTATGGTAGTAAAAATCCCGTTGTTGGTAAAGAAGTAGAAAATTCTAATTCTGCACCAGCTACATCTCATTCAGTTTCTGATCCACTACATATCGAGAAACCTAATCTTGATTTAGTAATCAAACCGCCTGCAAAAGGTGTACTTCGTAAATCATTTTTCAATCCACACGCGAGAGCTGCTTAGAATTACAACATTGTGGAGGATTTAGCAATATCTCCTTCAGTAATGTTGGCCTTGGAAGTGCTGCAATCATGCCTAGTACAAAGGAAATTACTCCTATTAGCCATTGGAGCTGTAGATATTCAGGATTCGAACCTCATGGTCTTCGATTTAGAAAAGTTTACACCTCGTCTCCCTCATCAAATGGCTTTTTAGATCCCAGTACTAATCAAAAACAAACATTGCTTTTGTACTGTTATTGATGAAGGAGCATCAATGTGTATCATGTTGTTAAACTATTGGAAATCACTTGGTTATCCAACTCTTAACCAATCACCGAAAATCCTTAAAGCTTTTGACGGAAGAGGATTCCATCAATTCAGAATTTTACAGGATCTACCTATAGAGGTCGAAGGAAAAACCATTAATTTAGATGTGGAAGTAGTTGGTGCTCCTCTAGATTACAATCTTCTTCTAGGTCGAAGTTGGTCTTATGCTATTACTGTTGTCGTGTCATCTGTCTTTCGATTAATTATGTTTCCTCATCAAGGAAAGATTGTGAAAGTCGATCATCTCTCATATTATTCGTCTGACCTAGCTTCTACGGATAGTATTCAACACGTTGGAAAAAAGACTATCCCTTATGAGGATGTAGGAGTAGGTTTAATCAAAGAGTCTGCTTTAATGGGAACTTTTTCTATGCCTCCACCTAATGTACCATGTAATATTGCTAATATCAATATGATTACATCAAGCATTATTCCATTTGATGATCACTGGATAGTGAATTAGAATCATAACTGGATTCATTCAATGGCGTGATGCCTTTGAGTCCTTTTGAGATAGCATATCAAGCAGTACAATCATTTTATAATCCTTTATCAACTGATGATGATCCAATGAATGTGATCAACGAAGAATCATTTTCATCATCAAGCTCAACTATAACATCAATTCCTGATCCTTTTCAACAAGTGTTTCATACTGATGAAAGCATTCATGAATTCTTGTCCATAGATGAGTTACCATGGGATGATCTCCATCATAGGTCATCATTTTTATCTGAGCTTGATAAATTCGAAAATAATTTTTCCTCTATTTTTACAGTTGACTATGTCAAGGAACCTCAGAGTCCAATATTGATCACAAATTTGGATTCTTAAGTAAATTTGGGGAATATTTCTTCCACAATTCCTATTGACATATCAGTAAAACCCGAAATTATTGAAAACATTCATATAGGTGCCTTTTGTACGTCAGATGGAATTTCTACATATAAAGCCCTATTTCAAGAATTCCGTGACATATTTGCCTAGTCTTATGAAGAAATGCCAAGAATTGATCCCAACATTGTCATTCATGAAATAAAGACTTACCCAGATGCTAAACCCATCAGAAAACGATTACGTCCAATACATCCACGAAAATTTGCTACTATTAAAGCTGAAGTTGAGAAATTACTAAAAGCAGGTTTTATTTATCCAATTCCTTTAACAAATTGGGTATATAATATCATTCTTGTTATGAAAAAACAAGGAACAATATGAGTTGAGTAGGGATATTAACAAAGCTTGTCCTAAAGACAATTATCCAACCCCTTATATCGACCAAATTATTGACGATTGTGCTAGAAATGAAATGTATACATTTATGGACGGATTTTCCGGATACAATCAGATCATCATACTCCTTGCCGATCAACCAAAAAAAACATTCATTTGTGTTAGTATGATTCTTTCGTCGTAAAATATCACTTTAGCTATGCATATCAAGTAGCCCTAACATCAAGTATGGCTGCAAAATATCCTTAAGTTTGTTGCATACAATTAGATCTAAGCATAAAAGATATTAAGCAGATAAGATAGAAAATAGCTCCATACATCCAATGAACAAGACAAGAACAATGTATAAAAAGAATCTTATATTATATTAAGAATGGGGCACCTGAGAGGAAAACAAGAAAGGTGTTTTCCACTTCTCCTCAGTGGGATGGGTTCTTGGAAGTCCTCAGTGTTTCAGATCTAAAATTTCTCTCTTTGGTTAATGTGGAAAACCCTAACAAACATGGAACTCAATGGGAGTTCAAAATGCAAACAAATGGAAATGGTGACTAAGAGTAGATCTAGTGTAATCTAATGCAATGGAGGTGACTAATGTATGGGGAAAACCCTTCTATTTATAACAAAATATTGGGGTGTTCTAGAACTTGGTGCATGAATAAAATATTATTAATTACATTCTAGAATCACCCTTTAGGAATATTTTATTATATTTGTTGGAGGGAAAAAGGGTTTTTGACTTGGGTCAATTCCTTTATTTATAAATAACAAATAAATAAATGATTTATTTATTATTTAAGGGAGATGAGGGGAATATAATTAAATAAATAATGGTTTATTTAATTAATTAAAAATGATTTAGTCAAATTTAACTAGGAATAGTATTTAAATAGTGATTTAAATAACTTATTCTTAGGAAATAATTAAATAAATAATGATTTATTTAATTGATTACCTTGTTTTGGGTTAAATATGACCAAGAAATCTGAACAAATGTGGTGAAAGCGATTTTACTTGGGGTAAAATTGGTCTTACATGGTGTACTTGCGTTCATCTAACGATAATGGGTTAGATGACCAAAAAATGGTGTAACAGATTGCCCCCCAACGTACGAGTGTTAGGAGAAAATCGTATGACCGAAGTATGTTGTAAGAACTGAATCATGAAACAGTAAGATAGAAATGAAAGAGAGGAATGTAAGGTAATCTAAAGTGGTGGAGGACTAGACCCTGAGGAGACGAGACTTACAGGTGCAGCAAGTCTCAAGTGTATGATGTGGTACCAATGTGAAAGGCGGCGGGGGAGGCATACCTATGCCCGCCAAGACAATAGTACAAAGAATAAGGTGCCTGGAAACCACGGAACGCAATAATAAAGCCAGTGCTAGCCTAAACATGAGCCAGAAAACAAGAAGGATGAATCGCACATACATGCTATGCCTGGAATAATCGTCAGGACTTATACAATATTTTTGTAGTACATGAGATATAAAGACACCCAAATGCCCCCTACACACGAGGAAGGGCTCGTGAAATCGGACCAACACGTGTAAATCAAAGAGGTGCTGCAAGCGACTGAGGCTGATATCATCAAATGAGAGGAGCTGCATCAAGTGCTGGAATGAAGAAGTCATCCGAGTATGTGGGGGGCTACCTGCAGGGCCACCCCCTCATGAGGGTTGAGACATCTCACACACACCCGGGTATCACCAATAGCTGCTGTTGCATCACTGAACCATCAAGTGTATAGATCACGATCAGGCTGAAAAGAGCTCGAACCAAGGTACACTGCCCCCTAGACCTGACTTCTGGATTAAAGGAGTTGATGTCGACAGAAGTAGGTCTGCCATGGGTGAGGCAAGAAGGGAACCCCAACTAAGGCACGAGAGGAAATAGTGGAGCGACGAACAAACAGACACTAATGAGGGTGAAAATGAGGGATACTAAGTGGCGGATGGACGACTTCCCTTGTTAGAGCATAAAAAGCAGGGATGGCTTGGCAGCGACTAACACAATATCAGGAGGGATAGGGAACGATGGGACTGAGGGCCATACTGTGCAACACAAGGGAGGGACCAAGAAATGAAGGATGGAGGACTATAGCGGGATAAAAAGGGGCGTGAGATAGACTCCATCACTGATGATGACTCAACTCGGATGCTCTAAACAAGGGCGACTCAATGGTGCTGCCACACAATAATGGTCTGATGGGGAACCATAAAAACATGAGTACAAGAGGGTATCTCATGACGAAAATCAACACGAACAAAGACAAGTAAGGAGGCAAAGTGGTGCCCCCAGGTACAAGTGTTGTAAGTGAAGAAATTCGATTTGGAGGAGAGATGAAAAGGGCCTTCATGGACAAATTGTGTCTTGGTGAAGTATCAGAACATAAAAAAACTGACAGATACCCATTTGAGTGCTCGGTGAGAGCTTTCCAATGGTGCAGACGGTGTGTCAAACAGGGCTATTTTTTGGTCGCAGCGGGCGAAAGAAAAAACATGGGTTTTCTTCTAATAGGGCATTTTCCCTCCAAAATCATTCATTTGCTTGTGTAGCTGTGGTGAATGTGGAGAGGAGAGAAGGCCCTAAATCTTGCGGCGATTGTAGCGGACAAACTGACCATTGGAATTGTAATCTGTAAGTTGCAGGTAAGAGGCCTAATCCTAAGCTTTTTTTTTGATGGATTGGAGTTGCAGATTAGGGTTTTAAATTCTAGAAACTGCCCCTACTTCCTCATTACGGTCGGGTCGCACTTTTTGGGGCAAAATCTGCGACCTGGGACACAGGTTTTGGCCTGAAAAGTGCGACCTGGCCCAGGTTTGGCCCAGAAAGTGTGACCTGTTGGGTGTGGGAGGTTTTAGTGCTGTTATGGGTTGAAATTCTGTTGTGGTGTAAGATAATTCAGTTGTGTTGATCTGGAGGCTGACAAAAATGATGTTTTGTGCAGATATGGCAGATATACGAATAAACTGGAGAGAAAGAGACTTAGGTACACTACGGACGGAGATCCAGGCAGATCAGGGTGTCTGTCATGCACTGGCGAGACATGGGGTTCTGAAATTTTTGGAGAACCCTTTGATGAGGGCTGGAGAGCCCTTATTGGCCCAGATTATTAGTTATTGGGATCTGGATCATGAGGCGTTTGTAGTGCAGGGGCACATGATCGAGTTGACGGTCCAGGATTTGTATTTCTTGACTGGTCTCCCCCCGTTGGGGATGGTGGGAAATACGCAGCCAGTGTTACCACGGGGGCGTAACATTATGGAGTTTGTTGAGTGACATTGTCGACCGAGTGTCCGAGTCAAGGGGACTCAAATATCCATTGGGGATCTAGAGAGGTTGGAGACCCGGGCAGTGGCCACAACAGTGTTGCGGATCTTGGGCAGTTAGGTGCTCCATCACATCACTGGAGGGCAGATGATGATTGTAGAGAGTGTGTTGTGTGGGACCTACTATGGGTGGGCCCAGATGATGTTGGTGTCGCTGAAACGACAATTGTCGTTATGTAAGCGGCAAGTGAATCATGATTGTGCATATGGGACAGTATTGTGCTCTTTCTTCTTTGAGAAGATCCCGACCTTACGACCTCGTATACAGTTGCCTGATGGGGGCCCGAGAGAGCCCCAGATGCGTCAGTGGGGACGACTACTGAGTAGAGGAGGAGGAGGGGCGGTCAGGAGGGTGTTTCGACCAGAGTTCTTTGCCCATTGGGACCAGATGTCGTTATACATAGACGACTATCCCTATAGTGGGATGAGTTATTGGGGAGATCCGGACTTGCCGCTGCCACCTGGTCGAGTATGGGGACCAGATGGTAAGTGACAAGCAACTAATCTGTTATGTTCCTTTTTATAGTTTGTGACTAGTATTCATGGTACTAATCTTTATATTGTTTGGGATGCAGATATATCCGATGAAACGGGCCGGATATATGGGACGACCAGCAGCAGCAGGTGCTACAGGCGCAAGTGGATCGAGGACAGGATAGAATGAAGAGATGGCCGCACTGGTGGAGGACCTTCGTCGTAGATGTGAGGGGCTGTTGATCGGTGTGTCAGAGCGTGGATGGCAGGATTTAGATGACCGATACATAGAGCTATGTATTGGGCTCCCCTCGGAATGGCGAGGGATCATGCGACGCATGGCGATGGTCGGGCAGACGGTGTGTGATTTACGAGCTGTGGGAGCAGAGCCGTTGGCATGGGATCCTCCGGAGAGTGACTAGGTGTGGGGCAGGTGGTGCCCCCTAGTAGTGAGGTAGGGGCAAGTGGTGCCCCCATTTTTGTAGTAGTGGTTTTTGTAACGTGCTATGGGCATGTCATATGTTTCGAAGTATATGGACTTTAAAACACATGTTATATGAGTTTTATGTGGATTTTGTGGATGCTATTGTCTTATGTGTGATAAATGCCAGTCTAGAACATGGTTTGCGATCTGATCTACGTAGTGATTGTGACTTATAGGGATGTGGTTAAATGAAATAAATCTAAATTCCCATATCAAAAGTCTCACCCGTAAATATTGTCTAAACAGGATAGGATTATGCACACGGTAGACGCCATTAAGTTGTAATACAATAAGCAGGGAATCTAAATAAACTTGCAGATGGAGGATGCGATGGGAGAGAGCGTCAGCTAAGAGACCACGAACGACATCATACTCGGCTTGGTTATTGGTGGTGGTGCCAATGCAGACCCCATTTGCAAGAACAAGGGTATGCACAGGGGTAAAGATGGCCCAGGCAGCTGAGGCGAGGTTGCGGGAATACCGACTCGCGCCATCGGCGTAACCAATGTAATGAGTGGACGAGAGGGTCAAGGGAACAACATCACAAGATAAGAGAAGTGAGGAAGAGCGGGGACTTGTGTTGTGACGGACATCATAGAGACGGATGGGAGTATCGGGGTTAGATGAAGAGAGGGGAAGGTGGTGGAAATCGCAAGAGGCTGCAAAACTACCGAGATCATCGTTCATGGAGGAAAGGTGCAGGAATGGGTCATCAGGGGAGATGAAAGAAGAGCAAGTAAAAAGATGGTCAAAACATGAAGAGCCCAAGAATGGCGTGGAAGGGGGATCAGAGGAAAAAGGTGGAGTGGATACGGAGGGGATGTTCTCCGAGGGTTGGGCAGATGATGATAGGTACAAGAGAGGAGAAGCAGATTCAGACATCTCAACATCAGGGGGAGGGATGTCAATGGTGGCTGGGGGATCCTCGAGTAAACTCGACGCATGCTTAGCAAGGATGGGCGAGGCAGATTGATTTTGTTCCACTTCATACTCGCGAATGACCTCTAAAGAGGCTCGGTAATGCGTGAGATGAGGACAATGGTGAGAATAATGGCCATGGACACCACATAAAGTGCAGGGTTTGTTGGTGCGAAGGGCCTTTGGGTTCTTGGGTATGGGGGCGGAGGAAACAGAGGTTTCCGAGGCTGACGATTCAGGGAACGCGACTTTGACCATGGGTTGGAGATGGGGCAACTCAGGACAAGTATGGGTGGCGTGACCAACAACATCACACAAAACGCAAGGCTTGGTGGGTGGAGGGGTGTAGGATCGGGAGTGGTGACTTTATCTTGGGATGCCCCCTTGCGAGTTTTTCTTTTCTTACCCGTAGCAGTCTCAGCATGAGGAGGGTCATCCAACGGGGCTAGAGGTACCGTAGCGGTGGGAGGAGCAACATGAATCGGTTGAACTGGTGTCACAACAATGTATGGTTTTGGGTGGCCGGGAGGGGTTCGGTTGGAGGAGTAAGATACCATACTGGTATGCCCAAAGTTAAATTAGGTAGAGAAAGTGTGGCCATGACAGGAACCGAATAGACGCCAGGGGGAGGGCCAAGGAAAGGGATTTGACCGGTGGAGTAATGGCCAGGAGGGATGGTTCCTAAATGAGGGAGACCGAAGGGGACCGAGGCAGGAGGATAAGGAGGTTCCGGGGTGTGAGGGGAGGGTGAAGGACCTGGTGGGAGAGTTGGAAACAACTGAGGAGAAGGGCGAGGAGTAGGGTGAGTCGGATGAGGTGAGGGTTGCTGACTAGCCAGAGCAGGTTGCGGGAGGGCAACCTGAGATGATTGCATCATGCAAACATTCGCCGGGCTAGGATCAGAGATAGGAGGAGGGGGGGACCGGGGAAGGTGCCAAGCAAAGAGGAGTCTTTGTAGACGCCAGGGGAGACACTGGTCAAAGAATCGACAGTTTGTTTATTGGTGACAGTAGAAATGGTGGACTCAGGTGAGGTCTGAGATTTAGGTTCATGATACGACAACTAGTCAATGGTGACGATCTTGCCATTATGAGGGAAAAACATCTTGTGGTGGACTGCGGATGGGACGACAGACATGGAATAGGTGTAACTACGCCCCAAAAGGATGTTGTAGTCGAGAGGGGCATCGATAACTTCAACGTCGACACAGACAGTCTTACCGGCAAGGGTGATAGGGAAGTTACGAAAAAGACCAATGGGCTGGGAGGCATGGCCATCCCTTGCTCGGAGGGTGATGGTGGAAGGGGCTAGTTCAGGGGATCCGTGTTTTTTCCAAACCGAAGCGGACATTACATAGGTAGATGCCCCCTCATCAATAATACATCGAGAAATATTGGCATTTCAGATTTTGACTGGGATTTGGAAAGCAACTGAAGGAGGGAGAGGGGGATGGTCGGACTGACGGGCGTCGAAAACAATTAATAGGTCATCAGCAGGATCTACAGCACCCATGGCAGATAGTAGAGCTTTCTTTTGAGACGGACATGACTGGAGGAGTTCCAGTGTTGAAATGGCAGCTGGAGATTGCGCCAGATCATCGACTATGCTGTAAGAATGGGCGGACCGACCAGAGGCAGCATTTCGGCGTAAGGGACCCTTAGGAATTTTTGTGTGAACCTCAACTTTGGGTGGAGGGAGTTGTAAGGGACCATTGGGTGTCGATAGAGGCTATGTAGAAGTTGAGGATGGGGACTCGGAGACAGACGGTATGGGAGGCGGGGAGTATTGACGAGACCGAGTTTGAAGGTTAAGGTCAACAGTGAGAGGTTGGTCAGAGGACATCATAAGAATCTGGTAATCGAAAGAACCAGAAGGAGAAGGTTGAGTGGATTCCGGGCATGAGGGGATTGAGTAGCCACAAATCCTTGTTGAGGGAAAGGATCGGTAAACACAGTGGGCTGAGAGGTAGAATTAATGGGGGGGGGACAGGGGGAGATGAGTGTTGTCCCTGAATGGTGGCCTAAGACTCCCACATCTGTCGCATCTGTGGTAAGAGGGGACAATCGTGAGTGTAGTGACCGAAAACACTGCAACATGAACAGGGTTTATTTGTGCGAAGCGGCCTGTCCTGCTTGGGTTGGGAGCCCTGGGGCTGGGTAGCGGTGGTAGGGTCAATACTAGAAGGATTGGGTCCATGATTACCAGGGGCGGATGGATTTCCTCTCCTCTGCCATTGAGAAGGAGGAGGAGTAGTCGCACCGTGTTGCGCAAATACGTGCCCTGTAGGGGGAAGTAAGTGCGGCTGTGGGGGTGGAGGAGGCAAGGGAGCGGGAGGTCCAAATGCTGGAGGAGCTGGGACACCAGGTGGCGGATAAGGGTAAGGGTGGGAATGGGCAACATTGAGGTAAGCAGGAGAGTGGGCAAAAGGAGGAGGCATGCCAAAGCCTGGATACATGTTACCGGGATGGGAAAAGGTGCTGGAGGTGCTGGCCCCGCTGGGAGGAAAACCATAGGGCATAAGAGGTGGAGCAGAGGTATGAGACATGGCTCCGATGATACCGTCGACAGAGTGAGAGGTCTCGGAGGCGTTAGTGCCCCCGGGCTTGGGGAGATCAAGAAGGACAATATAAACATAACCAGACTGGGCATAGATAAGGTCATATTTTAAGGCAATTTGAAGGGCGGCTTCTTTGGTTTGGGGAAAATGGGAGCCGACATCTTTGCCAATGGGAGGTAAGAGGGAGCGGAGGAACCAATCCATGTAAACTCAATCTTCGAAGGGGGGAGCACGGAATAAGCTTCGTCTTCGTCGCCACTCCTGGACATGAGCGGAGAGATGCGTTGAAGAGGACTGATGAAAGGAGGTCAATAGTTCAGTGCCAGTGTCGTATTGGAGAGGGAGTTGGAAATAAGATAAGAAGGCTTGGGAAATGGTCGCAAAAGTGGTATGGGAAGAGGTGGTTTGATCAACATACCATTTGGAAGCTTCACCGGTAAGGGCCTGTTGGAATAAACGAAGACGAATGGAGTCATCGGTGAAGGAATTAGAGGAACACCACATGTGGAAAGATCGGATATGATTGGAGGGATCCTCACTAGCAAGGCCTTCGAACTTGGGAATGTCGGAGGAGAGCTTGGTTGGCATAGCAGGCCAACTGACATCATGGCAGATAGGATCATTAATAAGCTGATTGAAGTCAGCGAGACTGAGGCCGGCCATATAAGGGAGTAATGGGGCTGTCGAGGTAGGTCCTGTAGTGGTTCCACCAGGAGCGGACCCAGCAGTAGAACTGGGGTTAGGGCTAGGTCCAGAACTAGACATGGTGGAAGTAAAGGGGGGAGAACCAGAAGGACGGGGAGAACCCGAACAATCAGAGGAAGAGTCGGAGTGCGGACTCGGGGGAGGGCTTACTCGATGACGACGGGAAGGAGGAAGTCGACCAACTGGAAACTGAGGGTGAAGGCCAAGAAGTCGTAGGGATAAATGCCTCGAAGGTGCAATGGTGACGGGAAGAAGAAAGACCGACAAGGGCAGCAAGGTACAAAAGCAAGACGTGACAAGGGCAAGGAGGTGCAGTGTCGATTAATTTTAGAGTCTTTGCCAGGCGGTGTTAACCAGGCTCTTCTTCACTTAGGGTCAGTGTGTGGCGTGTGTTAATTTTAATTGATTAGACCCAGACGTTTTGAGAGTAAAAGAAAAAGTGTGCTGCGTAATGGAAAAGAAATCTGCAGTAAATAAGACTGAAAGAATAGAAAATTAGCAACTAAAAAGGCAGCAATCGAACCCAAGAAGGTGGGTCTCTCAAAACTAGTCTAGAAGGGGCAGAGCACGCTAACAAGAGATCAATAGATCTAAGGTCCAGAGGGACTGGGATCTAAGGAATAAATCTACTGAAAAATGGTGCAGAAAGCAGAAAAGAGGCAGGGGCAAGGTTGCTGCTAGAAAATAGGAGATCAGCTAAAAAGAGGGGGGCCAAAGAGGTGGCCCTAGAGATGAACCCAAACAAAGCGAAAGGCAGTGTAAAGAAAGGGAAGAAAAGCTAACCTGTGAGGATCTGAACAGGAGGTTATTAGATTTGAAATAAGGCTGAAACTTCTGGAAATTCAGATGTCTGAAAACAGCAACAAACTCTCCCACGAAAAGTGGAGGGAACTAAATCCCTAAGGGGTAAGAGTCCCACTTAGGTGAGTGAAATAGATCAGCAACAGGTCTGAATAGGTGGAGACAGAGGCTGGAAAACCCTGACAGAAGCTTCAGTGAAACCCAGAAAAAGTGCTGGCAGATGGCAGAAAAAATTGCAGGTGCAGGTTTGGGCCTGTTTTCAGGCCAGGTCGCAGATTTAGGGCAGAAAAGTGCGACCTCAAGGCCACGTCACACTTTTTGGGCCGATAAGTGTGACCTGCAGATCCGGGTCTGGCGACGGAAGATTTCAGAAAATTTTGTCATCTCAGCAGCGGCTGATGTTGGTCACCTGCGCAAAAAGGCCAGAAGCACATAGAAGTTAGAGATTTAAATGTTTGAGGGTTTTAGAGGGGGAAAATAGCATAAAAATGGAAAAAATAGGAAAAATAAAAAGTGGAAGAGAAACCCTAGGGTCTGAAACAGCTGGATATGCAGGAAGATAGAAAACGAAAGTGGTCACAAAAGAAAACCCGTGTGGAGTCGCCAATTGTTAGTATGATTCTTTCATTGTAAAAGAATTTGTCCTTGGGGAATGTTTTCTTATTGTCAATTACCTTTCGGATTGAAGAATGTTGGGGAAACTTTTCAAAGGGCAATGTCCTATGCTTTTCATGACATTAAACATATATTTCAACCTTATCTCGATGATTTACCTACTCATTCATTACACAGGGAAGATCATCCTACTCACTTACGAGCGATTTTTATGAGATGTAGGTATTATAAGATTCGCTTGAATCCGCACAAGTATGTTTTCTGTGTACAATCTGGTAGATTACTGGGATTTGTCGTTTCAAAAGAAGGCATTTGTGTTGACCCTTCGAAGGTTGAGACCATTATCAATTTACCTCCTCCTTCCACACTCCGCCAACTCCAAACTTTGCAGGGGAAAGCAAACTTTTTGCGTAGATTTATCCAGAACTATGCTGAGTTAACCAAAGGTTTTACCAGGCTATTGAAACAGAATATTTCTTTCATTTTGGATGAGATCGATGATCGATATTTTGATGCTTTAAAACACATATTGACCCATGCACCGTTATTGCATCCACCAAATTACAGCCAAGATTACTTTTTATACTTAGCAGCCCCTGATTCCACCATAGGAGTGGTATTAGTTCAAGAGGATGAATTCCACAATGAGCATGTGATTTACTATCTTAGTCAGAATCTCAATCCAACAGATATTAAATACTTGCATGTGGAGAAATTGGCCTTGGCAGCAGTTCAAGATGTCCAACGTTTTCGTCATTACATTTTGTTACAAAAAATAACTGTGATTTCTAATTGTAACTCGGTGATGTACATTCTAACTAAACAATTTCTCGGGGGAAAATACTCTAAATGGATAGTTATCCTTCAGGAGTTTGATTTATATTTTGAAAAATCCAAATCAAAGAAATCATTAGTGTTCACCAAACTTATGTGTGACTTCCCGAATACTGAGACAGAAATTGTGGTAGAGAATTTGATCGCTGATGAATCTCTGTTTCTTATCAGTACGTTAGATCCTTGGTATGGGGATGTCATCATTTATCTCCAAACCCAAAATTTTCAGCCTGAACTTTCACTTTCACATCGACGAAATATCCGTTACCAATCCCAGCAATATAATATTGTTGGGGACACACTTTATCATCATGGTGCAGATTCTGTATTTCGACGATGTTTGACTCATGAAGAGGCTGAGCAAGTTTTGAATGGCCTCCATTCTGGAGCGTGTGGCGGTCATATGTTTGGGTATGCCATATCCCAAAAAATATTGCGCGCTGGTTATTTTTGGCCTTCGTTATTCAAAGATTTCATTCTTGCGGTTCGAAAATGCCACAATTGTCAGATTTTTTATCGAAAGATGCGTGCACCACTAGCTCCTCTTCACCCCATAATTGTTGTCGGTCCTTTTGAAAAATGGGGCATTGATTTCATTACATGTAACCCTCACTCGGCTGGGGGGCATGGGTATATTATTCTCACAGTAGATTATTTTACCAAATGGGCCGAGGTGATGCCTACATTTGCGATAGATGGAAAAATTGTAGCTAAATTTGTATTTAATCACGTGATTGCTCGATTTGGTGTACCCCAAGCTATCATTACTGATCACGGGAGTCATTTTTGAAACATTATGATGACCGAAATTTTCGACCAACTTGGCCTGCACCATGATAGATCTACTCCATATTACCCACAGGCTAATGGTCAGGTTGAAGCCATCAATAAAGTTTTAACCACTATGATTAAATGAATAATCGGATGCTTTTCTCAGCACTTTGGGCATACCAAACCTCAGCAAAAAATTGCAACAGGGTTCACTCCTTTTCAACTGATCTGCAGTTTAGAAGTTGTGTTACTGATTGAATGCGAAATACCGTCACTCCAATTAGCCATAGAATTACTACCAGCCACTTCTGAAGAAGAAAAACTCTTTTTATACTTAGCACAATTAGATGAGACTTGGCGCACCACTGCATTAGCAACCGAAGCTCATAAAAAATGCGTTAAATCTCGGTACGACCGAAGTGTTACACCTCGTGTTTTTTCAGAAGGTGACCTAGTATTGATATATGACCAAGCTAACGATAAACTAGGAGCTAGAAAATTCGAACCCATGTGGCATGGTCCTTATATTTTCAAGTGAGTGCTTACAAAAGGGACTTATGAATTGATTGATTATGACGGGGTCTCTTTATTTAAACCCAGAAATGGACTTTATCTTAAGAGATATTATGCTCGATTTTTTGTGTGAATATCATATATGTACATTAGTTATTTTTCTAAGATTTGTTGCTTTAGATTAGATGAGTGTGTCTAGTTTAAGTTTGCACTGAATATTATTCCTATTTATCTTGATTACTCTTGATATTGCAGATGTCGACATCCCTTCAAGTGTACATTGGTTTTGCTGATGGTGCTTGTCGTAGTACACAAAATATCTCTTCCGCAGCCTGGGTTATCTATTCACTCACCGATGCGTTAGTTTCTATGCATGGGGTAACCCTTGGTCAAACAACGAATAATGTTGCAGAATATAGCGCAATGATTGAGTTATTATCTGATGCCATTTCATTTGGAATTCAACATTTGATCGTTAGGTTAGATTCATAAATCATTGTATTACATTTAAACAGAGTATACACAATTAAAATTCCAGTGTTACTGAGATTATTTTTTGAAGGTTCGTCTCTTGGAAAGGCAGTTCGATTACATTGAATATCAACACATTCCAAGAATATTAAATACATTGGTTGATGCATTATCTAATAATGTTATAAAGAGACATTTGCGACATTAAAAGTAAATTAAAACAACATTCGATATGTGTTGAACAAGATAGCCGACAAAAGTAGTCATATCATAGATAGAGTTGTGTTTCAAAAAATATTACATCGTCTAGGACCATAGGTTTAAACCACCTTATGATCTGAAATATAGTGATAAAAAAAACAAGAATACAATATTCTACGATGATCATCCATTATCTATGGTGATGATCATGATAATATACTATAGCCCGTGCCACTCTACACAGGTATCTCCGAAACCGGCCAGGAACACCAGCGACATGCCTTTGGAGACAAGGAGGGATATCATCCATCATAGTCTTTGGGATGTCTCTAGTCAACCGCTCTAGATTCTACTCTAAATCAGTTAGAATCTCTGTTTCCTGGTTCTCTGGCGGTGCAATAGGATCTATTCACTTCCTCTTAAAGCGACAGAGATTGGCTGGTATTCGTGGACCAACATCTGCATTTGAATTTTTGTTATCAGTATTGGACAATTAAAAAACAAATAAAAATTAGAATTAAAACACATCAAAATAATTCAATTACCTGACACATCCCATTGTGTCCCTGGAGGTAAGGACATCTCAGGGTCTCCTCGAAAGTCTCTGTTAGCATATGGGAAATCCTCGATAGCAAAGATTTGGTTCTCTAACCAACGAAAGTATGATGAAGTGAAATGAACTACTATACAACCATCGCCACCATGGTGAGCCATCAGTGCCACCCATCGTACCATGCGAGGCTCTCTGAGTTCACTAGGATCAACATAAATTAGCTGAGGGGCAAGAGACAAAATTCTCTCCAAAGAAAAAGATACTAAGATTGCTCCATACCCAAAGTTTTTCAACTTTGAGTTCTTCGCTCTGGTCAGTTGACCCTTCAGGTTGGTCAACACCCCTTCACACCAATTGAATATAGTGCCTCTGAAGCATTCAACATTGGTCTGCATCTGTGACTTGGTAGCCACGTGTAGAGCTGCACTCCCACATAATCTGGTAACAGTAAATGCAATGAATTTCAGATCAAGACCTATGATAGTTTTTATGTCTATCCGGTTGTCTTTGGGATCAGTTGCCTTGTTACAAAAATCTTGTTTGTAGCTAGCGATAGGCTGGCCACCTTGCCTAGCCTCGAACAAAGAGATTGGTTCACCTCTTTTGGGTAAACTGGTGAGGAAGTAGATATCTTCAAGCTCAATTTCTAGCTTGTGATCTCCAATGATAAAGAATTGTTCCTGAATGTCCCATTTATTTACTAGCCAGGCCATTAGCTCTACTTGTGCTCTCATACCCTGAATGGCCCAGAATTTGTATAAACCACAATCTCTAAATGTACACATTATGTCCAGATAATTCATGGCCATATCATCTACCTCTTCATGTTCGCGTTCTCGCCAATCCAACATTGTGCAATGACCTACAAATGGACGCATTTAATGGTTACAAGCTATTAGAGTAAACAAAAATTATCCATTTTTTAGAGAATTCTTCAATTTCATTTTCTTACGGTGCCCCCGCAGTTTTTATATAAAGACAGTGTGGACCCCCGCACGTATCCTTCATAAAAAGTGTGGTAGCCCGATAATTTTCCTTCAGGAAAATTATCGGGGTCCGCAGGTAACCAATGAATGGCCTGCGGACCCCCGTGAGCGAAATTTTGAACCATATTTCCCTCCAAAAATGAATTTAAAAACTAAAAAAGAGAATGTAAACAGATGAAATGAAGAGAAAAGTGTTGTGGATTACCTGGATTCGACGGATTTCGATTTGACTGGCTAGTTCTCCCATTATCACCTCCGGAATGTTTTTTGCCGAGAGCTTTCAATTCTCAATTCTAAACACAAAAGGTAAAAATGACTTTGTTGAGCTACTTTTTATAATATTTTTTGAATAAATAAAATAATATTTTATTTATTTTCCACTTTAAAAAGCTATTTTTCGAAAGTTTTTACTTATTAGAAATAGATATGTTTAATTTTTTAGTTTATGTGCAGAAAACAGGACTGTCAAGTGAAAAATATTATTTTGATGATGAGTATACTTTTATCACTTTTTAGGGCTCTTGAAAATTATGAAAAAGCGAAACCCTGGAGTTATCTTTTAAGCCCTTTTCAGACTCTCTAAATATGAAAATATTTCCGAGTACTTGACTATTCGAACTTGTTAAAGGAAATGAATAGTCGTCCCTTCAGTATAAGTTTACCCTTTTTCTGGACTGAAATGGAATATTTATGAAAAAGGTATACGTTGGCTAATCATGGTTAATAGAGTTCTCTCCTACATTATTTTATCATTTTTTGGGCTTGAGAGACTAAATTTACGAAAAATTACACCCATGGAGTTTTCTTAAGTTTTTCTTCTAACTCCCTAAAATTGAAAAACACCGAGTTTCACCTATACTGGACTCGTTAAAACTTAACTGTAAAGGACCTGTAAATTACAAACAGGAACAAACCACTCCTTCTTAGGGTTCAATTTTAATACTAAGTTGGACTCATCTGAAGGATGAGCTTATATAACAAGAAAATGTTGTCCTCCTCAAGCTTGTCAAAAATAAAGAGGTAATTGCCATAAATGGTGGGGGAAATGAGAGAAGATGAATCTAGTTGTCACACTTTGTTTCAAAAAGTTTTATACCACTCTTGAACATGACACTTTTGTCACATTCATATTTGGGTTGGGAAAATATTTTGGCCAATCAGTTAATCGAACCATATTGAAAGTCTTCAACCCGTTTCTAGGTATTAGCTTTAGGTCAATTGTTACCATCTGCAGTGTCGTTACGTGTTCAAGAGATCAATTAAATAAACCATTCATTGCAAACATTTGTTTCTACTCGCATTGACCATCCCTAAAGTCAGTCCTTGCTATATATTTCTTCAAAACTTGATCTAATGGTTTCGTGTCATGGGATTTCCTACAACGGGTCACTATCTATCGACGACAGCTCATCATCTAAAAAGTTGATCTAGAATCCTATCAGTACCTTGGCATCTTCATGCCCTAATGGCAGGTTTCTCACCTTCAACAATAGGTTGCATCATTGACCTTCGATCGAATGATTCTATGAAGTGTTTGACTTCAAATCGTTCATTAACACTTCATGGATTGTACTGAGCACTTTGAGAACCATTTTCAATATTGGTGGTCTCTCTCACACTTGTTAACAATTCACATAATTGACTGGTAATCAAGTGGTTTCTACCATGTTCGACTTCGACACAATCAATCGCATGGATAGAATCGTACTAGTTCGAGAAGTAGGAATCAAGACCCTGGATCTAGTTTCTACTATCCAGGTTGCAAGGAGTTTTATTATTCATCATACAGTAGACTACTTATAACAGATGGTTGTGTCCATGCTCTGTCTACTACTTCATGTAATTCTAAAATCATTTATGTATTAGAACATGTAGTTATTTTTGATTCGAGTATGGGAATGCATACCTCAGCGATGATAAACATTAATATATGTTTGCATTGAATGTTTTTCAACCGGTGTGCCTACAGCCCGATCCTCGGAATGATAAAGCACTTCACACTTCAAAAATCTTCAGACTTCACACTTTAGGGGGAAAACTGTTACACTAAAATTTGTCACCATGATGTTTAGCTATCTATATGGGTTCATCATTACCTATTTATTGCTCCCTTAGAGGTCTAAAAATATAAAGTTCCTAAATGAAGTCTTGGAACTGGAGAAAAGCTCTTAAAAATCCTAAAAAGCCTAACTTTGCACTTTTCTTAGTCATTTCCTGCGGTACCGTGTTTATTGCTATAAAACCTACGACACATCCTGCACGTCCTGCTTGTTGGGTGTGTGTTATATTCTTTCCACGACTAGCCCCACGAGCTATACGTTGCACCGGGCACAGTAGGGGGGTCATAGGGGGTGCGGTAGCCCCCCCTGTCAAGGTCCGGGGCAGCGCCCCGGCGAAATTTATTTTGGTATGCGATCCCACTCATATGTGGACCCACCCATGTTTTGTGCATGAGTTTGCACATGGTTTTGGGGTACAATGGTTTTCGACCCCTGGTATTTTGTAGATCCGGTCAAGGGAACTACGGTTATGTTCTAATCCAGGGTTAATGGATTGGGGTTTATGTAAGCTTCGGCATGTATATATATGCGTTGTAACACTAAAAGGAATATAATGAAAAATCAAGCTGGTCGTCCCAATTTGGGATCCTGGGGAAAATCTATGTGTTTATCTGTTTTATGTTTTATGCTCTCGCTATTGTTTATTTTCTGTTATAAGATTCGTGTGTAGATAATTTCTGTTCAGGGTTAAAACCTACACTGCTCATTAAAACTGCGGACCCCTGCAAAAGGTAAAATAAAGAGAAAATTAAGTTCTAGAAGCCCAATTGGTCGAATATTCTCGTAGTTGGGGCCTTCTAGAAACGCTATTTGGTCGAGCTTCGCCCCTTCCATTCATGAACCTTTATCCCTTCATAAATGGAGCTATCCCTTGGTTTTTGGAGCTGAAATCCCATGATGAGAGGGCTTTATCCCTTCCTTATTGGAGCTGAAACTACCTCCCTTCTGATATAAATTGAGACCATGTTTCAGTCTCAAGGGTACTTAGAACTTGGTAGTTTTGAGGGAAATTGCTGAATAAATTATACTCTCTACATTTGGCATCATTGGAATGAGAGAGATTACATACTCATGGCCATAGTCTTATGCTGATTCAGAGAGTTGGAGTCTTGTCAAACTGAGGAAAACGACTGTTCGGGACCCCGGAAGAACCTATACAAACATCAAGGCATCAAGGTTGTAAGGTTTCTTCTTTTATTCAAAGTTAATACAAATATATTCTATTTTCTCATTGATTTGTTCATCTATCTTTTTAATTTAATTCTTGGATTACTTGAGCACCAAGATAGATTATTGCTTTTGAATTATCATATCTTACAGATGCTTTTGATCTTGTTTGCTTGTCTTTGATTGCAAATTTACACACTGGATCAATATCTTCTGGAGCGATTGGATTGAAGACTGAGTAAAGCGTTGGAATTCAGGTAGGAGAAACTCTCTGTAAGATAATTAATAATTCTTAAGCATAATGGTCTAGAGAAAAGGGTCTACATTTGTCTATTTGTTTCTAGATATCCTTAGGATACTAGGGAGATTTCTCTTGTCCGCAAGAGGGATTTTTCCGTCTAACACCAAGTAGAATAATGATTACCAAATTCCCACACCCAACACATGACTTGGCACACGAACAAACCCACGAATGTTGACCCTCGCAAAAAATTCTAGCTACAACAAGCCAAACCCACCTTACATCGATGAAGATAGACCCAAGAAAAACTCCAACACCAAACTAAAACAACATACCCGACGTTATCCCCAAAAAAAAGAAAAATATTTATACACAAAGAATTAATTGTATATACAAATTTTAATATAATATTATTAATGAAGATATTAGTGTCTAATATTCACTAAAATAAATACGGTCTAATAAGAGGGTAGCAGAAACCTTTTATCATTTTATTTCCATGTTTGAAAAGAAGTAAGAGAAGGATTCCAATATCACCATAGATTTACTAACGTAAAAGTCCATTGAGGAGAAATATTTTGAAAATTAAATTGAGTGTGAGTAGAAAAAAGACAATTAAAGAAAAAAAAAATCATATCCAACCCTCTTACTACAACAAAGGTGACAAAATCTTTCATCCCATGGTGTTTTAGGAATTTATAAAGATTCAATTTCACTATGAAGCTCATGAGCACTTGTTCTAATTTTGACAATGTTCGTTTTCTTCTTAACAATTTCAAGATTGGGGTTTATCACATACTTATAATATCTTAGTTTTATTTTTCCCTCTGATTATTTATCACCCCAAAATTGCACCATAAATTTTGATGTAATAATATTTTTAATATTATCCTTATTATGCAAAATGATCCCTTTCTTTACACCTAATGAAGTCAAGGTTGGGCATCCTTATGTCATTCCCACTTGAGCCAAAGTTGGTGGATTTGTCTATAGTTAGAACTAAATTTAAGAAATCTTTTGGCTTCCATTTTGTTTAGTTTCTTCTTATACATAATATTCCTAGTCATATCCATGTTTTTTATGGGGGTAATGATTTCTTCAAAGAGAAAGATAATATAGGGAGTATTTCCTTTAATATTGAGATTGTAGGTTATACACCGTTTTTTAATTTGTTCTATCTTCCTCCGTGTTATCTGGAGAGAATGAAACCCCAAACCTCACATCTATATAAAATCATAAGAGATACAAGAGCCACAAAGGATAATTTATTTTATTCATATCCAAATATTTGTTGACTTGTCATTGTTTTCTAAACCCATAATAAGTGCCTATTTAATGTGTCCACGTCTTCTGAAAAAATTGATTATATGTCAATTTTTTCTATGTTTTTTTAAAATAATAATCTAATTCTCGTTTATTTGTACACTGTAGGTTATAAAGTTGATATTAAGTATATATAACATTAATTTATTCTAGTGAGAGGATTTTAGCTCCATATGTTTCGTGAACAATTATTTTGCTCAATTGTTCAAGAATTTGAAGAAATTATTATTATGAATTAAATTTCTTACAAAATTACACAATATCATTTTATAGAATTTCAATTAGTTTAACAGAAAGACTCAAATTTATTATAACAATTAACTCAATTGGACTTAAACATCTTTGCTGCAAGAATTAAACTTAGGTGGGGAGCATAATAATGATCCCTCGAGACTTAATTTCTTAGGGACTCAAAATAGTGACAATACAAAATACTTTAAATTTAGTATTTCAAGAATATTTACTATATCTTGACATGATATCAGCAACACCTTAATAAATATAATATTTATATGTAGTTAAATATTTGTCAAATAAAAATATGACTCATAATATTTTTTAACTTCTATATCCAACTTAACAATTATCTTGACTCGGTTTCTTAAAACTCTATTCATTTTTGAATTCTAACTAGCCAACACTACTTTTTATTATGAGGTCTATTATAGACCCCAAATTGAATCTAATGAAAATATTCCAAATTCTCTGTAGCTATATATCAATTGTTCGAAACCAATGGTAGGAACTCATACTGATGGTGTGATTGGTTCTACTAGAAATGAAACATTTAGCTAGTTGATGGGTAAAATGGGACAAATGTCCATTCTTAGAAAACTACATCTCTATTAAAGAACCATTTACAGCACATCCCAGTGGTCCTCTTCAAATAAATAAGCCATATATTGAGATAATAGTGTTCTCAATTAGAGGGAGTTTATGAATGTTTGTACATAACCTTAAAAACCAAGCTACTCAAAATTATGGCATTGTATAATACCTAGCCCATTCATCATATGCCATGCCTAGGTTCAAATTTCTTCAAAACTACCAACTATAATGAAAAATGATGTTGCACTACATCCATTCACTCTGTCTAGTTCTAGGAGAATCCCTTTTGTGAGGACCATTCGAATGACATGAATGTTTCTATCTACCGAGATTGTTAACTAACGAGACAACCTGCTACTCACTACCTAGCGCTTATGACAAACCTCAATGCTTTACTCATGGGGTTGTGGTAGTAGATCCAAAAAACAAGAATGTTTCCATCAATGACAACTATCAACTAACATAATATCCTACTGTTTACTTCCCAACACTCCTCACAAGACTAAATTCTTTACTCGTGGGGCAGTGGTAGTAACTGCAACTAACAGGAATATGTGTGACCCTTATTATCGACAGTTTTATTTAAATAATTTGGTCATGAGGAGAAGTGATCTATGACCTAAAGAGAATTGTGGGACCTCCCAGGACTACAGTGGGGCCCTCACCTAATGAACAAGCACCTTTAATTAACATGGTCGTTAGAATGACCAGATTAATAGTCCAGGTTCGCAGCTGGGCCCCTTTTGTCTGTTGTGGTTTAACGAGGGGTATGTAATGGGGACCACCATCATGCGACCCTCATTAAGGGGTGCTACCTTTAAATGGTGAAACCATAGTGTGGGTTTGACCTACAACCTTTACTCACTTCTGGCCCCCCTTGGTCTACTCTGAGTTAACATAAGGGGGGTCTGAAATGGGAAACCACTCATGATACAACCACTCTTATTTTGTGGGGCCTCAAAGTGAAACTTCACATTAGATAGAGTGACACACATGGAGCATAACCTCTCAGCTGATCCCTAAGTATTGGTTCTAAGAAATGGAACATTCTTCAGTCTTACTTAGACTAGTGTTGTCTCAATATCTGAGAGTTAACCAAGAAATTGGTAGGGATTCTAGTGTCACATTCAGTAGTGTGAACTAGCATTATCAACTTGACCCAAATCCAAGAATTGTACCTGAAAACCTTGAACTAGCACAACTAAAAAATAGCTTTTAATTCATTCTCCCTTATAATTATGATCCTTGATATAAAATTTATGGCCACTCAATCCTTCAATGAATAATTCTATTAGCAAGAGACTCTCACTATGTTGGGACTACAATGTGCAGAGACTCTAACTATCGAAGAAAATGCAAGACTACTAGGTCAAATACGTAATTAACACAGATTGTAATTCAAACTAGAACTAAACTATGTAGAACTAGGAAATTACAAAAAATTGTAATTTCATTACATAGATAAAAAATTACAGATCACACAACCTATGTCCTTTTCTGTTCTCTTCTATTGTATAATTTTTTTTATATAATATTATTAATGATGATGCTAGTGGTCAATATTCACTAGAACAAATATGCTCTAGTAAGAGATTTCTTAAAACTTAATAACATTTTAATTCCATGTTAGAAAGTAAGAGAAGGCTTCCAAGATAACCATAGTTTTACTAACTTAAAATGTCAAAGCTTAGATAAAATATTTTGGAAATTATTTCAAATGTGAGTAGAAGATAGACAATTTAAGAGAAAGTGTTTTTCATCTTCAACCCTCTAAGTATGGAAAAGATGAAAAACTCTTTCATACATGGTGTTTTAGGAATTGACCAAGGTTCAATTTCACTAGGAATCTCATGATAATTTTTTCTTATCTTAACAATTTACATTTTCTCCATAACATTAGTCAAGACAAAGAGATACTTTTAAATTTTGAGATTGGGGTCGATCACCTCCTTGTAATATCTTAGTTTCTTTCTCACCTCTAATTCTTTATCACCCAAAAATTTCTCCTTAAATTTCAATGTAATATTTTTTTCTAATATTATCCTTATTTTGGAAAATGATCTCCTCTATTAGGATTGGGCATATTTATGTCATTCTTACTTAAGGTGGTGGATTTGGCTAGAATCAAAAGTAATTTTAGGAATCCTTTTGGCTTCCATTTTGTTTAATTTCTTCTTATACATAAGATACTTAGTAAAATCCATGTTTTTTATGGGGGAAATGCTTGCTTCAACTGGAAGTATAGGATAGAGAGTATTTCCTTTAATATTGAGATTGTAGGATATAAAATTATTTTTAATTTTTTCTATCTTCCTCCATGATTATATGATGATAATGCAACCCCAAGCCTCACATCCATATAAAATAATAGGAATGTGTTGAGACATGTTTTAGGACCTTAGTCAATAAAGGGGATGTGACCTAGACTAAGGCTCTTTAAACACTCTTTAAATAACCCAATTTGTTTGGAATGTTCACTTATAAATAGTTTTAAGTCTCCATTAGCCTTCAGATACTTCTTCTTGTGAAGAAGAGAACTGGGGAAACCTAAGGTTAAATAATGAAATCTAACTACTGTTAATATACCTAAAACTATCAATTAATAATTAATAAAATATAATATGCAAGTTAAATAATTAAAAAACTATGATATAAAAATAGATTAGCCTAAGTAATTAAAATATAATGAACATTATACAAATGATACAGGAACTATAATACAACACATGAAACACCTATAAACTAAATTTAACTGGTTAAAAGAATGATTATATTTATATATACTACCATATAACGAAATGAAAACTAATTTCAATTTATATGCGTAATGAAAAATTAAAATTAATGACAATCCTTAATGTGAATAAGTAAAAGACACAGAACTACGAAAATGTCAGTTTATTTTTCTTTAAATTAACATAGAACAATTGGTGTTGGTCTTAATAATGCACGCCAAGAATAAATCATATTTACAAAATAATAACTAATGCTACCAAAATACTACTTCTCAACTCAAGTGTAAAAGACACAAAACTACCAAAATGTCAGTTTATTTTTCTTTAAACTAACATAGAACAATTGGTGTTGGTATTAATAAAGCACACCAAGAATAAATCATATTTACAAAATAATAACTAATGATACCAAAACACTACTTCTCAACTCAAGTGAAATTAGAAATATAACTATAACAATCCCTATAAATTTAACTGTATTTCAATTATTTATTTATGAAACAATTTAATAAATAAATAACGAAATAAAAAAAATAAATTAGAAATTTCCACAATAGAGATATTAATTCAATTTATATATAAATTAACAATATTTCTGTATGATCTAAATTCCTAGAAACAATTCACATAAACATGCATAAGAGGAATGTTCATATTAGTTATCACCCTTAGGACAGAAGTCACTGAAAGAAGATAGTGATCAAATATAATTAAATATCAGTTAAACTAATATGAATGGAAATAAATGCAATATATTCTTTGTTGGTTTCTCAATCGAAATCACAAAACAACGAAGTTTTGTCTTCTAAATTTTCAGAAATTCAATTACAAAAAATTAAGAAGACAATCAAAGAAAAGCGATCGTGGAGAATAAGTCTGAGATAAGAATTATTTAATTGAATATGTTGGAATTTTGAGAATTCCAAGTGGAGAGAATAAGCTCTCCTTGTAAACACAGAGAAATAAAATAAATTGACAGGAGACAGAGTTTTCAGACTTTTAAATGAACTTCTATTTCTTCAAAAAAAAAATAATACAGATCTTCCTCTAAACAGAGGGATAAACAACTACAGTGACTGCTGCAGACGCAGTGCACAGAACTTCAAAACAATGCTCTCTGTCTCTCTCAAAAACGCACAAAACAGTGCTTTAATGGTCTTACTGTGTTTTCTCTTGCCTGCGGGCTCTTCACACAACGGTTCACAATACAATACAATAATGCATACATGCGCGGGCCTTTTCACTTTATATATATGGCGCAGCGGTCATAAAACACAAAACAGAACAATAACAACAACACATATATTAAAACAAATAACATATGCGATGGGTAAAAATTTAAACCCCGAAACCTTTGCCGATCATATAATATGTGTGGACCCCGCTGCGGTGACGTCAGCATTCCGAGGGGGTTCACAGCTCCTGCCACAATACTTACCAGACCCCCGCGGAATGGCTTTGCGGCTGTATGGTGTGGGCCCAGCTCCGAGGGGGTTCGTACCACCCCCGGCTTTGCCTGCCTGACCCCCGCGGAATGCTGCCACGTGGTCTTGTGGACCCACGGGCCTCCGCTGCTGTGGGGGCGATTATATATAAGTTTTGTTTATATTAAACGTTCCGCTTGCGGAACTCTTCACATCTGCAAGACATTTGATTTATAATATATGCATTGCGATTTGCGATTGCGATTGAATTGCATCGCATCGCGGCTTCATATCAACAAGACACTGCTCCAAAATAAATCTGCGATTCCGATTAGCGATTCCGATTGGCATATAAATGGTGGGGACCACTTGTCCCGCAAATTCAAAAATAAAAGGAATTCCGCCTTTTAAAACAATTTCCATTCATTCTGGTTGTTGAGAACTTTAAAGCCCGAAACGACTGGTTTTTAATATAGTCTGCTCCTCTGTAGAAAAGATCTACGAAAATCTTCGTCCTTCCACTGTGAAGAACGGCTCCGCCCATCACTGAGTTAATTCCATCTGCTGTTGTGGCTGCGGCCCATCAAAAATTAATTCTTCCTTACGGATTCTCCATTATTCTTGAATACAGAGTGCTGCGCACTCAATCTCTGTTGCTGCTGCTGCCTTTGTACTTTGTTCTTTGTTCTTCCTGCCCAAGGCACGGCAGGTGACTTTAATATTTCAACACTCCCCCTTAAAGTCAGCTGCTGGGTTATTCATCATACCCAAGCATTTTCTTAGAAATTCAAATGTCTTTTGTCCCAATGGTTTAGTTAAAATATCTGCATACTGCTCCTCTGTTTTACAATGCTGTAAAACAACTTCACCATTATTCACCAATTCTCTGATATAATGATACTTTGTGTCTATGTGCTTTGTTCTTTTGTGAAACGCAGAATTCTTTGACAATGCAATAGCTGAGCTATTGTCACAATAAATCACAGTGCCCTTTACCTGTTCTTGGCACAAACTTCTCAACATCCTTCTCATCCAAATTTCTTGACACACTGCTGTTGTAGCTGCCACATATTCTGCCTCTGCTGTAGATAATGCTACAATAGGCTGTTTCTTGGAAGCCCATGAAATGGCTCCTGAACCCATATGAAAAATATAACCGGAAGTGCTCTTCCGATCATCTACACTTCCAGCCCAATCACTGTCAGTGTATCCAACTAATTCTGAATTTTCTGAAGTAGTATATAAAATACCAAATCTTTTAGTTCCTTTCACATACCTCAGAATTCTCTTTGCTGCTTGCCAATGTGCTTCTTTTGGCTTCTCCATAAACCTAGAAATTAAACTAACAGCATGCATAATATCCGGCCTAGTTGCTGTCAAATACATGAGGCTGCCAACTATGCTTTTATATAAACTTGGATCAAAATCCTTGCTGCTGTCATTCTTACTCAACTTCAATCCCATTACTGTGGGAGTAATTGCAGCTTTGCACTCCTGCATGTTGAATCTTTCCAAAACTTGATTCACATACTTTGCTTGAGAAATAAAAATTCCTTTCTCACCTTGCTCCACTTCTATTCCCAAGAAGTATATTAATAAACCCATGCCAGTCATTTCAAATTCATCTTTCATGACTGTTTTAAAATTTTCAACAAGGTAATCATCGTTACCTGTAAAAATTAAATCATCAACATATAAAACAACAATCAATAACTTACCATCCTTTTCTTTGATGTAGAGGGTGGGTTCTCCCTCACACTTCTCAAATCCATTCTCCAATAGATAAGAATCTATTCTGTTGTACCATGCTCTTGGTGCTTGTTTCAGCCCATAAAGAGCTTTCTTCAATTCACAGACCTTATGCTCTTGGCCTTTCTTCTCATATCCAAGAGGTTGTTCCACATATACCTCTTCCATTAAAACTCCATTTAAGAATGCGGATTTTACATCCATTTGATATACTTTCCATCTATTTTGTGCTGCTATGGACATCACTGCTCTTACCATCTCCATTCTTGCAACTGGTGCAAAAGTTTCTTCATAATCAATCCCTTGCTTCTGCTTATATCCTTTGACAACAAGTCTGGCCTTGTGTCTTTCTATTTTTCCTTCAGCATTGCTTTTGGTCTTGTATACCCATTTAACTCCAATGACTTATTTACCTTCTGGTAGATCAACCAACTCCCATGTTCTATTATTCTCTATGGCTTTAATTTCATCATCCATAGCTTCTATACATTTTCTATCTTTAATAGCATCTTCAAAATGAATAGGATCATCAACTTGACAATACAAAGCAAATAAGGAATTCATACCTTCGTTTGCTTCTCCTTGCTCATAAATTTCTCTAAGGCTTCTGAATCTTGTTCCTCTTTCACTTGGTGTAGCCGTGCTTGATGAAGCACTCGATTCTGCTCCTTGTGGTGTACTCGGTGAAACAATGCCGCTTCTTCTCAAGGGTGTTCTCACTGCCGCTTGAGGCGTTCCTTGTTGTCCCTGTGTTGGTGGAGGTTGTGCTACGGATGGGTTGTTAATTTCAACCACATCTCCTTCATCTTCATCATGAGATAAACAGCTTTTAACATTGACTGTTTTCTCAATGCTTCCATCCCACGCTTCTTCTTCGATGAATTGCACATCTCTGCTAATTACAAACTTCTTTGTGGATGGGTTATACAGTCTGTATCCTTTGGAATCTTCACAGTATCCAAGGAAAATGCACTTCTCCCCCTTACTATCCAACTTCTTTCTCAATTTGTCTGGAATGTGTGCATATTCCACACATCCAAAAACTCTCATGTGGGTGACTCCCTGTTTTCTGCCACTCCACGCTTCTTCTGGAACTTTGTTCATCACGGCTTTTGTGGGGCATCTATTTAAAATATACGCAGCACAGTTTGCTGCTTCTGCCCAATACTCATTCGGCAAGTGCTTTGCCTTGAGCATACTTCTCACCATCTCCATTATGGTTCGATTCTTCCTTTCAGCCACTCCATTCTGTTGTGGCGTGTACCTTGTGGTAAACTGCTTGTGTATGCCGTTCTCTCTGAAAAAACGCAGAAATTCCTTTGATATATATTCACCTCCTCTGTCTGTTCTGAGGACTTTAATGTACAGTCTGCTCTGTTTTTCTACAAGAGCTTTAAATTGTCCAAATTTCTGAAAGACTTCACTCTTATATTTTAAGAAATAAACCCACACTTTTCGTGTGAAATCATCGATGAAAGTCAGCATGTAATTGCTGCCTGAAACTGATGTTGTTTCCATCGCCCCACATAAATCTGAGTGAATGATCTCTAAGGGTGCTTTCGCCCTTATGCTTTTCCCTGATGGAAAATTTTCTCTGTGTTGCTTTCCCAAGATGCAGCCTTCACATAGGCTGTCAGGCTTCTCAATCAATGGTAAACCTCTTACCATTCCTTTTCTGTGCAGCAAATTTAACCCTCCGAAATTGAGATGTCCAAATCTCAGATGCCATAACCAATTTTCATCCTTTGCTTCCTTCTGAAAGGCTTCTTGAGTTACAGCTGCTACATTCTTTCCTTTTCCCTTCAAGTCAATGTTGAGCTTGAGTGGAAACATCCTATTGCTGGTCATTTGAATTTCAGCAATAATTTTCTTGCTTGGAGGTATATCTTTTATTGTGCACACATCATCTTTGAAAACTACATTGTAACCTTTGTTTATGAGCTGCCCAACGCTCAAAAGATTACATTTCAGACCTGGAACATAATACACATCAGGGACAAATTTCTGCTCACCATTTCTTGCTCTAATACTTACTCTGCCTTTTCCCTTTACAGAGATTTTAGTATTAGTCCCTGTGGTCACTTCAGATTTTACTTCTTCATCTAGATTGGCAAACATTGCTCTATTTCCAGTCATGTGATTACTACATCCTGAATCTAAGAACCAACCATCATCTTCTCTGTCTTGTGCTACATTACAAGCTAACAACACATTACTTGGGTTCTTTTCTTCTTTTGCTACATTAGCATTCTGCTTATTTTTCATGTCATTTTTCTTCTTTCTACATTCATTGGCATAGTGCCCATATTTTTTGCAATAATAACATTGGACATTGGATTTGTCATACCTTTGTCCATGAGCATGTTGGTGTTGATGTTCACCTTGCTGGCTGTTGCATTGGCTGTGGCTCTGACTTTGACTGTCGCCCCTTCCATGTGAATGTGAAGGGCTGTTCCTTCCACCTCTGTTCTGACTTCTACCTCTTCCTCTTCCTTTTCCTTGACCTCTTCCTCTTCCTGAAGGCATTTGGGTCTTGAAGGCATGTTCAAGAGATGAGGTTTCATCTCTGCTCAATCTCTGTTCATGGGTTATTAGTGAGGCATGAAGTTCATCCACTGTGAACTGTGAGAGATCTTTGGTCTCTTCTATGGTGGTTACAATAACATCAAACTTTGAGGGTAAGCATCTCAAAAGTTTTTCCACAATCCTCCTTTCTTCAAGAGTTTCTCCATGGGATCTTATCTGATTTACAATCCCAATCATATGTGTAAAAAATGTATCAACACTGTCTGACTCTTTCATGCAAAGAGTTTCAAAATCTCTTCTCAACAATTGAAGTTTTGTTGTTTTAACTTTCTCCATACCTTGATAGGCTACTTTCAAAGTTTCCCATGCCTCCTTGGATTTCTTAGCTGCTGCTATCCTTGGAAACACACTCTCATTTACAGCTTGATACAAACAGAAGAGAGCTTTAGCATCTTTCTTCCTATTATTCTTCAATGCGTCTTTCTCTGCTTGAGTTAAGGCATTAAAAGCCTGCTCATCAGCTGGTTCTGTGAAACCATCTTCTACAAGTTCCCACAAGTCTTGTGAGACAAACAGGGCTCTCATGGTAATGGCCCAATAATTATAGTTCTTTCTATTAAACTGTGGAAGCTGAACACTTCCAAGATTCATACCAGTGCTTGGTCCAGCCATTGCGTCTTAAACTGAACTCAGACTTTAAACAAACTGTCTTTCCTTTTTGAAAGAACAAATTCTTTAAACAATAAACAACTGCTCTTTTATCTTTTGAGAAATACCTGACCTTGACTTCTGTTGAGCTTTTCACGCTACTGGAGAGAAACGCTGCAACAGGTCTTCTTCTTTAGCTTCTTTGAACTCTTCAAAGAGCCTAGACTTGCTCTGATACCATGTTGGAATTTTGAGAATTCCAAGTGGAGAGAATAAGCTCTCCTTGTAAAGACAGAGAAATAAAATAAATTGACAGGAGACAGAGTTTTCAGACTTTTAAATGAACTTCTATTTCTTCAAAAAAAAACTAATACAGATCTTCCTCTAAACAGAGGGATAAACAACTACAGTGACTGCTGTAGATGCAGTGCACAGAACTTCAAAACAATGCTCTCTGTCTATCTCAAAAACGCACAAAACAGTGTTGTAATGGTCTTACTGTGTTTTCTCTTGCCTGCGGGCTCTTCACACAGCGGTTCACAATACAATACAATAATACATACATGCGCGGGCCTTTTCACTTTATATATATGGCGCGGCGGTCATAAAACACAAAAAAGAACAATAACAACAACACATATATTAAAACAAATAACATATGAAATGGGTAAAAATTTAAACCCCGAAACCTTTGCCGATCATATAATATGTGTGGACCCCGCTGCGGTGACGTCAGCATTCCGAGGGGGTTCACAGCTCCTGCCACAATACTTACCAGACCCCCGCGGAATGGCTTTGCGGCTGTATGGTGTGGGCCCAGCTCCGAGGGGGTTCGTACCAACCCCGGCTTTGCCTGCCTGACCCCTGCGGAATGCTGCCACATGGTCTTGTGGACCCACGGGCCTCCGCTGCTGTGGGGGCAATTATATATATGTTTTGTTTATATTAAACGTTCCGCTTGCGGAACTCTTCACATCTGCAAGACATTTGATTTATAATATATGCATTGCGATTTGCGATTGCGATTGGATCGCATCGCATCGCGGCTTCATATCAACAAGACACTGCTCCAAAATAAATCTACGATTCCGATTAGAAATTCCGATTGGCATATAAATGGTGGGGACCACTTGTCCCGCCAATTCAAAAATAAAAGGACTTCCGCCTGTTAAAACAATTTCCATTCATTCTGGTTGTTGAGGACTTTAAAGCCCGAAACGACTAGTTTTTAATATAGTCTGCTCCTCTGTAGAAAAGATCTACGAAAATCTTTGTCCTTCCACTGTGAAGAACGGCTCCGCCCATCACTGAGTTAATTCCATCTGCTGTTGTGGCTGCGGCCCATCAAAAATTAATTCTTCCTTACGGATTCTCCATTCTTCTTGAATACAGAGTGCTGCGCACTCAATCTCTGTTGCTGCTGCTGCCTTTGTACTTTGTTCTTTGTTCTTCCTGCCCAAGGCACGACAGGTGACTTTAATATTTCAACAGAATAAAATCAAATTGTTAAGGTTTTTTTTTTCAATCTCTTATTTTTTTATGAGTTACGTATGAGTTGTAAGTATGAGTTGTAAGTTTATATAGGAACTTGCATCTGTCTACCTGTCATAACTATATTTAACTGACATTAGGCCTCCTCCATTACTATATAATGGAGGTATAATAGAAGTATTCGATGCACTTTTACAATGTTCTTTTACATAACATTGTGAGTAATACAATAATCTTACATAGTATCAGAGTGGGAAACTCCTGCCTTGCTGGAATTTTTTTGTTTTTATTTTTGTATTATCTTGAATGGAATTTGAATGGAATTTCTATTTTAGTGAGGTCTCAAAAAATTTTGAGCTCTACAGATATGTCTTGGAGATGATGGTTTCAATCTATCAAATTTGAACGAGATCTCAATGATGTGAGGGGTTCATGGTTTTCGGGGAACCATGCCAAAGGTTTTCTTTTGGTATGATCGTGGATCGTGGTTTCCATCTTGAGTTCGCGCTCCACAGATACGCCAGCTCTAGTTTTTTTGCTTGCGCAATCTAAATTTTCCCATTGTTTCCTCCAAGCAGATCAACTATCATGCTCGAGGAGAACTGCACTGCTATGTTGTATACTCCATTCGTCTAAGCGATATGACATTTAAATTGTTGAAATATTAAAGTCACCTACCAGCC